>JALJCO010013717.1:70000-155000 GCA_023101725.1 Atherinomorus stipes
ACCTCTGTGATCCTAGAACCTCTGTGATCATAGAACCTCTGTGATCCTAGAACCTCTGTGATCATAGAACCTCTGTGATCCTAGAACCTCTGTGATCATAGAACCTCTGTGATCCTAGAACCTCTGTGATCATAGAACCTCTGTGATCATAGAACCTCTGTGATCATAGAACCTCTGTCTGATTGCACCTTTTATGGGACCAGTTTGGAGCTGGCCCCTTCCTCTTCCAACATGACTGTGCACCAGTGCACAAAGCAGGTCCATGAAGACCTGGATGCAGAGTCTGGTGTGGAGGAACTGGACTGGTCCATGAAGACCTGGATGCAGAGTCTGGTGTGGAGGAACTGGACTGGTCCATGAAGACCTGGATGCAGAGTCTGGTGTGGAGGAACTGGACTGGCCTGCACAGAGTCCTGACCTCAACCCCATAGAACAGCTTTGGGATGAATCAGAGCGGAGACTGAGAGCCAGGCCTTCTGGTCCAACATCAGTGTGACCTCACAAATGTGCTTCTGGAAGATGGTCAAAGATTCCCAGAAACACTCCTAAACCTTGTGGACAGCCTTCCCAGAAGATGAAGCTGTTCCAGCTGCAAAGGTGGACCAACGTCATGCTGAACCTGACGGATCAGGAATGATGTTACTGACGCTCAGATGTGAGCCGATACTTTTGGCAGTATCGTGTATATTAAAATAAAAATGAAAAAAATCTTTATATGCCTCCAAACAGCTTGGACTGTCGTCTTTCTGAAGCCTGATATTGAGGAATTAGGCCCAGTTTTCAGTTGCCTGCATGCAGTGAGGAAAATATTTGCCTGTCCAAAATCACACTGTGCACGAGTTGTAGAGAAAGCGGCGCACTGAGGAGCTCCACTCTGTCGCACAGAGGGGGAGACGAGGACTGCAGACGTACCACACTGAGACCATGGATTATGTATGCAGAGCCACAAACGCACAAATGCAAGAAGAAGGAAAGGAAGTCAGTCACACTGATGCTGCAGCCGGTTCATCAGCATCTGATCGCTCAGAAACACGAAGGAAACGGGGAAAATAACGGGGAAGAAGACAACTCAGCAACCACGCGCACTCTGAAACCTGCATAAGATGAGTCTCCAACGTGACTTCAGCCCCGTCCCCACATCAGCTTTACCAAACCCCCATAATGAGCCCCTCTGCGTGTGCACGAAGAAACCAAATGCACGAACGTACTCGCAAACTCAGAGTGGAAAAGGTGACGCATTTGCTTCAGATGAAAAAGCACTTAGATCAGAGCATGTGCTGAGAAATGTAGCGTATGTTCTGGAAAACCTGCTGTTTATAAGCTGTGTTGGACCCCCCCCACCCCCACCTCGGTCTGCAGCCCTGAACCCAAAGCGCGACATGAACAGCATCTTCCTTCTTAAACTGTCATACAGGAAAATAACTCCACACGTCACCGGGTGGACCTCTTCGTTCATCCCTCCTCCATGTCAGGTTTTATCGTTTCCCACGATGAAGAAGCCCCAAAACACAACACACAACATGACATAAGCTAGCGGTACAAAGAGCACATAGTAAATACATCACCCCACCCCCCGCTCCTTACGCACAGCTATGGGCCGGATTTATTCCACACAATCTGGGATTTTGCGTGAGGGGCTGAACCGCGGTTTGCGGGCGATTTACAAAGAATGAAGGTGCAAATGACAGCAGGTGCAAACGTGCTGGAAACGCCCCCCCCCCATATCAATGAGGATTTTACATGTGGCGAATCGTGAGAGACGACAGAGGCAAAGGAAATACGACCCACAAAGGGAGATATCAGTGCAGGATGGAGATGAAAATATCGTTTGAAATAAGTATGATGAGTACAAAAACTTAAATAAAACAGCAGGTGTCTGTGCAGAAGTGTCCAGCTCACGAGGGCGTGGATGTCATGTGACGGAGTTCATATGATGTTTTTATACACACAAACCTTTGGTAGATGCGGCCCTTTGAGTGCTGGGAACACAATACTGCAACATATCTTACATCGTGATACTCATCGTATCGCCAGATTCTTGCCTACACACCCCTAATTCTGGTCAGGTCCAGGCCAGTATGAATGAAGTTCAGACCTGACGACCATCTCAAGTTTATCAAATTTAAGATTTATCTTCATCATTCAGGTTCACGCAACACAAAAGCTCGTAGCTGAGCTGGTTGACATACTTTCTACACACTCAGACACAGAGGTAGCAGTTTGTACCTAAAAGGGTCCAAAGCTTGTTGCTGGGGGGGGGGGGGGGGGTTCCTTTCTGAAAGACATTTCTGTACCTTCATGGTCCATTTTTGTACCTTATCAAGCTGTATGAGTTAATAAAGTACAATTAAACCAATTAAAGATGATGAATAAAAGTCAATAAAATAGAGATTATGACAACAATCAAAGATGCTAATAATAAATGAATAATTATTATAGAAATATTAGGCCAAACACATATATAATTATACATATAATTATTACTATGATTATTATGAAAATCATAATATAATAACTATAATTATACTACTGTTTAGAAGTACTGCTATTTATAGTTATTGTACAAGCTACACACATGTTTCAATGCTGCAGGTACCCTTAGGGTTGGAATGGTACAAATGTGTACTTTATATTACTTTGGACCCTTTTTCATAGTATATAGGTACTTCTGGCCTCATAAAGACCAATATTGTACTTTTGGGAGAACATTTGTAATAAATGTACCTGCAGGTACAGAAACGATCCTGTGTCGTACCTCCATGTTTCTGAGAGTAAAATCAGTCAGCTTTTCTTTTTTAGAGTGCACGTACGTATGTGGACCCACAGCAGAAAAACCCAGGTTGGTCCAGTTATGCATGTAAAAATGTGCAGGACCGACCTTGTGTACCATTCTATGCTGTTGTGGAGGTGAAGGAGCCTCTGGCTGAAGATGATGTGCTGTCAGCTTGGTATGTGGCAGTTGACGGTCCGTCACTATGCCTCCAAATGATGATGTGCGCCGGCTACTCGGCTACTCGGCCACAGGGATCGTCCCTTTGGCTGAATGGTCAGTGCGCATGACCTTCACCCGGGAGTCTGGGGATCAAATCCCGCCCGGGCCCTCCGTTGCGTACCTTGCCACATTCTGGCGTTGTCGGCAGGATCTGCAGAAACGTGTTTTCTTTTCTATATACATGTACATTTATATTTTGGTGATTGGTGTCTTGGTATTGCTGTGGTTTCAGCCAAACTTAGTTTGAATTTTTTGGTGTGTTTTAGCTTTAACGCCGCTGGCCCAGGTAAGTTGTCTGTCTTGTGTTTTGGTGTAGCTAGAAAATGAGAGACTGTGGCAGAAGCTGTCCCCCCCCGCCCCCAGGTTAACAGAGAGACCCAGAAGAGAGGAGGATGACACGACTGCCGATTACACCGGCTTGTTTTACTCTGCGCCGTTCTTGTGCGCCGTAATCAGAAATGTCTCATCTAACAAGTGGAATTAAATGTACATCAGCACCAGAATGAATCACTGGCAGTCTCAGCAGCCACCGCTAACCTACCTGCACAGGTAAGAAGCCCAGACGACCCGGAAGTGGAAGGGAGGGCCACCACAGAGAGAGTCAGAGAGGCTGCCACTGTTCCCTTTTATAGAGCGCCTCTTTGAGGCGATTGGCCGATACCAGCCCGGCACCAGCACACCTGGAAGCAATGAGGACTCATCCTGCTACACAGCTGTTAAAATAATGACATACTTTCAGGTAACACATGGACCTTTCACCCTGTTTGAGTTCTGAACGTTGTTTTAGTTCACGTTTCCGGCTTCGTCTCATGCTGCCTCAAACAGCTCGACTATGTCGCTTTGATCCTGAGCTCATCAATAACGGGGTTCAGGTTCAGCAAGTTCAATTTAAGACCTTTTAAAGACCCTTGGAGACTTTTATAAATGAAATTTCATAAATGGCTGTTTTTTTACGACATTTCACGTCCTTGAATTTGAAGTTTAGAATTGAAGGCATTTGTAGACTTTTTCAGCGCCCTGTGATAACCACAGCAACATCTGCTCATAAAGCCTTTCCAGACATTTCTGTGAGGCTTTAATGCCGACGCTGACACTGTGAGCGGTCTGACGGCGCTGTGTGAAGAGTGATGGAAATGTTTTGCTGCCCTGTTGCTCTGGCGCTGTGAGCGTCATTCATTTGACACCATGTTGTAAATGGTTTTGAGTGCAGCTGCTTGGATGAGCTGCAGTAAGCTGGGATGTTTTACACCTACGTACGTGAGGAAAGGTTAAAGGCTTCAGCCCGGACTTCTGTTCCTCATCAGCACATAAAACAAAGTTATCACAGGCAACAAAGTCTTCCCTGTACATATAAGACAAGCTTTCTATTCGCCTTATTTAGCCCCGCCCCCTTCTGAACGTCCTCGTCTTCCAGATCGTGTTGACATTTCCGGCAGGGGCGGAGCTAGACTCTGTCATCATCAGAGGCTTAGCCCACAAAAGCATTCATCGTTACAAGGGTGATCAGAAAAAAAGAAAGTATTTAATCTACTGGTGCGGTACCAAAAATGATTCAGTATTTGCTTTTATCTATCTAATGTTTAACATGTCCTGCCCATGTTTTTTAATAATCATAACGCTACATCAGGAGTGCCCAAGTCCGGTCCTCGAGAACTACAATCCTGCAATAGGGGATTATCACGCTTACCAGAACTTCCCGGATTTTGGACACTTCCTCTTCCGGGCCATGTTAACGACAGCCGTTCCTGCTCTGTTATACTGTTTAAATCGGATAAACTCCAAACATACTTAAGTTTTCATTCCAGACCGAAGTGATACTGGATCAAAAGCTGGATCAAAGCGATCGATTCGCCGCGGTGAAGGGCCGAACTTTATAATAAAACGACACACGTTTGTTTGTGGCCGGCAGACTGCGCAGTCGTGTTAGCAGGTTAGCATTAGCCAGCTCGATGACGTGCCTAACTTTGTGCGGCTGAAAACACACAAGCATCTGAAAGCGCCTCCTTTCTTGGCAGTCCCCAGTTGTTCCACTGGAAACGGGGGGGTACAGACCCGATTTTCAGATGTTTGTGTGTTTTAAGACGCACAAAGTTAAGCACGTCAGTAAACGCTAGCTGGCTAATGCTAGCATGCTGTGAAGTGCCGGTGTTGTGCCCCACCGGCGACAAACAAACGTGTGTTTTATTATAAAGTTCGGCCCTTCACCGCGGCGAATCGATCGCTTTGATCCAGCTTTTGATCCAGTATCACTTCAGTCTGGAATGAAAACTTAAGTATGTTTGGAGTTTATCCGATTTAAACAGTATAACAGAGCAGGAACGGCTGTCGTTAACATGGCCCGGAAGAGGAAGTGTCCAAATACCGGGAACTTCCGGTAAGCGTGATAATCCCCTATTCTTAGAACAAGCCCTCCCCAACACACCTGAATCAAATGGCTAATTTCCTCATGCACGTGTCGTTCAGCTCTGCAGAGGCCGGCCAACGAGCCATTTATTTGATTCAGGTGTGTTGGAGAAGGAATGCAACCAAAATGGGCAGGATAGAAGCTCTGGAGGACCAGATTCAGGCACTCCTGCACGACATTATGTTTTCATTTTAATGTATTAATGGAAAACCATTAAAGTTAAAACTCAGTCGTAGTGTCACACATCTTACTCAAAGAACAATACCAACACATGGCTCAGGACCAAACCAGGACTCACTGAGCAGAATTCACAGAACCAGAACCAGTTCTACCCAGGACTCATTCAGGACAGCATTTACAAAACCAGGTATAACCAGGACTAAACCAGGACTCAGTCAGGACAGCATTTACAAAACCAGGTATGACCAGGACTAAACCAGGACTCACTGAGCAGAATTCACAGAACCAGAACCAGTTCTACCCAGGACTCATTCAGGACAGCATTTACAAAATCAGGTATGACCAGGACTAATAAAATCAGACTCCTACAAGAACAAATCAGAATTAGGCTATAAACACAAAATCTACAACATTTTACTACAAAAAGAGGAACAACAGAAAAAACTGATGGAAACTGATTTAAAAAGAGATAAAATGCTGCAGTAATGGATCACATTGGAAATAAAAAGGCTCAGTTTAAATAATCTGTAAAAACCTGGATTTTATTTGTTCAGACAGGAAATTAAAGCACAAAATTTCATGCTTCTGTTAGCATTAGCGTTAGCTGGTGCTCCATCCATCTTCTCAGCTCTGCTTTTCTTCACTCACTGATCCGTATGTAATAAATAACGGATTATCACGCTTTGTGTTCCTGTTATCGGAGCTTGTTGAATTTAAGCGTTTCCTTTTCCAGGTCAGTTCAACCGCAGCTGAATCCAACGTCGCTGCTCTATAAACACCACCCCTACTGAAGGTTTCATGATTCCCGACTGAAGTGACGCTAAAAAGAAGTGGATCAAAGCGATTCGCCGGGATGAAGGGCCGAACTTTATATCACAAGGCAGCACGTTTGTTTGTAGCCGGCATCAATGATGCAGCCGGTCGAGGCAGATGGCCCCCCTACCTGAGCCGGGTTCTGCCGGAGGTTTTTCCTCCCTGTTGGAGGATTGGACCGGGTCAAGTCCAGATCCCAGCCATGCTGGTTTCCTTGGACCGGGTCGAGTCCAGATCCCAGCCATGCTGGTTTCCTTGGACCGGGTCAAGTCCAGATCCCATCCATGCTGGTTTCCTTGGACCGGGTCAAGTCCAGATCCCATCCATGCTGGTTTCCTTGGACCGGGTCAAGTCCAGATTCCATCCATGCTGGTTTCCTTGGACAGGTAAGTCGTCCACCATGCTGGTTTCCTTGGACCGGGTCAAGTCAGACTCCATCCATGCTGGTTTCCTTGGACCGGGTCAAGTCCAGATCCCATCCATGCTGGTTTCCTTGGACCGGGTCAAGTCCAGATCCCATCCATGCTGGTTTCCTTAACGAGGCTGTTATGAATCTGACCTGAACTTTTCTGTCTGTTTAAGCGCTCTGAGGTGATGATGTCATGAATGGACGCTATACAAATAAAGTTGAAGTTGAATTGATGCAGATTACACAGCTAGCGTTAGCAGGCTAGCGTTAGCAGGCTAGCAGGATGTCTGGATTGTTCCAGATGGGTGTATTTGTACAAGGAAAGGGTGAAGATTTAGTTGTTTTAAGGAATTCCCACCAGGCTGTCAGACTTAAACGAATATTAATACTTTGAAAACACTTATGATGTTTAATATTTTGGCTAATAAATGGCGGATTAGTGATTTCTAGATTCTCACAAAATGTTTGTTCTAAATCTGACCACGGTTCATCTAATGGATGAGATTTGTGCCATTTTAGGATGTAGTCTGTTAGATAAAAAATGATGATGGAAGTTGGGGAGATCTAGTCCTCCCGTGTTTGGAGTTTTCTGTCGTTTTTAAGCGAATACGTGCTGCTTTGTTTCTCCAGAGAAATTTAGAGATATAGGACTCGAGGGACTTAAACCATGTAGGAGAGGGTTTATCAGGTATCATGGAAAAATAATAATTGATTTGGGGTAAAACAATCATTTTATAGTGGCACCACTCCCCATAAGGGAGAGGGGGAGTGTAAGGTCCTCCGTAGTTTTTAGAAGCTGAACGTAGTTGAATTTTGTTAGCCCGAAAGCCTGGCGGAAGAGTTGATCCCTAGATAGCTTACATTTCCTGGCTGTGAGGTGGTCGTAGGTATATTCTGAAAAGTAGAATAAATGGACAAGACTGTGGATTTGGACCAATTGATGGAGAAGTCTGAGATTTCATGAATGAGTGAACCAGTCTGCGATGGAGAGACTTGTGAGTTCTGTAAGAAAAGTCATACATCATCAGCATACATGAGTGAAGCACGTCCTTCTGGAACGTGAACTCTAACGGGGAAAAGGTCAACCTCGTAGAAGTTACGCTGCAGCTACAAAACCACCTGCTAACGAGTTTAAGTCCAGACTGAGGATGAGAAAAGCTGGTTGTCTGGGCTCAGATAAATCACACCACCCTGGTAGACACATCAGCAGACCGGTCTCATTAGAAGTCAGCTCCTGGGCCAGAAAAAAGGTAATATTCGGGGTTCCTCGTGTTTACAGAGCAGCCATGCTAACAAAATCACCTGCTACAGGGCCCCCGAAATCCCCACGGGCATCAGTGGGCTCTACCAGCATAAATCATATGATGTAACATTGCTGCAGTCTGAATGAATTTCACTGAGGTTGCTGAGAGCAGATGCCTTCTGCTTCACAGCAGCTGGAACGCGTGAAATTGTAATTAAACTTTGTAGAAAAGCGTGTTTATCTGTGGAGATCAATGCATGGAAGCATCATGCTTACGAGTTACACCCTGTGCAGGTGAGTAACCAGGCTTTCTAACCATGCGTTTATATGTTTGTTCTGTTTATGATGATTATTATACTGTAATTTGTAATGTTTTTGAAGAGATGTCAAACTATATATATATATATATATATATACATATCTTCTGTAAAGTCCACTTTTCACTGCCAGTTTGTCGTTTGTGGAGGACACATGCTGAGTTGATATGAATGACCCATTCTAAGAGAATAAAACCTAAAATTGATCAGATCCCGATAGAAAGTTTTTGATGATCTATGAAATTTTTCATCTTCTGATCTTTAATGTTGTTTCACACTTCACCTTTTGTGTTAAAGGCGACATTTAAAACGCTTTTCACGTGTGGACGACTTCATCTTCCTCATGCGAGTCATTCTGTGCTGGTTTCTTCTTGTTTTAAATGATGAACTGGATAAACGGACCACGTGGAAGATCGGGATGTTTTACCTTCCATACCTGTTCCACTCTCCACCATCAGACTTTCCAGCATGAATAAAACCCAAAGACCAGTCAGCAATGACTGTGATGAAGAAATTCATCTCATATTTAACCTTCTGATGATAAATCAACAGAAAACCTCTTTAAACGAACATATCGGGGGGTAGAAAGCAGAAATGCGTGTTTCAATGATGCAGTTGCTGGAAATGCTTTGAAAGCACCTGATGATGGTCACAGCAGAGGAATGAAGGCCATCCAGCATGTGCCACGGACTGAGAGGAGGGCTAAATATAGAAACTGGTGATGAGCTGTGCTCCCTGTGGGACAGGGTGATTTCAAAGGGAATGCATGCTGACTGTTGCCATGGTGATCATAATTCAGCTTGGGTGTTTCCTAATTAGGAGGCAGGGATGACAAATAAAAGGGAATTGAGAATAACGTGAACAAAAGTCATCTGTGTTCAGTAGCATGAAGGCAGAGGCTGAGTGGAGGCAGTCAGGTCTCCCAGCATCGTCGTGGACGAGTGTTCGTGGCAGCTGAAACGAACCACCACGCTGTCGGAGCTGCAGACACAAACACACCATCCAGCTCCCGGGTTTTCCTCTCCAACCACCTGCAGCTCATTTATCCGTGTCAGCTTATTCCAAATTTAAGAGGAAAAAAAGGATGAATAATTCATTTCTTCATTAGCTGGATGTGACGTCCAGAACAGTTATTAAAACGTAATCTCTAAAAATGGCCGTGGTAAGACATTCCCCAGTACAGCCATCCATCACCTGCTCCTTATTTACATCACGCTGCTGAAGTCTGGAGAGACTCGACCACCATTCATCACGTCCAGTCCCAGCTGGAAATTTACAGGAGCCGTGGTTTGTGCTTCATGTGACCGTCCAGGAGGAGTTTCTGTTCCGGCCGCAGGGCTGAAGTGGAGAGTTTTAGTGTAGAATAGAATAGAATAGAATAGAATAGAATAGAATAGAATAGAATAGAATAGAATAGAATAGGCTTTTATTGTCATTTATATTTTTATATAAACGAAATTTGGGGGCACCTCCCATGGTGTAAAATTGTTAAAGTGCCAAAACAAAAAACAAACAAACAGAAACAAACAAGATATACATATATATATATATATATATATATATATATATATATATATATATATATATATATATATATATATATATATATATACATATATACAAACACACACACGTATGTACATGGCAGACATGTATAACATGGGTGATAAATTGTACTCAGTTAACATGAGAATATTGCACTCAGAGTGATGTGAGATGCGTGTTAAATGATCAGCTCCAAACTGGTCCCACAAAGTTGGGACATGGAATTGTCCAGAATGTCTCGTTATGCTGAAGCATTCAGAGTTCCTTTCACTGGAACTAAGGGGCCAAGCCCAGCTCCTGAAAACACCCCCACACCATAATCCCCCCTCCACCAAACTTTACACTTGGCACAATGCAGTCAGACATGTACCGTTGTCCTGGCAACCACCAAACCCAGACTCCTCCATCAGATTGCAGATGGAGAAGCGTGATTGGTCCTCCAGAGAGCCTCCACTGCTCTAGAGTCCAGTGGCGGCTGCTTTCCACCACTGCATCCACGCTTTGCATCGCACTTGGTGATGGATGGATGGATGCAGCTGGTCGCCATGGAAACCCATTCCATGAAGCTCTCTGTCACTGTTCTTGAGCTGATCTGAAGGCCACATGAAGTTTGGAGGTCTGTAGTGATTGACTCTGCAGAAAGTTGGCCACCTCTTCTCACTATGAGCTTCATCATCACTGACCCGCTCCATCAGTTTACGTGGACGAACACTTCATGGCTGAGATGCTGTCGTTCCCAAACACTTCCATGTTCTTATCATCCAGCCAGGGGCGGGGCGGCACACCCCCGGCCCGGGGTCCCTCAGGGGTCCGGATTGGAGGCAGGACCTAAGGGAACCGGGCCCCCACCAGACTCAGGGGAGCTTCGGGTGGACATGAGCCTGGTGGATGCATGAAGGAACCTCTGATGAAGGTCCCCCGGACCAAAAGCTCAGCGATAAAGTTGACATTTGTACAGATGAAGTGTGCGGAAATCTCTCTTCACGAGTTGCTCTCCATTTCCAACACCAACCTTAGACTACACCAGGTTGAGTGGTATCCCATTTGCAACCATTTATACTGTAAATGTTTTGGGCCATATCACGCTGCCCTAGACTGCAGTGCTTCTACGAGTGCAGAATTATTAGGCAAGTTGTATTTTTGAGGATTCATTTTATTATTGAACAACAACCATGTTCTTAATGAACCTAAAAGACTCATTAATATCAAAGCTGAATATTTTTGGAAGTTGTAGTGGTTTTTTTTTTTTGTTATAGCTATTTTAGGAGGATATCTGTGTGTGCAGGTGGCTATTACTGTGCATAATTATTAGGCAATTTCCTTTCCTTTGGCAAAATGGGTCATAGAGGGACTTGACAGGCTCAGAAAAGTCAAAAATAGTGAGATATCTTGCAGAGGGATGCAGCACTCTTAAAATGTCCAAGCTTCTGAAGCGTGATCATCCAACAATCAAGCGTTTCATTCAAAATAGTCATCAGGGTCGCAAGAAACGTGGAAAAACCAAGGGGCAAAATAACTGCCCATGAACTGAGAAAAGTCAAGCGTGCAGCTGCCAAGTTGCCACTTGCCAGCAGTTTTTCCATATTTCAGAGCTGCAACATCACTGGAGTGCCCAAAAGCACAAGGTGTGCAACACTCAGAGACATGGCCAAGGTAAGAAAGGCTGAAAAACCACCACCACTGAACAAGACACACAAGCTGAAACGTCAAGACTGGGCCAAGAAATATCTCAGACTGATGTTTCTAAGGTTTTATGGACTGATGAAATGAGAGTGAGTCTGGATGGGCCAGATGGATGGGCCCGTGGCTGGATCGGTAAAGGCCAGAGAGCTCCAGTCCCACTCAGACGCCAGCAAGGTGGAGGTGGGGTACTGGTATGGGCTAGATGGATGGGCCCGTGGCTGGATCGGTAAAGGCCAGGGAGCTCCAGTCCCACTCAGACGCCAGCAAGGTGGAGGTGGGGTACTGGTATGGGCCAGATGGATGGGCCCGTGGCTGGATCGGTAAAGGCCAGAGAGCTCCAGTCCCACTCAGACGCCAGCAAGGTGGAGGTGGGGTACTGGTATGGGCCAGATGGATGGGCCCGTGGCTGGATCGGTAAAGGCCAGAGAGCTCCAGTCCCACTCAGACGCCAGCAAGGTGGAGGTGGGGTACTGGTATGGGCTGCTATCATCAAAGATGAGCTTGTGGGGCCTTTTCGGGTTGAGGATGGAGTCAGGCTCAACTCCCAGTCCTACTGCCAGTTTCTGGAAGACACCTTCTTCAAGCAGTGATACAGGAAGAAGTCGGCATCCTTCAAGAAAAACCTGATTTTCATGCAGGACAATGCTCCATCACACGCATCCAAGTACTCCACAGCGTGGCTGCAAGAAAGGCTCTAATGCTCACTTTGCATTGCGTAAATAAAAAAAATAAACAACCATTATTCACATCTTTGACAGAGATTCTTACAGCATTTTTTTCACACCTGCCTAAAACTTGTGAACAGAACTGTATGTTTCAACAGTACGTGTCTGAACCAACACGCTCATGCACACATTCACCTGCTCCGGTGTATGTTTATCTCTGGTTTGGCGTAACTTTGTTGCCGTGCCTGTCACACGTGCAGAGACGAGGTTTAATCTGATCTGGGAGGGAAACGGGAGCAAATAGAAGAGGTGTGTATGAGGCAGCAGCACACACTCATGAAGGGCTGTGAGCTGACGCCACCTCCTGGTGACGAGCACGAACACGGACACACCGACAGCTGCAGCAACTCCACGTTCAGCTCGTTGTTCCAGGAGGAAGATGAGCTCCTTGTTTCCCGCACGAGGCAGAGTCTCCGCAGGCTACAGGCATTTACGCTCGAATAAAACTGTTCATAAGTTTCATACCCACAGGGCTGCTCTCTTTCTGAGCTGGGAAATGGTGTGAAAATTTCAGGAGATGACATTCTGTCCTTTGTTTTTGATGATTTTTGATTCTTTCCGGCTGAGTTGCTGTTTTCTTGGACTCGCATATTCTTCATTTCAGCTGATTTAAGCTCCAGCTCCTAAAATAAAAGGGGGAATTGGGGAGTTAAATGGAGACATTAGTGATGGTGACTTAGTCTCGCGGGCCCCGTTTCCCTTCCTCTCTTCATGAGTGTTAAATCCTGAAAGGTGAGCTGTTCATCAGGTGCTTCGACCTGCATGAACTCCACGAAACCTCACGATTCTGTAACGAGCAAATGAGACGAGTGTGTGCAAGTAAACATGCATTTCATTTAAATATTCATGGGGGGGGGGGTCTCTTTAACCCAACTACCTGGTGACAAAGTAAAACTGACAGTGAAATCACGACACAACGGAAGCCGCGTCGTTCAGCGCCTACTCTGCCGATAATGCAGGCATAGAAGAAGAAATTCTCTGTTTATGTTGTGCTGAGAGCGACCGAGCTGCAGACAAACACACGAGGGGCCGATGTTGATTTAAAACAAAGAAAGAAAGAAAGAAAGACAGAACGCACGATCTCGGCTGCCGCGGCTTCCGTAGTGTCGTGAACTCGCATGGACGCATCGGGGGTGTACGATGTTCTTCTGTTTAGGCTCCAAAGATCTTGTAAATGATGGTTTCCAGGAAATTCTGGGCGCTGGGGCCAGCTCCGATCTGAACCCTTAATCTCAGTCGTCCTCTGAACCAGGTGTTCAGGGATATGTTGTGACTTAGAAATGGGACACCACTTCAATGCAGATACGTCTTCAGACTGTGGGGGGGCAGCGTTACGCCAAAGCAGCGTTCAGTCTGTCAATTCAGAAGAAGAAGAAGCATCATCATTTACTTTATTTCCACGTATCTGCTCTGTAACCGTGTTTCATCATCAGCTATCATGGACGGCTCCATCAGCTCCGTGTTTCTGAAACTGTTGTGGATTATCTGTCATTATTCCTTCTGTCAGTTCAGTCTGTTAAAGGCAGCTGGATTTGCTTTAGTTATCAAATAAATAAACCTAAAATGAGATTAGTTACACTGATACAGTGTTAAATGTGAATGGACCCTGGACCCGTTCGGACAAAAACTGGACCCATCATGAAAAAGGAGGAGAACTGCTGGTCTAGGACGAGTAATCGTCAACAAAACTCCAAAATGCAATAAAAAAAGAAAGTATTTAAACAAGTCAAGGACCAAAGATTTATTATTTGAAGCTTTACCTGCCAGGAAACAGATTATTTAACTAAATCTAACGCGACACCAGAAGTTCCGGTTTCCAGTTTGTGAAAAGAGAAATTGTTCCCAGAACTTCTGACAATGATCCGTTTTTCTTTCCACCTTTACAGCTTCAGCACATCTTAAAACTCCAGGCAAGCAGGTCCTGATGAAACGAGATCCCGTTAAACGTTCGGCTCCAGCGAAGCACCCCAACTGCCGAGACACAGCGAGGCGTTGGTGCCACCGAACCCAAACGAGTTTGTGAGGGCGACCCGTCGGCCCCGGGTCCGCCAAGGCTGCGCCGTGCAGGGGACGTAGTTCAGGTCGAACTCCGGCTCCGTTCGGTCCAGGTTGAGGGTCGGGGGCAGCAGGCCGTGGTAGCAGGCCAGAGCGGTGAACGCCGCCTCCAGGGCCCCCGCGGCCCCCAGCAGGTGTCCGGTGGCTCCTTTAGTGGAGGACACGGCCAGGTCGCCGGCATGGTGCTGGAAAAGCCGTTTGATGGCTGCGTTCTCTGCTGCGTCGCCCAAAGGCGTGGATGTGGCGTGAGCGTTGATGTAGGTGACGTCAGCCGGAGAGACGCCGGCATCTCTGAGGGCTGCAGACATGCACCTGCAGGAAGAGGACGGAAACACGAAACAGCAAAAGTTCATCACAAACTCATCCTGTCTGACACTCAGATCAGCGTCAAACCACAAACAGAAGCTTCTGTGTCACATGATGGTGGTAGCCTATCAGATTCTAGCTTCTGTATCACATGATGGTGGTAGCCTATCAGATTCTAGCTTCTGTATCACGTGATGGTGGTAGCCTATCAGATTCTAGCTTCTGTGTCACATGATGGTGGTAGCCTATCAGATTCTAGCTTCTGTGTCACATGATGGTGGTAGCCTATCAGATTCTAGCTTCTGTATCACGTGATGGTGGTAGCCTATCAGATTCTAGCTTCTATATCACATGATGGTGGTAGCCTATCAGATTCTAGCTTCTGTGTCACATGATGGTGGTAGCCTATCAGATTCTAGCTTCTGTATCACGTGATGGTGGTAGCCTATCAGATTCTAGCTTCTATATCACATGATGGTGGTAGCCTATCAGATTCTAGCTTCTGTATCACATGATGGTGGTAGCCTATCAGATTCTAGCTTCTGTGTCACATGATGGTGGTAGCCTATCAGATTCTAGCTTCTATATCACATGATGGTGGTAGCCTATCAGATTCTAGCTTCTGTATCACATGATGGTGGTAGCCTATCAGATTCTAGCTTCTGTATCACATGATGGTGGTAACCTATCAGATTCTAGCTTCTGTATCACGTGATGGTGGTAGCCTATCAGATTCTAGCTTTTGTATCACATGATGGCGGTAGCCTATCAGATTCTAGCTTCTGTATCACATGATGGTGGTAGCCTATCAGATTCTAGCTTTTGTATCACATGATGGTGGTAGCCTATCAGATTCTAGCTTCTGTATCACATGATGGTGGTAGCCTATCAGATTCTAGCTTCTATATCACATGATGGTGGTAGCCTATCAGATTCTAGCTTCTGTATCACATGATGGTGGTAGCCTATCAGATTGTAGCTTCTGTATCACATGATGGTGGTAGCCTATCAGATTGTAGCTTCTGTGTCACATGATGGTGGTAGCCTATCAGATTCTAGCTTCTGTATCGCATGATGGCGGTAGCCTATCAGATTCTAGCTTCCGTATCGCATGATGGCGGTAGCCTATCAGATTCTAGCTTCCGTGTCGCATGATGGCGGTAGCCTATCAGATTCTAGCTTCTGTGTCACATGATGGTGGTAGCCTATCAGATTCTAGCTTCTGTGTCACATGATGGTGGTAGCCTATCAGATTGTAGCTTCTGTATCACATGATGGTGGTAGCCTATCAGATTGTAGCTTCTATATCACATGATGGTGGTAGCCTATCAGATTCTAGCTTCTGTGTCACATGATGGTGGTAGCCTATCAGATTCTAGCTTCTGTGTCGCATGATGGTGGTAGCCTATCAGATTCTAGCTTCTGTGTCACATGATGGTGGTAGCCTATCAGATTGTAGCTTCTGTATCACATGATGGTGGTAGCCTATCAGATTCTAGCTTCTGTATCACGTGATGGTGGTAGCCTATCAGATTCTAGCTTCTATATCACATGATGGTGGTAGCCTATCAGATTCTAGCTTCTGTGTCACATGATGGTGGTAGCCTATCAGATTCTAGCTTCTGTATCACGTGATGGTGGTAGCCTATCAGATTCTAGCTTCTATATCACATGATGGTGGTAGCCTATCAGATTCTAGCTTCTGTATCACATGATGGTGGTAGCCTATCAGATTCTAGCTTCTGTGTCACATGATGGTGGTAGCCTATCAGATTCTAGCTTCTATATCACATGATGGTGGTAGCCTATCAGATTCTAGCTTCTGTATCACATGATGGTGGTAGCCTATCAGATTCTAGCTTCTGTATCACATGATGGTGGTAACCTATCAGATTCTAGCTTCTGTATCACGTGATGGTGGTAGCCTATCAGATTCTAGCTTTTGTATCACATGATGGCGGTAGCCTATCAGATTCTAGCTTCTGTATCACATGATGGCGGTAGCCTATCAGATTCTAGCTTTTGTATCACATGATGGTGGTAGCCTATCAGATTCTAGCTTCTGTATCACATGATGGTGGTAGCCTATCAGATTCTAGCTTCTATATCACATGATGGTGGTAGCCTATCAGATTCTAGCTTCTGTATCACATGATGGTGGTAGCCTATCAGATTGTAGCTTCTGTATCACATGATGGTGGTAGCCTATCAGATTGTAGCTTCTGTGTCACATGATGGTGGTAGCCTATCAGATTCTAGCTTCTGTATCGCATGATGGCGGTAGCCTATCAGATTCTAGCTTCCGTATCGCATGATGGCGGTAGCCTATCAGATTCTAGCTTCCGTGTCGCATGATGGCGGTAGCCTATCAGATTCTAGCTTCTGTGTCACATGATGGTGGTAGCCTATCAGATTCTAGCTTCTGTGTCACATGATGGTGGTAGCCTATCAGATTGTAGCTTCTGTATCACATGATGGTGGTAGCCTATCAGATTGTAGCTTCTATATCACATGATGGTGGTAGCCTATCAGATTCTAGCTTCTGTGTCGCATGATGGTGGTAGCCTATCAGATTCTAGCTTCTGTGTCACATGATGGTGGTAGCCTATCAGATTGTAGCTTCTGTATCACATGATGGTGGTAGCCTATCAGATTGTAGCTTCTGTATCACATGATGGTGGTAGCCTATCAGATTGTAGCTTCTGTGTCACATGATGGTGGTAGCCTATCAGATTGTAGCTTCTGTGTCACATGATGGTGGTAGCCTATCAGATTCTAGCTTCTATATCACATGATGGTGGTAGCCTATCAGATTCTAGCTTCTATATCACATGATGGTGGTAGCCTATCAGATTGTAGCTTCTATATCACATGATGGTGGTAGCCTATCAGATTGTAGCTTCTATATCACATGATGGTGGTAGCCTATCAGATTGTAGCTTCTATATCACATGATGGTGGTAGCCTATCAGATTGTAGCTTCTATATCACATGATGGTGGTAGCCTATCAGATTCTAGCTTCTATATCACATGATGGTGGTAGCCTATCAGATTCTAGCTTCTGTGTCACATGATGGTGGTAGCCTATCAGATTCTAGCTTCTGTATCACATGATGGTGGTAGCCTATCAGATTCTAGCTTCTATATCACATGATGGTGGTAGCCTATCAGATTCTAGCTTCTATATCACATGATGGTGGTAGCCTATCAGATTCTAGCTTCTGTGTCACATGATGGTGGTAGCCTATCAGATTCTAGCTTCTGTATCACATGATGATGCGGTTACTGTTTGTGATGATAATGATGATGATGATGATGATGTTTTGGTAAATGTATAACATATTTTATAGTTAAACATTTTCCACTAAATAAATGTAAATAATCTGAACCTGTTATTAACTAATCTGATTGGCTAACTGATAAAGGTTTTTAAATCCTAAGTTTAATTTCTTCATCGCTATAATTTGTTTGTTTTAAAAGTATCTTCCGGCGCTGTTCTCATGCTGTCCTTGCATGACGCCATTTTCCTTTAGGGGGGAAAAGTATCAGTATCGGTATCGGTGAAAAAGAACCGTATCGTATGGACGGGAAAACCTTTGGTGGCCACCCCCAGTGTGAAGTGGTGTATTGGGGGTAAAGTGGGGCGGACTGAGTCACCTGAACGCCCCATCTCCGTCCGCGGCGGGGGCGGTGATGTGTCCGGCGTCCCCGGACAGCCCGTAGCCCAGGACCTCGGCGTAGATCCGGGCTCCTCTCCTCTCCGCGTGCTCCAGCTCCTCCAGGAGGAGCACGGCGGCTCCCTCCCCCATCACGAAGCCCTCCCGCTCCGGGTGAAAGGGCTCTGGACGCGAGCGTCGGCCTGTCGTTCCACTTGGTCGCGAGGCGCGCGCCCCGGCGAAGCCGGCTATGGAAAGAGGCCCCACGCAGGCCTCCGTCCCACCTGCTACCATGGCAACCGCGTCTCCGTGGGCGATGAACCTGGCGGCGTCGCCGACGGCGTGCGCCCCCGTGGTGCAGGCCGTGGACGCGGCGTGGTTGGGGCCCTTCAGCCCGTGCTTGATGCTGATGTGGCCCGCCGCCATGTTGACCAGGATGCGCGGGACGAAGAAGGGGCTCACCTTGCTGTACCCCCTCTCCCGGAAGGCGGCGGCGGTGCGCGCGATCTCATCCAGGGACACCATCCCCATGCCGACCGCCACCCCGGTGCCGAGCTGCTCCGCGGGGCTCCGGGGGGCCCAGCCCGCGTCCTCCAGGGCCAGCTGAGCGGCCCCCAGCGCCATGACGGTGGCGGGAGACATGCTGTTCATCTCCCCGCGAGACACGAACTCCCCCCCCTCAAACCGGCCCTCCCCGGGGCCTCTGGGGACCAGAGCCGCCACCTTACAGGGCACAGACCGGTACTCCTCCGGGTCCAGAGCGACCACGCCGCTGTGACCCCGGATCAGGTTCTCCCAGGCCGGAGCGGTCCCCGAGCCCAGCGGGCACACCAGCCCCACGCCGGTGACCACCACGCGCCTCCGGGGCGCGGGCGGTCCGGAGCCCAGCGGCCTGGAGGTCCGGACGGGCTGCGGTCCGGAGCCCAGCGGCCTGGAGGTCCGGACGGGCTGCGGTCCGGAGCCCAGCGGCCTGGAGGTCCGGACGGGCTGCGGTCCGGAGCCCAGCGGCCTGGAGGTCCGGACGGGCTGCGGTCCGGAGCGAAGTTTCCTCCAGCAGGACAGACACCGGACAGACATGGCGCTGCCTTCAGGAGCTGTCAATCATCCGGAGACGTCAGAGGACAGTCAGGTGAGAAAATCACCTGCACGTCCCTGAAAACACGCTGAGCAGAACCGAGCCGAGCCGGAACCAGAGATCCGCGACGTCCTTGCTCTGTTTTCATCCACCTTCTGCTGGCCACACTGAACGCCAGATCCACGCAACCTTTTCCTGTCCGCCAGCTGTAATCCACGTAGCCAGAAAATACAATCACACACAGCACTTGAACAGAGAAAATGGTGGTCTTAAACACAAACAAACACGCCTTAAAAGACAAACAAAAAAAGCTAAACACTTTTACACTTTTACACAGGCGACAATAAGACGGCTTCCTTCAGGACCCCAAACACATAGCTGGCTCGGTTGCCGTGTGGCGGCGCTTACTTGCTCCTCAGTTGGCTCCGGCAGCACCATGGTGGTGTCCGCGGCGGTAACGACACTGTGTGACAATCCCACCGAGGTCTTCTTAGACGCGGCTAAGTTACTGCTGACGTACGCGGACAACATCCTGCGGTAAGTCCGGAGCTTCGTGCTACATCAGCAGCTTCATGCTAGCATGACGACAGCAAGAGCAGAGCGGGCGCGTCTGCGCGCGACATGTGCGCGTTATTCCATTACAATGTAAACTAAAATCCCGCTTTTATAACGTCAGCACGAGAAACCAGCGCGTTGTGATGACGTAGACCCAGAAACCAGCGTGTTGTGATGACGTAGACTCAGGAACCAGCGCGTTCTGATGACGTACTCTCAGAAACCAGCGCGTTCTGATGACGTAGACTCAGAAACCAGCGTGTTCTGATGACGTAGACTCAGGAACCAGCGCGTTCTGATGACGTAGACTCAGAAACCAGCGCGTTCTGATGACGTAGACTCAGAAACCAGCGCGTTCTGATGACGTAGACTCAGAAACCAGCGCGTTCTGATGACGTAGACTCAGAAACCAGCGCGTTCTGATGACGTAGACTCAGGAAGCAGCGCGTTCTGATGACGTAGACTCAGAAACCAGCGCGTTCTGATGACGTAGACTCAGAAACCAGCGCGTTCTGATGACGTAGACTCAGAAACCAGCGTGTTCTGATGACGTAGACTCAGGAACCAGCGCGTTCTGATGACGTAGACCCAGAAACCAGCGCGTTCTGATGACGTAGACTCAGAAACCAGCGCGTTCTGATGACGTAGACTCAGGAACCAGCGCGTTCTGATGACGTACTCTCAGAAACCAGCGCGTTCTGATGACGTAGACTCAGGAACCAGCGCGTTCTGATGACGTAGACTCAGAAACCAGCGCGTTCTGATGACGTAGACTCAGAAACCAGCGCGTTCTGATGACGTAGACTCAGAAACCAGCGCCCTCTGATGATGTAGACTCAGAAACCAGCGCGTTCTGATGACGTAGACTCAGAAACCAGCGTGTTCTGATGACGTAGACTCAGAAACCAGCGCGTTCTGATGACGTAGACTCAGAAACCAGCGCGTTCTGATGACGTAGACTCAGAAACCAGCGTGTTCTGATGACGTAGACTCAGAAACCAGCGCGTTCTGATGACGTAGACTCAGAAACCAGCGCGTTCTGATGACGTAGACTCAGAAACCAGCGCGTTCTGATGACGTAGACTCAGAAACCAGCGCGTTCTGATGACGTAGACTCAGAAACCAGCGTGTCCTGATGACGTAGACTCAGAAACCAGCGCGTTCTGATGACGTACACTCAGAAACCAGCGCGTTCTGATGACGTAGACTCAGAAACCAGCGTGTTCTGATGACGTAGACCCAGAAACCAGCGCGTTCTGATGACGTACTCTCAGAAACCAGCGCGTTCTGATGACGTAGACCCAGAAACCAGCGCGTTCTGATGACGTAGACTCAGGAACCAGCGCGTTCTGATGACGTAGACTCAGAAACCAGCGCGTTCTGATGACGTAAACCCAGAAACCAGCGCGTTCTGATGACGTAGACCCAGAAACCAGCGCGTTCTGATGACGTAGACTCAGAAACCAGCGCGTTCTGATGACGTAGACCCAGAAACCAGCGTGTTCTGATGACGTAGACTCAGAAACCAGCGTGTTGTGATGACGTAGACTCAGAAACCAGCGCGTTCTGATGACGTAGACCCAGAAACCAGCGTGTTCTGATGACGTAGACTCAGAAACCAGCGTGTTGTGATGACGTAGACTCAGAAACCAGCGCGTTCTGATGACGTAGACCCAGAAACCAGCGCGTTCTGATGACGTAGACCCAGAAACCAGCGCGTTCTGATGACGTAGACTCAGAAACCAGCGCGTTCTGATGACGTAGACCCAGAAACCAGCGCGTTCTGATGACGTAGACTCAGAAACCAGCGCGTTCTGATGACGTAGACCCAGAAACCAGCGCGTTCTGATGACGTAGACTCAGAAACCAGCGCGTTCTGATGACGTAGACTCAGAAACCAGCGCGTTCTGATGACGTAGACTCAGAAACCAGCGCGTTCTGATGACGTAGACTCAGAAACCAGCGCCCTCTGATGATGTAGACTCAGAAACCAGCGCGTTCTGATGACGTAGACTCAGAAACCAGCGTGTTCTGATGACGTAGACTCAGAAACCAGCGCGTTCTGATGACGTAGACTCAGAAACCAGCGCGTTCTGATGACGTAGACCCAGAAACCAGCGTGTTCTGATGACGTAGACTCAGAAACCAGCGTGTTCTGATGACGTAGACCCAGAAACCAGCGCGTTCTGATGACGTAGACCCAGAAACCAGCGCGTTCTGATGACGTAGACTCAGAAACCAGCGTGTTCTGATGACGTAGACTCAGAAACCAGCGCGTTCTGATGACGTAGACTCAGAAACCAGCGCGCTCTGATGATGTAAACTCAGAAACCAGCGCGTTCTGATGACGTAGACTCAGAAACCAGCGCGTTCTGATGACGTAGACCCAGAAACCAGCGCGTTCTGATGACGTAGACTCAGAAACCAGCGCGTTCTGATGACGTAGACTCAGAAACCAGCGCGTTCTGATGACGTAGACCCAGAAACCAGCGCGTTCTGATGACGTAGACCCAGAAACCAGCGCGTTCTGATGACGTAGACCCAGAAACCAGCGCGTTCTGATGACGTAGACTCAGAAACCAGCGCGTTCTGATGACGTAGACTCAGAAACCAGCGCGTTCTGATGACGTAGACCCAGAAACCAGCGCGTTCTGATGACGTAGACTCAGAAACCAGCGCGTTCTGATGACGTAGACTCAGAAACCAGCGCGTTCTGATGACGTAGACTCAGAAACCAGCGCGTTCTGATGACGTAGACCCAGAAACCAGCGTGTTCTGATGATGTAGACCCAGAAACCAGCGCGTTCTGATGACGTAGACTCAGAAACCAGCGCGTTCTGATGACGTAGACCCAGAAACCAGCGTGTTCTGATGACGTAGACCCAGAAACCAGCGTGTTCTGATGACGTAGACTCAGAAACCAGCGTGTTCTGATGACGTAGACCCAGAAACCAGCGCGTTCTGATGACGTAGACTCAGAAACCAGCGCGTTCTGATGACGTAGACCCAGAAACCAGCGTGTTCTGATGATGTAGACCCAGAAACCAGCGCGTTCTGATGACGTAGACTCAGAAACCAGCGCGTTCTGATGACGTAGACCCAGAAACCAGCGTGTTCTGATGACGTAGACCCAGAAACCAGCGTGTTCTGATGACGTAGACTTTAGGAAAGTGGGGGTGTGTTTGTGAATGTGGGGGTGTGGTAGTGAATGTGGGGGCGTGTTTGAATGTGGGGGCGTGTTTGTGAATGTGGGAGCATGATTGTGAATATGGGGGCGTGTTTGAGAAAGTGGGGGTGTGTTTGTGAATGTGGGGGTGTGATTGTGAATGTAGGGGTGTGATTGTGAATTTGGGGGCGTGTTTGTGAATGTGGGTGTGTATTTGTGAATGTGGGAGCGTGTTTGTAAATGTGGGGGCGTGTTTGTAAATGTGGGGGCGTGTTTGTAGTGTGTGGGTTTGATTGTGAATGTGGGGGCGTGTTTGAATGTGGGGGCGTGTTTGTGAATGTGGGGGTGTTTGAATGTGGGGGTGTGATTGTGAATGTAGGTGTGTGACTGTGAATGTGGGGGCGTGATTGTGAATGTGGGGGTGTGTTTGTGAATGTGGGGGCTTGTTTGTTAATGTGGGGGGTGTGATCGTGAATGTAGGTGTGTGACTGTGAATGTGGGGGCGTGATTGTGAATGTGGGGGTGTGTTTGTGAATGTGGGGGCGTGTTTGTGAATGTGGGGGTGTGTTTGTGAATGTGGGGGCTTGTTTGTTAATGTGGGGGTGTGATTGTGAATGTGGGGGCTTGTTTGTAAATGTGGGGGCGTGTTTGTAGTGTGTGGGTTTGATTGTGAATGTGGGGGCATGTTTGTGAATGTGGGAGCGTGTTTGTGAATGTGGGGGCGTGTTTGTGAATGTGGGGGCGTGTTTGTGAATGTGGGGGTGTTTGAATGTGGGGGTGTTTGTGAATGTGGGGGCGTGTTTGTGAATGTGGGGGCGTGTTTGTGAATGTGGGGGTGTGTTTGTGAATGTGGGGGCTTGTTTGTTAATGTGGGGGCGTGATTGTGAATGTGTGGGTGTGGTAGTGAATGTGGGGCCGCTATTGTGAATTTTGGCCACTAGGGGTCACCGTACATTCACAACAATGCTGGCATATGAAGTCATTGCTTTACCCATCTTTACCACTAGATGTCAGTTATTCTTATACACTTTTCCTTTATCAAAATGACTGAACGGCATCCAGGTGGTCCAACAGTGCAGAGGGGGGGGGTCCCTCACTCCCTCTCTCTGCAGCTCGCTCCATCTCGGGTGCTTGGAAGATGGGGCGACCTACGTGAGGGACAGGTTGTGACTCGACCAGCCGGCGACCGGTTAAACCTCTTCAAGCTGGGGCTTGTCAGGACAACCGCTGGTTCCACTCCAGGGCCTTGAAATGCTTTTTATGCAGCTTTGTCTCCCTCCACAGCATATGAAAGTATTTTCTGATTAGAGCGGTTGTTTTGGATGATGATGAAGATGATGATGATGTCATATTCCCACCTAACAGGTATCCAAATGAGGAGAAGTACAGATCTATCCGTATTGGCAATCCCACTTTCTCCACTAAACTGCTGCCCATTAAAGGAGCCGTGGAATGTCTCTTTGAGATGGGCTTTGAGGAGGTAAGTACTGCTACTATAGTACTACTACTACTGCTACTACTACTTTACATCTGAGCAGACAAAAATGACCTGTGGAGTTCCCCAGGGCTCTATCCTGGGGCATCTTCTGTTTAACATCTACATGCTCCCACCAGTGTTGTTTTCGTTAACGATGACGATGACGAAATCATTTCGTTGACGCCCCTTTTTTTCATGACGATGACGACACGATGACGAGCTACACATGTCTCTCTGATGACTAAAATATGACGGGACGTGTGTAAATTTTCGTTGACGAGACGAGACTGGACGAAAATGTGAATCTCTGGTCTGACAGACGTTCATAATGCAGGAAATGTCCACCTATTCTGCATTTATCTGTCTGTCAAAAGTTAAAAAGTAGTTGCATCCTTACTCGCATCCGCCCGAACCGAGACCCGCGAACCGCGGCTCTTCCTGTCAAACCCGCATGTCGCACATTAATATCTTGAAGGAATAGTTCACCCTCAGAATGATTTAACTTTATTTTCCACTTACCCTGATGGTGAGCAAGACTCTGGACCACTTTTTTAATATGTCAAATGCAGATGGAGTTCAGGGCGACTTCTCGTTTCCCCCCAATGG
The DNA here is from genome assembly GCA_023101725.1 of Atherinomorus stipes. NCBI lineage: Eukaryota > Metazoa > Chordata > Actinopteri > Atheriniformes > Atherinidae > Atherinomorus > Atherinomorus stipes. The sequence continues at coordinate 95,209 of JALJCO010013717.1, forward strand.
AGTTCGCCAGGGTCCGAGCCAAAAAGGTCCATCAAAGTCCACATAAAATTGTCAATATTCCTCCATACTGCTTGTCCCATGTAATCCAAGTGTCCTGAGTGGGTAGCGTCCAGAATTTACTTGAAACTACGTCATTTAGTATATTTTTAGAGTCTAAAAAGGAGTATTGTTTACGTCCATGAAGCGCGCACATGCGCAGTCACGAAACTACGGAAGCCTCGGCGTTCAGAGCCCACTCTGCCGATAATGCAAGCGTAAGAAGAAGAAATTCACTGTTTACATTGTGGTAAGAGCGCAAGAGCTCTAAACAAACCGGGACAAACACAGGAGGGGTTGGATATTGATCTAAAAGAAAGAAAGAAAGAAAAAGAGAACGCGCGATCTCGTCTGCCGTGGCTTCCGTAGTTTCGTGACCGCGCATGTGCGCGCTTCCTGGACGTAAACAATACTCCTTTTTAGACTCTAAAAATACACTAAATGGCGTAGTTTCAAGTAAATTCTGGACGCTACCCACTTAGGACACTTGGATTACATGGGACGAGCAGTATGGAGAATTATTGACAATTTTTTGTGGACTTTTATGGACCTTTTTGGCTCGGACCCTGGCGAACTCCATTGGGGGAAACGAGAAGTCGCCCTGAACTCCATCTGCATTTGACATATTAAAAAAAGTGGTCCAGAGTCTTGCTCACCATCAGGGTAAGTGGAAAATAAAGTTAAATCATTCTGAGGGTGAACTATTCCATTAAATTCACAGCAGTCTTTCATTTTGCCACGTAGGGGCTTTATCTATTTGATTCAGAGATTCCAGCATAAAAGATCATCATCCCTGGTTGTAACAGTGTTCGCTGTTCCCATTACCAGCAGTGCCTCTGTCTCTGCCTGATCTGGAAACGATCCCAATGTTTGATGTTTAAAAAGCGTCTTGTTCAACGAAAAAGAAACATATTCTCACCGCCACCCGCCCGAACTACATAAATATCTGCCCACACCTTAACCATGATATTAATCTTTGTCATTTCTATCTGCTAAACAGCGTTTTTGCGTGTTACCGTCGGGTATCTGAACTGCTGAGGGACTCTGGTGAACACCTGCGGTCAGACGCGCAGCTGCTTGGCTGCGCTGTTCAAACGGTGGGAAGTTCGTCTCTTTTCAGAGAGCCGGTCTTTTTGATTCGGTTCCCAAAGAGTCGGCTCTTTTGAGTCGGTTCCTAAAGAGTCGGCTCTTTTGAGTCGGTTCCTAAAGAGCCGGTTGTTTTGACTCCCAAATGGTTTGTAATTTAAGATATTTGCAGCCCTATTTTTTACCTTAATTTTGCAATGAATTGATGGTTTGTGTGTCAAAAATGTTTTTGCATTCAGTATTTTTATAAGAAGCTTTAAAATTTATTCTATCTTCACACTTTTTTATTAGACAGGGACAGTACATATTAATGAACATATAGCAACATGTTGAATTGTCATTAGCAAGCTAATTAGCATCAGCAGTCCCTTGGCAGGTAAAGAAAAAGATACACAATATAATAAAACAACAAAATTAAACTTTCATGTTATTGACATGATTATAATACAAGACAACGCAACTCACTCCCCCTCACCATTAACTGCTGTCTTCACTTGCAATGGAACATAGTCTTTCTTTCTGTTTTCATATACAAACCTATATGCTCAAATGTAACCGGCAGCATGGTCTCCTTGTGGCCAGTTATTCTTTTTTTAAAAAAAAAAAAAAAATAGCCTACTTGACACAAACTAGACTAAAACGTTTTTAATTTCGGCGACTAAAACTAGACTAAAACCTTTTTGATTTTCGTCGACTAAAACTAGACTAAAACTATCAGATACAGAAATGACTAGAATATGACTAAAACTAATAAGCATTTTCGTCAGAAAGACTAAGACTAAGACTAAAACTCAGATAGCTGCCAAAAACAACACTGGCTCCCACTGGCCCAGGTTATAAAGAACAACAATATTAGTTACCATAGCTACGCAGATGACACACAGCTATATATCACAGTGTCACCAGGAGACCGGGGCCCTGTACAGGCTCTTGGTAAATGTTTTGAGGAGATTAATGACTGGATGTCCCTCAACTTTCTTCAGCTGAACAAAAACAAAACTGAGGTGATTGTTTTTGGCGCCAAAGAAACGACAGCAGGTCATCACAGAACTTCAGTCCATACACCTACAAACCACCAACCAGACCAGAAATCTGGCTGTAGTGATGGACTCAGACCTAAAACAACCAACAAGACCAGAAATCTGTCTGTAGTGATGGACTTGAGGACTAAAGACCACCAACCAGACCAGAAATCTGGCTGCAGGGATGGACTCAGACCTAAAAACCACCAACCAGACCAGAAATCTGGCTGCAGGGATGGACTCAGATCTAAAAACCAGCAACCAGACCAGAAATATGGCTATAGTGATGGACTCGGACCTTAAACCACCAACCAGACCAGAAATATGGCTGTAGTGATGGCCTCAGACCCAAAAACCACCAACCAGACCAGAAATCTGGCTGCAGGGATGGACTCAGACCTAAAAACCACCAACCAGACCAGAAATCTGGGTGTAGTGATGGACTCAGACCTAAAAACCACCAACCATACCAGAAATCTGGCTGTAGTGATGGACTCAGACCTAAAAACCACCAACCAGACCAGAAATCTGGCTGCAGGGATGGACTCAGACCTAAAAACCACCAACCAGACCAGAAATCTGGCTGCAGGGATGGACTCAGACCTAAAAACCACCAATCAGGCCAGAAATATGGCTGTAGTGATGGACTCGGACCTAAAACCACCAACCAGACCAGAAATATGGGTGTAGTGATGGATTCAGACCTAAAACCACCAACCAGGCCAGAAATCTGGCTGTAGTGATGGACTCAGACCTAAAAACCACCAACCAGACCAGAAATATGGCTGTAGTGATGGACTCAGACCTAAAAACCACCAATCAGGCCAGAAATATGGCTGTAGTGATGGACTCAGACCTAAAAACCACCAACCAGACCAGAAATCTGGCTGTAGTGATGGACTCGGACCTAAAACCACCAACCAGACCAGAAATCTGGCTGTAGTGATGGACTCAGACCTAAAAACCACCAACCAGACCAGAAATCTGGATGTAGTGATGGACTCAGACCTAAAACCACCAACAAGACCAGAAATCTGGCTGTAGTGATGGACTCAGACCTAAAAACCACCAACCAGACCAGAAATATGGCTGTAGTGATGGACTCAGACCTAAAAACCACCAACCAGACCAGAAATCTGGCTGTAGTGATGGACTCAGACCTAAAACCACCAACCAGACCAGAAATCTGGGTGTAGTGATGGACTCAGAACTAAAACCACCAACCAGACCAGAAATCTGGCTGTGGTGATGGACTCAGACCTAAAACCACCAACCAGACCAGAAATATGGCTGTAGTGATGGACTCAGACCTAAAACCACCAGTCAGGCCAGAAATCTGGCTGTAGTGATGGACTCAGACCTAAAAACCACCAACCAGACCAGAAATCTGGCTGTGGTGATGGACTCAGACCTAAAACCACCAACCAGACCAGAAATATGGCTGTAGTGATGGACTCAGACCTAAAACCACCAACCAGACCAGAAATCTGGATGTAGTGATGGATTCAGACCTAAAAACCACCAACCAGACCAGAAATCTGGCTGTAGTGATGGACTCAGACCTAAAACCACCAACCAGACCAGAAATATGGCTGTAGTGATGGACTCAGACCTAAAACCACCAACCAGACCAGAAATCTGGATGTAGTGATGGATTCAGACCTAAAAACCACCAACCAGACCAGAAATCTGGCTGTAGTGATGGACTCAGACCTAAAACCACCAACCAGACCAGAAATCTGGCTGTAGTGATGGACTCAGACCTAAACTTTGAAAAACACATCAAAGCGATCACTAAATCAGCCGACTATCACCTGAAGAACATCTCAAGGATCAAAGATCTGATGTCTCAGGTGAATCATGAACTAGAACTAGTTATCGGTATCGGCTGAAACCTTTCATCGCTCCAGCTCATACTGGGAGATCTGGTGCTGAGTGTCGTCCTGGTTGTGACTGGAGCTGCTTTTGCCGTGAAAACTCGAAGCCTTGTCGTTGTCTGATGGCTGTGTCACTGTTTTTCCAGGCTGAGACCCACCTGGTCTTCCCCAGGTCTGCGTCCGTGGACCAGCTGAGGCTGATCAGGGAGTCTATCGCAGCAGAGAGGGATCAGCGGCTGCATGGAGGAGGTCCCGTTCAGCCCACCATCGCTGCCGCCTCGGCGTCGGAGAGCTCGGATGCTGCAGGGGGGCGGCCTGCAGCGCCGTCGGCACCACAGACGTCATCCCTGGTGAAGAGACCCTCATTTATAAACACCTGAGAGTGTGGACGCTGACTTTCAGGACACCTTGCATGTTTTTCCTCTTCATCTGTTTAGTTGTCTTCCGTTTGCTTCCTGCCTGCAGCATAAGCGAGCATTCGTGGTGATCATGGGAAATCTGCGTTATATATATGTGTTATATTCCTGCAGCTGCAGCAGGGTCTGTGTGGCCCCTCCAGGCTGCCATAGATCTGCTGGCCAGCCTTTCTGGACGGCCAAGGAGAGAGGGAGAGAAAGAAAGAAAGATGGAAAAAATCAGCCATCGGTGGAATAAGATGAAACTGATAAAAATGTGATACAGAAAAACTGGTCCATGTTCATGGGAAAGATGCTCTGATGTGTCTGGGACAGTTTTTTTAAGTATTATTTTTTACCATAATTCAAAATCAATATTCTTTTAACTAAATTATAATTTATTAAATTTTCTATTTATTATAAGTTTCTTGTTATTGGAGTTTTTATGGTGAATTTAGCCTTTTCTTTAATTGAAGTTCTGAAAGATGAGGACGACCGTACGTGTCCGTCTGCAGTCCTGCAGCCTCTCTCTGCGACCGACGTGCAGGTTCGCCTCGTCGCTCTGGCAGCTACACGTTTAACCGCTCCGGTTTCAGTACAACACGCTCCCGGGGACATTCTGTTCTTCTGGGGACAATAGTGTAGAAATGTTCTGGTAACGTTGGAGTGAAGCGCTCACAGGAACGCCAGCTTGTTTCTGGTCGTTCTCAGCGAGGTGGTGCATAATCGTTTATCCGCCGGCTCAGGAATGAGGTGGACAGACGGATGCAGGACCGGCAGATGGATGCAGGACCGGCAGACGGATGCAGGACCGACAGACGGATGCAGGACCGGCAGACGGATGCAGGACCGGCACCGCCGCATGTCTTCATGGATGTCTGGAGGAGCCGTCTCTGGGGGGGCACACAGCAGCCCCTCCCCCGCTGACGTCTACGCTCTGCTCTGTTGCAGGAAAGCAGTATGGGCTTCTTCGTGACGCTTCAGTCCAACTTCCAGCACGTGATGCAGTATGAGGACGGCGAGCTGCAGCAGAAAGCCAGGAGCGTCGTGCCTCAGCCGGAGCTGTCCTCCGCTGCTCAGCACAAGCTGAAGGAGGCGAAGGAGGCCGACCCAGGTGGGGTCCGGTCCGGTCCGGTCCGGTTGGTGGGCCGTCCCGCAGGGCCCGAGACCACCCGGCTGACTCTGTTCTCCTGTTGCAGACTGTAAACTGGGAATGGAGGACTTCTTGGTGCTGGAGTTGCTCCGATGGTTCAAGCAGGACTTCTTCTCCTGGGTGGACTGCTTGCCGTGCAGCCGGTGCGGGGGTCCGACCCAGAACGCCGGCTCCCTCGGTCCCAGCGCCGATGACCTCCGCTGGGGGGCTCAGCGGGTGGAGAAGCACTGGTGCCAGAGCTGCCAGCTCTCCACCAGGTTCCCCAGGTGAGCAGCATTCAGGCCCAGTTCCTGCCTTACCCCTGCCCCCCAGTCCTGGGTCTGAAGTACTCATCCCTGCCCCCCAGTCCTGGGTCTGAAGTACCCCCCCCGGTCCTGGGACTGAAGTACTCACCCCTGCCCCCCAGTCCTGGGTCTGAAGTACCCACCCCTGCCCCCAGTCCTGGGTCTGAAGTACTCACCCCTGCCCCCCAGTCCTGTGTCTGAAGTACCCACCCCTGCCCCCCAGTCCTGGGACTGAAGTACTCACCCCTGCCCCCCAGTCCTGGGACTGAAGTACTCACCCCTGCCCCCCGGTCCTGGGTCTGAAGTACTCACCCCTGCCCCCCCAGTCCTGGGTCTGAAGTACTCATCCCTGCCCCCCAGTCCTGGGACTGAAGTACTCACCCCTGCCCCCCGGTCCTGGGACTGAAGTACTCATCCCTGCCCCCCAGTCCTGGGTCTGAAGTACCCACCCCTGCCCCCCGGTCCTGGGACTGAAGTACTCACCCCTGCCCCCCGGTCCTGGGACTGAAGTACTCATCCCTGCCCCCCAGTCCTGGGTCTGAAGTACCCACCCCTGCCCCCCGGTCCTGTGTCTGAAGTACCCACCCCTGCCCCCCAGTCCTGGGTCTGAAGTACTCACCCCTGCCCCCCAGTCCTGGGTCTGAAGTACCCACCCCTGCCCCCAGTCCTGGGTCTGAAGTACTCATCCCTGCCCCCCAGTCCTGGGTCTGAAGTACCCACCCCTGCCCCCAGTCTCTAAAGTACCCACCCCTGCCCCCCAGTCCTGGGTCTGAAGTACTCATCCCTGCCCCCAGTCCTGGGTCTGAAGTACCCACCCCCTGCCCCCCAGTCCTGGGTCTGAAGTACTCATCCCTGCCCCCCCAGTCCTGGGTCTGAATTACCCACCCCTGCCCCCCGGTCCTGGGACTGAAGTACCCACCCCTGCCCCCCAGTCCTGGGTCTGAAGTACCCACCCCTGCCCCCCAGTCCTGGGTCTGAAGTACTCATCCCTGCCCCCCAGTCCTGGGTCTGAAGTACCCACCCCTGCCCCCAGTCTCTAAAGTACCCACCCCTGCCCCCCAGTCCTGGGTCTGAAGTACTCATCCCTGCCCCCCAGTCCTGGGTCTGAAGTACCCACCCCTGCCCCCCAGTCCTGGGTCTGAAGTACTCACCCCTGCCCCCCAGTCCTGGGTCTGAAGTACCCACCCCTGCCCCCCAGTCCTGGGTCTGAAGTACTCATCCCTGCCCCCCAGTCCTGGGTCTGAAGTACCCACCCCTGCCCCCAGTCTCTAAAGTACCCACCCCTGCCCCCCAGTCCTGGGTCTGAAGTACTCATCCCTGCCCCCAGTCCTGGGTCTGAAGTACCCACCCCTGCCCCCCAGTCCTGGGTCTGAAGTACTCATCCCTGCCCCCCAGTCCTGGGTCTGAATTACCCACCCCCTGCCCCCCGGTCCTGGGACTGAAGTACCCACCCCTGCCCCCCAGTCCTGGGTCTGAAGTACCCACCCCTGCCCCCCAGTCCTGGGTCTGAAGTACTCATCCCTGCCCCCAGTCCTGGGTCTGAAGTACCCACCCCTGCCCCCCAGTCCTGGGTCTGAAGTACCCACCCCTGCCCCCAGTCCTGGGTCTAAAGTACTCATCCCTGCCCCCCAGTCCTGGGTCTGAAGTACCCACCCCCTGCCCCCCAGTCCTGGGTCTGAAGTACTCATCCCTGCCCCCCAGTCCTGGGTCTGAATTACCCACCCCTGCCCCCCGGTCCTGGGACTGAAGTACCCACCCCTGCCCCCCAGTCCTGGGTCTGAAGTACTCATCCCTGCCCCCAGTCCTGGGTCTGAAGTACCCACCCCTGCCCCCCAGTCCTGGGTCTGAAGTACCCACCCCTGCCCCCAGTCCTGGGTCTAAAGTACTCATCCCTGCCCCCCAGTCCTGGGTCTGAAGTACCCACCCCTGCCCCCCAGTCCTGGGTCTGAAGTACTCATCCCTGCCCCCCAGTCCTGGGTCTGAATTACCCACCCCTGCCCCCCGGTCCTGGGACTGAAGTACCCACCCCTGCCCCCCCGGTCCTGGGTCTGAAGTACCCACCCCTGCCCCCCAGTCCTGGGTCTGAAGTACTCACCCCTCCCCCCCGGCCCTATGTTTGAAACTCCCTCCCTTCCCCCCCGGGTTTTGGTCCGAAGGTACCCACCCCTGCCCCCCGGTCCTAGGTCTGAAGTACTCATCCCTGCCCCCAGTCCTGGGTCTGAAGTACCCACCCCTGCCCCCCAGTCCTGGGTCTGAAGTACTCACCCCTGCCCCCCGGTCCTAGGTCTGAAGTACTCATCCCTGCCCCCCGGTCCTGTGTCTGAAGTACCCACCCCTGCCCCCCGGTCCTAGGTCTGAAGTACTCATCCCTGCCCCCCGGTCCTGGGTCTGAAGTACCCACCCCTGCCCCCCGGTCCTGGGACTGGAGTACTCATCCCTGCCCCCCCGGTCCTGGGACTGGAGTACTACCCGAGACATGGGGGGGAGCTTTCGTCCCTCTGATGCTGCTCTCTGGCATCTGAAAGATGATTAATGACTGTTTAATTAAAGTCTATTTTATTCTGATTCACTCGCCGTAATCATGTGATCAGTAGCGCTGCGATAAAATACCGATACACTAAAATATCGCGATTTTTTTCATATGCAGATTTCATATTGATATTTAAAAATGCGATATTGATCTATTTTAACAACGAAATCTTGCGAGATTTCATCATCATCTTATGTAATTTCATGAGATTTCATTAGTAAAATAGATCGATACCACATTTTTAAATATCAATATGATATCATCAAATGAATATATTGCGATATTTCAGTGTATCGATATTTTTTCCCAGCCCTAGTGATTCGGGATGCACGATATCATCGGCCCCCGGTCGGTATTGGCCTATGTCGGCCTTAAAGCTGAGTATGGGACTTCGGCCCCCCCACCGATATCTGACCGATATTAACCGATCAGGCCGCTGTTTCTAAAGTCTTTTCTAAAGTTTCTTTTCAGACGTTAAAACGTGTCCAGACAGTTTCTTCCAGGTTTCTGTGTGAACAGAGTTTATACGCTCGTTTGTGGAAATAACTCCGGGTGGTTCTCGGATATCGCGCACGTATCCTGCTAGTTTTGTTTGAACTGTCATTTAGTCGGACCTGTTCTATGTAAACACACGTTGAGGTATTTTTCTAATTTTGCACAAGGAGTGAATATTACATCATTTATTTCTCAGCTTTAACATCGGTATCGATATCGGTTATTGGCTACATGAGTTTTAAAATATCGTCATATTGGATATCAGCCAAAATTCCATCACGGTGCATTGTAAAAGCCCAGGACAGATTCCCTCGTGGAACAATAAAGTTTCTCGTTCCCCATTTTAAATTTGAAGATGATGATGTTCCCTCTGAGCGGTGCACGTGCAGTTGTGCACTTTTCCCGTGCACTCCCAGCACTGCAGATGCAGCACATTAAATAAAATCCAATGTGAATATTAAAATGAGGACATTATGTTTCTTGGACCGTTGCAAAGCAGCCGTAACTGCAGTAAAACGGCGAGTAGCCGTCCAGCACGCTTCCTCAGCCAATAACTGCACTTCGTGCTCACGCGCTGCTGTCGTTCAGCATTCAGCCCTGCCAAAGCAGCAATCACACAATGAAACTGATCTCCGTTTGGAGGGCCAGATAGCCCCCCACCCTCCGTCTGACCCCGAATCGGGCCACCACGACCCCTTCACATGACCGCGCTAAGCTAAGGCCACGGCTACGGGGAACAGCAATCCCCCCTCATCTCCTCATCGCGGTGGTGAATCTGCGTCTGACTGGATCTCTGTTTCTCACCCACAGATACAACAACCCTGCGAAGCTGCTGGAGACCAGGAGGGGGCGCTGTGGGGAGTGGGCCAACTGTTTCACTCTGTGCTGCCGAGCCGTGGGCCTGGAGGCCCGCTACGTCTGGGACAGCACAGGTACGTCAGGTTCTTCCCCACGTCCGTTTCCAGTCTGACCTGGTCCAGACCGCTTATTGGACGCCGTCTCTGCCGCAGACCACGTGTGGACGGAGATTTACTCGGCGTCCCAGCGCCGCTGGCTTCACTGCGACTCGTGTGAGAACGTCTGCGATAAGCCGCTGCTGTATGAGGTCGGCTGGGGGAAGAAGCTGGCCTACGTCCTGGCCTTCTCCAAGGACCAGGTACCCGCAACGTCATCGTTCACTAAAATGAAACTTACACCAGCAGGTTATTTTCAGGTGGGGAGGGAAGTCACATTCCACCTCTGGGGCTCTGCAGAAGTCCGATTCAAGATGGCCGCCGATAACATCAGAAAATGCCGAACTTTGGAACCAAACCGTAGAAAATCACTCGCTGTACCTTCAGAACAAAAGCAGCACCGGACCAGAAGCTGAGCTTCGTTAGCTTTATGCTAATTAGCTATGAAGCGAAGTGAAGAATCCAGAGCCAGAGACCAGAACCTGAATCCAGAGACCAGAACCTGAATCCAGAAACCAGAACCTGAATCCAGAAACCAGAACCTGAATCCAGAAACCAGAACCTGAAACCAGAGCCAGAAACCAGAACCTGAATCCAGAAACCAGATACCAGAACCTGAATCCAGATACCAGAACCTGAATCCAGAAACCAGAACCTGAATCCAGAAACCAGAACCTGAATCCAGAAACCAGAAACCAGAACCTGAATCCAGAAACCAGAACCTGAATCCAGAGACCAGAACCTGAATCCAGAACCTGAATCCAGAAACCAGAACCTGAATCCAGAGCCAGAACCTGAATCCAGAAACCAGAACCTGAATCCAGAAACCAGAACCTGAATCCAGAGCCAGAAACCAGAACCTGAATCCAGAAACCAGAACCTGAATCCAGAAACCAGAACCTGAATCCAGAGCCAGAAACCAGAACCTGAACCTGAATCCAGAAACCAGAAGCTGAATCCAGAAACCAGAACCTGAATCCAGAGCCAGAAACCAGAACCTGAATCCAGAAACCAGAACCTGAACATGAATCCAGAACCTGAATCCAGAAACCAGAACCTGAATCCAGAAACCAGAACCTGAACCTGAATCCAGAGCCAGAAACCAGAACCTGAATCCAGAAACCAGAACCTGAATCCAGAAACCAGAAACCAGAACCTGAATCCAGAGCCAGAAACCAGAACCTGAATCCAGAGCCAGAAACCAGAACCTGAATCCAGAAACCAGAACCTGAATCCAGAAACCAGAACCTGAATCCAGAGACCAGAACCTGAATCCAGAAACCAGAACCTGAATCCAGATACCAGAACCTGCATCCAGAAACCAGAACCTGAATCCAGAAACCAGAACCTGAATCCAGAAACTAGAACCTGAATCCAGAGCCAGAAACCAGAACCTGAATCCAGAAACTAGAACCTGAATCCAGAGCCAGAAACCAGAACCTGAATCCAGAGCCAGAAACCAGAACCTGAATCCAGAAACCAGAACCTGAATCCAGAAACTAGAACCTGAATCCAGAGCCAGAAACCAGAACCTGAATCCAGAAACCAGAACCTGAATCCAGAAACTAGAACCTGAATCCAGAGCCAGAAACCAGAACCTGAATCCAGATACCAGAACCTGAATCCAGAAACTAGAACCTGAATCCAGAGCCAGAAGCCAGAAACCAGAACCTGAACCTGAATCCAGAACCTGAATCCAGAGACCAGAACCTGAATCCAGAAACCAGAACCTGAATCCAGAGCCAGAAACCAGATACCAGAACCTGAATCCAGAGCCAGAAAACCAGATACCAGACCCTGAATCCAGAAACCAGAACCTGAATCCAGAGCCAGAAACCAGATACCAGAACCTGAATCCAGAGCCAGAAACCAGATACCAGAACCTGAATCCAGAGCCAGAAACCAGAACCTGAATCCAGAAACCAGAACCTGAATCCAGAAACCAGAAACCAGAACCTGAATCCAGAGCCAGAAACCAGAACCTGAATCCAGAGCCAGAAACCAGAACCTGAATCCAGAAACCAGAACCTGAATCCAGAAACCAGAACCTGAATCCAGAGACCAGAACCTGAATCCAGAAACCAGAACCTGAATCCAGATACCAGAACCTGCATCCAGAAACCAGAAACCAGAACCTGAATCCAGAAACCAGAACCTGAATCCAGAGCCAGAAACCAGAACCTGAATCCAGAGCCAGAAACCAGAACCTGAATCCAGAAACCAGAACCTGAATCCAGAGCCAGAAACCAGAACCTGAATCCAGAAACCAGAACCTGAATCCAGAGCCAGAAACCAGAACCTGAATCCAGAGCCAGAAACCAGAACCTGAACCTGAATCCAGAGACCAGAACCTGAATCCAGAAACCAGAACCTGAATCCAGAGACCAGAACCTGAATCCAGAAACCAGAACCTGAATCCAGAATCCAGAAACCAGAACCTGAATCCAGAAACCAGAACCTGAATCCAGAGACCAGAACCTGAATCCAGAAACCAGAACCTGAATCCAGATACCAGAACCTGAATCCAGAAACCAGAAACCAGAACCTGAATCCAGAAACCAGAACCTGAATCCAGAGCCAGAAACCAGAACCTGGATCCAGAAACCAGAACCTGAATCCAGAGCCAGAAACCAGAACCTGAATCCAGAGCCAGAAACCAGAACCTGAACCTGAATCCAGAACCTGAATCCAGAGACCAGAACCTGAATCCAGAAACCAGAACCTGAATCCAGAGCCAGAAACCAGATACCAGAACCTGAATCCAGAACCTGAATCCAGAAACCAGAACCTGAATCCAGAGCCAGAAACCAGATACCAGAACCTGAATCCAGAGCCAGAAACCAGATACCAGAACCTGAATCCAGAACCTGAATCCAGAGACCAGAACCTGAATCCAGAAACCAGAACCTGAATCCAGAGCCAGAAACCAGATACCAGAACCTGAATCCAGAACCTGAATCCAGAAACCAGAACCTGAATCCAGAATCCAGAAACCAGAACCTGAATCCAGAGCCAGATATCAGAACCTGAATCCAGAAACCAGAACCTGAATCCAGAAACCAGATACCAGAACCTGAATCCAGAAACCAGAACCTGAATCCAGAATCCAGAAACCAGAACCTGAATCCAGAAACCAGAAACCAGAACCTGAACCTGAATCCAGAACCTGAATCCAGAGACCAGAACCTGAATCCAGAAACCAGAACCTGAATCCAGAGACCAGAACCTGAATCCAGAAACCAGAACCTGAATCCAGAATCCAGAAACCAGAACCTGAATCCAGAAACCAGAACCTGAATCCAGAGACCAGAACCTGAATCCAGAAACCAGAACCTGAATCCAGATACCAGAACCTGAATCCAGAAACCAGAAACCAGAACCTGAATCCAGAAACCAGAACCTGAATCCAGAGCCAGAAACCAGAACCTGAATCCAGAAACCAGAACCTGAATCCAGAGCCAGAAACCAGAACCTGAATCCAGAGCCAGAAACCAGAACCTGAACCTGAATCCAGAACCTGAATCCAGAGACCAGAACCTGAATCCAGAAACCAGAACCTGAATCCAGAGCCAGAAACCAGATACCAGAACCTGAATCCAGAGCCAGAAACCAGATACCAGAACCTGAATCCAGAACCTGAATCCAGAAACCAGAACCTGAATCCAGAGCCAGAAACCAGATACCAGAACCTGAATCCAGAGCCAGAAACCAGATACCAGAACCTGAATCCAGAACCTGAATCCAGAAACCAGAACCTGAATCCAGAAACCAGAACCTGAATCCAGAGCCAGAAACCAGATACCAGAACCTGAATCCAGAAACCAGAACCTGAATCCAGAATCCAGAAACCAGATCCTGAATCCAGAGCCAGATATCAGAACCTGAATCCAGAAACCAGAACCTGAATCCAGAAACCAGATACCAGAACCTGAATCCAGAAACCAGAACCTGAATCCAGAGCCAGAACCTGAATCCAGAAAACCAGAACCTGAATCCAGAATCCAGAAACCAGAACCTGAATCCAGAAACCAGAACCTGAATCCAGAGCCAGAACCTGAATCCAGAAACCAGAACCTGAATCCAGAAACCAGAAACCAGAACCTGAATCCAGAAACCAGAACCTGAATCCAGAGCCAGAACCTGAATCCAGAGCCAGAAACTAGAACCTGTACAAATACAAATGTGAACGCTATTACAATCCTGATGTAGGAAGTAGAGCAGATATTACAGAGCAATGATGATGTAAACGTGTAACTGTAGCATGAAGCGGGAAAGAAAGACCGTCGTGTTTGTGCTGCAGGTGGTAGACGTGACGTGGAGGTACTCCTGCAAACATCCGGAGGTTTTAACGAGAAGAACCCGAGTTCAGGAGGCGTGGCTGCTGCACACCATCAGTGGGCTGAACACGTCTGTAAGTCTGACCCTGACACCCCCGGCAGATTGGACCTCCTTCAGCGGTGATGTAAAACCTTCTTTTTCTGCTCCGTCGTACAGAGACAACACTCTCTGAGTCCAGACAGGAGGAGGGAGCTGACGGAGAGGCTGCTGGTGGAGCTGGTGGAGTTCATTTCCCCCAAAAAGCCAAAACCAGGAGAGCTGGGGGGGCGCAACTCTGGTTCTCTGGCGTGGCGGTTAGCGCGAGGCGAGACCAGAGCTGCTGATACGGGGACATCCTCTCAGGTACAGTACACTACATACACCGATGCATGCAGGTGATTACAGACGTTTCAGCAGACTTCTACCCATCAGAGGCAGAACGAGAACAAAACACCTCACGTTCCGCTTATTTCTTCAGATAATTACATGTTCACTTAGATAGAGTTGCTTCTGTCTACTCTGTGTACCACCTCATGGTGATGAGAATCTCATGTTCCACCTCATGGTGATGAGAATCTCATGTTCCACCTCATGGTGATGAGAATCTCACGTTCCACCTCATAACGACGAGAATCTCCCGTTCCACCTCATTACGATGAGAATCTCCCGTTCCACCTCATGGTGATGAGAATCTCACGTTCCACCTCATTACGATGAGAATCTCCCGTTCCACCTCATAACGACGAGAATCTCCCGTTCCACCTCATTACGATGAGAATCTCCCGTTCCACCTCATGGTGATGAGAATCTCACGTTCCACCTCATTACGATGAGAATCTCCCGTTCCACCTCATTACGACGAGAATCTCCCGTTCCACCTCATTACGATGAGAATCTCCCGTTCCACCTCATGGTGATGAGAATCTCATGTTCCACCTCATTACGATGAGAATCTCCCGTTCCACCTCATTACGATGAGAATCTCCCGTTCCACCTCATTACGATGAGAATCTCCCGTTCCACCTCATTACGATGAGAATCTCCCGTTCCACCTCATGGTGATGAGAATCTCATGTTCCACCTCATTACGATGAGAATCTCATGTTCCACCTCATTACGATGAGAATCTCCCGTTCCACCTCATTACCATGAGAATCTCCCGTTCCACCTCATGGTGATGAGAATCTCATGTTCCACCTCATTACGATGAGAATCTCCCGTTCCACCTCATTACCATGAGAATCTCCCGTTCCACCTTATGGTGATGAGAATCTCACGTTCCACCTCATGGTGATGAGAATCTCACGTTCCACCTCATTACGATGAGAATCTCCCGTTCCACCTCATTACGATGAGAATCTCCCGTTCCACCTCATGGTGATGAGAATCTCCCGTTCCACCTCATTACGATGAGAATCTCCCGTTCCACCTCATTACGGTGAGAATCTCCCGTTCCACCTCATTACGATAAGAATCTCCCGTTCCACCTCATTACGATGAGAATCTCACGTTCCACCTCATTACGACGAGAATCTCCCGTTCCACCTCATGGTCATGAGAATCTCATGTTCCACCTCATTACGATGAGAATCTCCCGTTCCACCTCATTACGATGAGAATCTCACGTTCCACCTCATTACGATGAGAATCTCCCGTTCCACCTCATTACGATGAGAATCTCCCGTTCCACCTCATTACGACGAGAATCTCACGTTCCACCTCATGGTGATGAGAATCTCCCGTTCCACCTCATTACGATTAGAATCTCACGTTCCACCTCATTACGACAAGAATCTCACGTTCCACCTCATTGTGATGAGAATCTCCAGTTCCACCTCATTGTGATGAGAATCTCCCGTTCCACCTCATTACGATGAGAATCTCACGTTCCACCTCATGGTGATGAGAATCTCCCGTTCCACCTCATTACGATGAGAATCTCCCGTTCCACTTCATTACGATGAGAATCTCACGTTCCACCTCATGGTGATGAGAATCTCACGTTCCACCTCATTCGATGAGAATCTCCCGTTCCACCTCATTACGACGAGAATCTCACGTTCCACCTCATGGTGATGAGAATCTCACGTTCCACCTCATTACGACGAGAATCTCACGTTCCACCTCATGGTGATGAGAATCTCACGTTCCACCTCATTACGACGAGAATCTCACGTTCCACCTCATTACGACGAGAATCTCACGTTCCACCTCATTACGGTGAGAATCTCCCGTTCCACCTCATTACGATGAGAATCTCACATTCCACCTCATTACGATGAGAATCTCCCGTTCCACCTCATCACGACGAGAATCTCACGTTCCACCTCATTACGACGAGAATCTCCCGTTCCACCTCATTACGACGAGAATCTCCCGTTCCACCTCATTACGACGAGAATCTCACGTTCCACCTCATTACGACGAGAATCTCACGTTCCACCTCATTACGATGAGAATCTCACGTTCCACCTCATTACGACGAGAATCTCACGTTCCACCTCATTACGACGAGAATCTCCCGTTCCACCTCATTACGATGAGAATCTCACGTTCCACCTCATTACGATGAGAATCTCCCGTTCCACCTCATTATGATGAGAATCTCCCGTTCCACCTCATTACGATGAGAATCTCATGTTCCACCTCATTACGATGAGAATCTCCCGTTCCACCTCATTATGATGAGAATCTCCCGTTCCACCTCATTACGATGAGAATCTCATGTTCCACCTCATTACGACGAGAATCTCACGTTCCACCTCATTCGATGAGAATCTCACGTTCCACCTCATTACGATGAGAATCTCACGTTCCACCTCATTCGATGAGAATCTCACGTTCCACCTCATTACGATGAGAATCTCACGTTCCACCTCATTCGATGAGAATCTCACGTTCCACCTCATTACGATGAGAATCTCCCGGGGTGGACCGCGAATCTGGACCGCGGTGAAGTCTGGACCTCGGTGAAGTCTGGATCGCGGTGAAGTCTGGATCGCGGTGAAGTCTGGATCTCGGTGAAATCTGGACCGCGGTGAAGTCTGGATCTCGGTGAAATCTGGACCGCGGTGAAGTCTAGACCTCGGTGAAGTCTGGACCTTGGTGGAGTCTAGACCTCGGTGAAGTCTGGACCGCGGTGAAGTCTGGATCGCGGTGAAGTCTGGACCTCGGTGAAGTCTGGATCGCGGTGAAGTCTAGACCTCGGTGAAGTCTGGATCGCGGTGAAGTCTGGATCGCGGTGAAGTCTGGATCTCGGTGAAGTCTGGATCTCGGTGAAGTCTGGATCGCGGTGAAGTCTGGATCGCGGTGAAGTCTGGATCTCGGTGAAGTCTGGATCTCGGTGAAATCTGGACCGCGGTGAAGTCTAGACCTCGGTGAAGTCTGGACCTTGGTGGAGTCTAGACCTCGGTGAAGTCTGGACCGCGGTGAAGTCTGGACCTCGGTGACGTCTGGACCTCGGTGACGTCTGGATCTCGGTGAAGTCTGGACCTTGGTGGAGTCTGGACCTCGTGAAGTCTGGATCTCGGTGACGTCTGGATCTCGGTGACGTCTGGATCTCGGTGACGTCTGGATCTCGGTGACGTCTGGATCTCGGTGACGTCTGGATCTCGGTGACGTCTGGATCTCGGTGAAGTCTGGACCTCGGTGAAGTCTGGATCTCGGTGAAGTCTGGATCTCGGTGACGTCTGGATCTCGGTGACGTCTGGATCTCGGTGACGTCTGGACCGCGGTGACGTCTGGACCGCGGTGACGTCTGGACCGCGGTGACGTCTGGATCTCGGTGAAGTCTGGACCTCGGTGACGTCTGGACCTCGGTGACGTCTGGACCTCGGTGACGTCTGGATCTCGGTGAAGTCTGGATCTCGGTGAAGTCTGGATCTCGGTGAAGTCTGGATCTCGGTGACGTCTGGATCTCGGTGAAGTCTGGATCTCGGTGAAGTCTGGATCTCGGTGACGTCTGGATCTCGGTGACGTCTGGATCTCGGTGAAGTCTGGATCTCGGTGAAGTCTGGATCTCGGTGAAGTCTGGATCTCGGTGAAGTCTGGATCTCGGTGAAGTCTGGATCTCGGTGACGTCTGGATCTCTGACGTCTGATCTCGGGGTCTGGATGGTGTCTGGTCTCGGTGAGTCTGGATCTCGGTGACGTCTGGATCTCGGTGACGTCTGGATCTCGGTGAAGTCTGGATCTCGGTGAAGTCTGGACCGCGGTGACGTCTGGATCTCGGTGACGTCTGGACCTCGGTGAAGTCTGGATCTCGGTGAAGTCTGGACCTCGGTGAAGTCTGGATCTCGGTGAAGTCTGGACCTCGGCGACGTCTGGACCTCGGCGACGTCTGGACCGCGGCGAAGTCTGGACCTCGGTGAAGTCTGGATCTCGGTGACGTCTGGATCTCGGCGAAGTCTGGATCGCGGTGAAGTCTGGATCTCGGTGAAGTCTGGATCTCGGTGACGTCTGGATCTCGGTGATGTCTGGATCTCGGTGACGTCTGGATCTCGGTGAAGTCTGGATCTCGGTGAAGTCTGGACCGCGGTGACGTCTGGATCTCGGTGACGTCTGGACCTCGGTGAAGTCTGGATCTCGGTGAAGTCTGGACCTCGGTGACGTCTGGATCTCGGTGAAGTCTGGACCTCGGTGAAGTCTGGACCTCGGTGAAGTCTGGATCTCGGTGAAGTCTGGATCTCGGTGAAGTCTGGACCTCGGTGACGTCTGGATCTCGGTGACGTCTGGACCTCGGTGAAGTCTGGATCTCGGTGAAGTCTGGACCTCGGTGAAGTCTGGATCTCGGTGAAGTCTGGACCTCGGTGACGTCTGGACCTCGGTGAGTCTGGACCTCGGTGAAGTCTGGACTCGTGAAGTCTGGATCTCGGTGACGTCTGGATCTCGGCGAAGTCTGGATCGCGGTGAAGTCTGGATCTCGGTGAAGTCTGGATCTCGGTGACGTCTGGATCTCGGTGACGTCTGGATCTCGGTGACGTCTGGATCTCGGTGAAGTCTGGATCTCGGTGAAGTCTGGACCGCGGTGAAGTCTGGATCTCGGTGAAGTCTGGACCTCGGTGAAGTCTGGATCTCGGTGAAGTCTGGACCTCGGTGAAGTCTGGATCTCGGTGAAGTCTGGACCTCGGTGACGTCTGGACCTCGGTGACGTCTGGATCTCGGTGACGTCTGGATCTCGGTGACGTCTGGATCTCGGTGAAGTCTGGATCTCGGTGAAGTCTGGACCTCGGTGAAGTCTGGACCTCGGTGAAGTCTGGATCTCGGTGAAGTCTGGACCTCGGTGAAGTCTGGATCTCGGTGAAGTCTGGATCTCGGTGAAGTCTGGACCTCGGTGACGTCTGGACCTCGGTGACGTCTGGATCTCGGTGAAGTCTGGACCTCGGTGAAGTCTGGATCTCGGTGAAGTCTGGACCTCGGTGACGTCTGGATCTCGGTGAAGTCTGGATCTCGGTGACGTCTGGATCTCGGTGAAGTCTGGATCTCGGTGAAGTCTGGATCTCGGTGAAGTCTGGATCTCGGTGAAGTCTGGATCTCGGTGAAGTCTGGACCTCGGTGAAGTCTGGATCTCGGTGAAGTCTGGACCTCGGTGAAGTCTGGACCTCGGTGACGTCTGGATCTCGGTGACGTCTGGATCTCGGTGACGTCTGGATCTCGGTGAAGTCTGGATCTCGGTGAAGTCTGGATCTCGGTGAAGTCTGGACCTCGGTGACGTCTGGATCTCGGTGAAGTCTGGATCTCGGTGAAGTCTGGATCTCGGTGAAGTCTGGATCTCGGTGAAGTCTGGATCTCGGTGAAGTCTGGACCTCGGTGAAGTCTGGATCTCGGTGAAGTCTGGACCTCGGTGAAGTCTGGACCTCGGTGAAGTCTGGACCTCGGTGAAGTCTGGATCTCGGTGAAGTCTGGACCTCGGTGAAGTCTGGATCTCGGTGAAGTCTGGATCTCGGTGAAGTCTGGATCTCGGTGAAGTCTGGATCTCGGTGAAGTCTGGACCTCGGTGACGTCTGGATCTCGGTGACGTCTGGATCTCGGTGAAGTCTGGATCTCGGTGAAGTCTGGACCTCGGTGACGTCTGGATCTCGGTGACGTCTGGATCTCGGTGACGTCTGGACCTCGGTGAAGTCTGGATCTCGGTGAAGTCTGGACCTCGGTGAAGTCTGGACCTCGGTGAAGTCTGGACCGCGGTGAAGTCTGGACCTCGGTGAAGTCTGGACCTCGGTGAAGTCTGGATCTCGGTGACGTCTGGACCTCGGTGAAGTCTGGACCTCGGTGAAGTCTGGACCTCGGTGAAGTCTGGACCTCGGTGAAGTCTGGATCTCGGTGACGTCTGGATCTCGGTGACGTCTGGATCTCGGTGAAGTCTGGATCTCGGTGACGTCTGGATCTCGGTGACGTCTGGACCTCGGTGACGTCTGGATCTCGGTGACGTCTGGATCTCGGTGACGTCTGGATCTCGGTGACGTCTGGATCTCGGTGACGTCTGGATCTCGGTGACGTCTGGACCTCGGTGAAGTCTGGATCTCGGTGACGTCTGGATCTCGGTGACGTCTGGACCTCGGTGAAGTCTGGATCGCGGTGAAGTCTGGACCGCGGTGAAGTCTGGACCGCGGTGAAGTCTGGACCTCGGTGAAGTCTGGACCTCGGTGAAGTCTGGACCTCGGTGAAGTCTGGATCTCGGTGACGTCTGGACCGCGGTGAAGTCTGGACCTCGGTGAAGTCTGGACCGCGGTGAAGTCTGGATCTCGGTGACGTCTGGATCTCGGTGAAGTCTGGACCTCGGTGAAGTCTGGACCTCGGTGACGTCTGGACCTCGGTGACGTCTGGATCTCGGTGACGTCTGGTTATCATGGAAATTATTGCTTTCATTGTCTTTCCTGTAGCTTTGGAAACGCAGCCAACCATCAGGTATATTTACCGGAAGATCTGCAAACGTAAAGAGCAACTGATGAGGATGGACGCTGATAATCCAGATTAGATTTACTTTCATTTTCACTGCAGCTAAAACGACATTTACAGAAGTGCTGATGCATCCAGGCCTCTTTCCTGCCACAGCTGCTGCAGTTACACGTGTTTGTTCTGGTTCGTTAGCTGTTCTGAGATGAATAAAACTATAGATGCTCATTTATTTGTAAGAACACGTCACAAACGGAGTTAAATAAAAATCAGTTAAATCGTTGAAAAACATTTTAGATGGATGGAACGGAAAAAGGAATATTTGATTGATACCTGGCAGAAGATTCAGGTGTGTCCCTCATCCAGCTTAAAAACGCCCAGTAACCAGGACGCGGGCCGGTACTGAAGAACCTCACCGGTAACTTACCACAACGAGCTGCTGATGGTCCCGGCTGGATGTTTAGATGGAGGAGAAGAGGAAAGTCTTCTTCCAACCTCAATGCTGCAGACCAGAACCGAAGGCTGATGCAGCATTTATCTGTTTCACTTAGCAGACGCGTTCAGAAAGCGCGGTGCGATGGGCGCGTAGACGGCCGCAAATCTGAACCGACCTGGAACAAAAACATTCACTTTCATCCCTGTGATCAAAAAGGCCCAAAACATAAAAGTTAAGTTTCCCTGTCATTCATAAATGTGATGGAAAACCATGTCACAACTTTCCAAAATGTATGAAGTATTCTCTGTGATTGTCTCACGAGATTAAGTATGATGATGTAAAACTGTCTGAGAAGGCGACCCGTACTGCAGCCGGCCACCAGGTGGCAGCACTTTCATAGTAAAAGCCCTGTCGGGGTTTGGACCGCTTGGTTCTGCAGTTTATTACATCCATTAAGAGTGTGAGTGCACTCGTGCAGGACAGTGTCCTCACAGATGTGTGAGAAACCACACAGAAGGACAAAGTGTGGACAGCCACATCCAGAAGCTCCTAATGAAACGTGTCTTTTTCCAGGCTGCAGCGTTTGTTTTTACTCCCACTGAGAAGGAAAAGCGCGACAGGCTGCTGCACGTGCGCTACAACGCCACCAAGGACCAGTACTGCAGAGTGTCCAGCAGCTCCCAGATCATCCCACACTGGGACGGATGCGTGTGGACCAAGGACTCGGTCTTCAGAAAGGTGGAGAACGACTGGCAGATGGTGCGTTCAAGGACGAGCCACGCTCTGGATAGCTCAGTTTTAGCTTTCACATTATAAAGCTGTTTTTACTTCAGGTGCATTTCTGCCCCGTCCAGGACGTTTACAGTCCAGCCTTTAATCTGGTGTTTAATCAGAGATTATCTGGTAAATCTGTCATAGGTTCTGGTTCTGCTTCTGCTTCTGGTTCTGGTTCTGGTTCTGGTTCTGCTTCTGCTTCTGGTTCTGGTTGGCCTTTATGGTGCAACAACCATGGATACATTCATTTACATCATTTTAGCCTCAAAACCTGACAAGTGAGAATGAACTGGAACCTGATGTCTGGATTAGGACTGGGATTAAAGGTTCTGATGCTGACTGGGATTAAAGGTTCTGATGATGACTGGGTTTAAAGGTTCTAGATGCTGACTGGGATTAAAGGTTCTGATGCTGACTGGGATTAAAGGTTCTGATGCTGACTGGGATTAAAGGTTCTAGATGCTGACTGGGATTAAAGGTCCTGATGCTGACTGGGATTAAAGGTTCTAGATGCTGACTGGGATTAAAGGTTCTAGATGGTGACTGGGATTAAAGGTTCTGATGCTGACTGGGATTAAAGGTTCTAGATGCTGACTGGGATTAAAGGTTCTGATGCTGACTGGGATTAAAGGTTTTGATGCTGACTGGGATTAAAGGTTCTGATGCTGACTGGGATTAAAGGTTCTAGATGCTGACTGGGTTTAAAGGTTCTAGATGCTGACTGGGTTTAAAGGTTCTGATGGTGACTGGGATTAAAGGTTCTGATGCTGACTGGGATTAAAGGTTCTAATGCTGACTGGGATTAAAGGTTCTAGATGCTGACTGGGATTAAAGGTTCTAATGCTGACTGGGATTAAAGGTTCTAATGCTGACTGGGATTAAAGGTTCTAGATGCTGACTGGGATTAAAGGTTCTAATGCTGACTGGGATTAAAGATTCTGATGCTGACTGGGATTAAAGGTTCTAATGCTGACTGGGATTAAAGGTTCTAAAGCTGACTGGGATTAAAGGTTCTAATGCTGACTGGGATTAAAGGTTCTAATGCTGACTGGGATTAAAGGTTCTAATGCTGACTGGGATTAAAGGTTCTAAAGCTGACTGGGATTAAAGGTTCTAATGCTGACTGGGATTAAAGGTTCTGATGCTGACTGGGATTAAAGGTTCTGATGCTGCTGGGATTAAAGGTTCTAATGCTGACTGGGATTAAAGGTTCTGATTCTGGGATTAAAGGTTCTGGGTGATGACTGGGATTAAAGGTTCTAAAGCTGACTGGGATTAAAGGTTCTGGGTGCTGACTGGGATTAAAGGTTCTGATGCTGACTGGGATTAAAGGTTCTGATGCTGACTGGGATTAAAGGTTCTAAAACTGACTGGGATTAAAGGTTCTAGATGCTGACTGGGATTAAAGGTTCTAGATGCCCACTGGGATTAAAGGTTCTGATGCTGACTGGGATTAAAGGTTCTGATGCTAATTGGGATTAAAGGTTCTGATGCTGACTGGGATTAAAGGTTCTGATGCTGACTGGGATTAAAGGTTCTGATGCTGACTGGGATTAAAGGTTCTGATGCTGACTGGGATTAAAGGTTCTGATTCTGACTGGGATTAAAGGTTCTGATTGGCTGACTGGGATTAAAGGTTCTGATGCTGACTGGGATTAAAGGTTCTGACGCTGACTGGGATTAAAGGTTCTGATGCAGTCTGGGATTAAAGGTTCTGATGCTGACTGGGATTAAAGGTTCTGACGCTGACTGGGATTAAAGGTTCTGACGCTGACTGGGATTAAAGGTTCTGGACGCTGACTGGGATTAAAGGTTCTGACGCTGACTGGGATTAAAGGTTCTGACGCTGACTGGGATTAAAGGTTCTGACGGTGACTGGGATTAAAGGTTCTGACGCTGACTGGGATTAAAGGTTCTGACGCTGACTGGGATTAAAGGTTCTGACGCTGACTGGGATTACAGGTTCTGACGCTGACTGGGATTAAAGGTTCTGACGCTGACTGGGATTAAAGGTTCTGACGCTGACTGGGATTAAAGGTTCTGACGGTGACTGGGATTAAAGGTTCTGATGCTGACTGGGTTTAAAGGTTCTGACGCTGACTGGGATTAAAGGTTCTGATGCTGACTGGGATTAAAGGTTCTGATGCTGACTGGGATTAAAGGTTCTGATGCAGACTGGGATTAAAGGTTCTAATGCTGACTGGGATTAAAGGTTCTGATTCTGGGATTAAAGGTTATGGGTGATGACTGGGATTAAAGGATCTAATGCTGACTGGGATTAAAGGTTCTAAAGCTGACTGGGATTAAAGGTTCTGATGCTGACTGGGATTAAAGGTTCTAGATGCTGACTGGGATTAAAGGTTCTAGATGCTGACTGGGATTAAAGGTTCTGACGCTGACTGGGATTAAAGGTTCTAGATGCTGACTGGGATTAAAGGTTCTGATGCTGACTGGGATTAAAGGTTCTGACGCTGACTGGGATTAAAGGTTCTAGATGCTGACTGGGATTAAAGGTTCTAGATGCTGACTGGGATTAAAGGTTCTAATGCTGACTGGGATTAAAGGTTCTGACACTGACTGGGATTAAAGGTTCTGACTCTGGGATTAAAGGTTCTGGGTGATGACTGGGATTAAAGGTTCTGACACTGACTGGGATTAAAGGTTCTGGGTGATGACTGGGATTAAAGGTTCTGATGCTGCTGGGATTAAAGGTTCTGGGTGATGACTGGGATTAAAGGTTCTGGATGCTGACTGGGATTAAAGGATCTAATGCTGACTGGGATTAAAGGTTCTGACGCTGACTGGGATTAAAGGTTCTGATGCTGACTGGGATTAGAGGTTATGATGCTGACTGGGATTAAAGGTTCTGACGCCGACTGGGATTAAAGGTTCTGATGGTGATTGGGATTAAAGGTTCTGATGATGACTGGGTTTAAAGGTTCTGATGATGACTGGGATTAAAGGTTCTGATGCTGACTGGGATTAAAGGTTCTGATGCTGACTGGGATTAAAGGCTCTGATGCTGACTGGGATTAAAGGTTCTGATTCTGGGATTAAAGGTTATGGGTGATGACTGGGATTAAAGGATCTAATGCTGACTGGGATTAAAGGTTCTAAAGCTGACTGGGATTAAAGGTTCTGATGCTGACTGGGATTAAAGGTTCTAGATGCTGACTGGGATTAAAGGTTCTGATGCTGACTGGGATTAAAGGTTCTGGATGCTGACTGGGATTAAAGGTTCTGACGCTGACTGGGATTAAAGGTTCTAGATGCTGACTGGGATTAAAGGTTCTAGATGCTGACTGGGATTAAAGGATCTGATGCTGACTGGGATTAAAGGTTCTAATGCTGACTGGGATTAAAGGTTCTAGATGCTGACTGGGATTAAAGGTTCTGATGCTGACTGGGATTAAAGGTTCTGATGCTGACTGGGATTAAAGGTTCTGGATGCTGACTGGGATTAAAGGTTCTGATGCTGACTGGGATTAAAGGTTCTAGGTGCTGACTGGGATTAAAGGTTCTGATGCTGACTGGGATTAAAGGTTCTGATGCTGACTGGGATTAAAGGTTCTGATGCTGACTGGGATTAAAGGTTCTGATGCTGACTGGGATTAAAGGTTCTGATGCTGACTGGGATTAAAGGTTCTGACGCTGACTGGGATTAAAGGTTCTGACGCTGACTGGGATTAAAGGTTCTGACGCTGACTGGGATTAAAGGTTCTGACGATGACTGGGTTTAAAGGTTCTGAGTGATGACTGGGATTAAAGGTTCTGATTCTGGGATTAAAGGTTATGGGTGATGACTGGGATTAAAGGATCTGAATGCTGACTGGGATTAAAGGTTCTAAAGCTGACTGGGATTAAAGGTTCTGGGTGATGACTGGGATTAAAGGTTCTGATGCTGACTGGGATTAAAGGTTCTGATGCTGACTGGGATTAAAGGTTCTGATGCTGACTGGGATTAAAGGTTCTGATGCTGACTGGGATTAGAGGTTCTGATTCTGGGATTAAAGGTTATGGGTGATGACTGGGATTAAAGGTTCTGATTCTGGGATTAAAGGTTATGGGTGATGACTGGGATTAAAGGTTCTGATGCTGACTGGGATTAAAGGTTCTAGATGCTGACTAGGATTAAAGGTTCTGATGCTGACTGGGATTAAAGGTTCTGGGTGATGACTGGGATTGAAGGTTCTGATGCAGACTGGGATTAAAGGTTCTGATGCTGACTGGGATTAAAGGTTCTAGATGCTGACTGGGATAAAAGGTTCTGATGCTGACTGGGATTAAAGGTTCTGACGCTGACTGGGATTAAAGGTTCTGACGTTGACTGGGATTAAAGGTTCTGATGCTGACTGGGATTAAAGGTTCTGACGGTGACTGGGATTAGAGGTTCTGATTCGGGTAAAGGATTATGGGTGATGACTCTGGGATTAAAGGTTTGGGTGATGTCTGGGATTAAAGGTTATGGGTGATGACTGGGATTAAAGGTTGTGACTCTGGGATTAAAGGTTATGGGTGATGACTGGGATTAAAGGTTCTGATTCTGGGATTAAAGGTTATGGGTGATGACTCTGGGATTAAAGGTTCTGATGTCTGGGATTAAAGGTTATGGGTGATGACTGGGATTAAAGGTTCTGATTTTGGGATTAAAGGTTATGGGTGATGACTGGGATTAACGGTTATGGCTGATGTCTGGGATTAAAGGTTCTGATTCTGGGATTTAAGGTTCTGAGTCTGGGATTAAAGGTTATGGGTGATGACTGGGATTAAAGGTTCTGACTCTGGGATTAAAGGTTCTGATTCTGGGATTAAAGGTTATGGGTGATGACTGGGATTAAAGGTTCTGATTCTGGGATTAAAGGTTATGGGTGATGACTGGGATTAAAGGTTCTGAGTCTGGGATTAAAGGTTATGGGTGATGACTGGGATTAAAGGTTCTGACTAGCTGGGATTAAAGGTTCTGAGTCTGGGATTAAAGTTTATGGGTGATGACTGGGATTAAAGGTTCTGATTCTGGGATTAAAGGTTATGGGTGATGACTGGGATTAAAGGTTATGGGTGATGACTGGGATTAAAGGTTCTGATTCTGGGATTAAAGGTTATGGGTGATGACTGGGATTAAAGGTTCTGACTCTGGGATTAAAGGTTATGGGTGATGACTGGGATTAAAGGTTCTGACTCTGGGATTAAAGGTTCTCATGTTTACTTTATGGTAAAAGTGGTGAACAGACGACTTATTTCTGATTAGAACTGAACAATCAGCCCAGTTTCAGGATGACTGACACTGAGGTCATCCTCAGATTATTCCCGTCTGTAATCCAGTGACGTCCAGCAGAGAACAGGATGCAGAAATCGGACGGGAGGAGCGAGCAGCGGAGCAGGTGATGACCGGGCTGTAACTGTGTTTCAGGTGTACATCGCCCGAACAGAAGGCGCTGCCTTCGGAAGAATCAGCTGGAAGTTTGACTTTGCTGCCGCGGGGATGAAGATGGAGTCCGTGTCCGTCATGGCGAGCAGCCAGACCTTCCACTCCGCGAACGTCCGGTGGCACGTGCAGGCGGGCCAGACCACCACGGCGTTTTCTGGAGGTACGCCTTCACGCTCGCCGTATCAGAGCAGTGCTCTGTGACCCCACCCCTGCTGATGGTGTCCTTCCCTGCGTTTGAACCCTCAGACGGGACCATGCGGACGCTCCCCGGCCTGTCCGGCGCCGCCGAGCTCCTGGTGGCCGCCGAGCTCAGCGGGGGGGAGGGGGACAGCTCCTGGCAGCACTCCCAGCTCTTCAGACAGAGTCTGAACGAACCGGAGTCCACTTCCTTTGAAGTCATCATCCATCTACAAGATGCATAACGGTGGTTTCGGACCAGTTGTTCTCCTCCGCTGTTCCAGTAACGGGATTAAAATGGTTGTAGCCTCCGGTGACAAATCAGTGCAATACTTACACATGAGCCCCCCCAGGGTGTGGGAACCTGCTTGGATGGATGAATGAGCCATGAATAAATGTTACTTTTGTACTTGTGACACATTTTAAACATTTGGTCATTAACTGATCAGAAACTGAGCGTTTTCAGCATAAAGCGTAGCTCCTGTGATATTTGCCTCCACTGTGTGTATGAGATCAGCTGCCAGTAATAAACACTCGTACTCGGTGAGCTGTTACCTGCTGCTGCTCTTCATCCTGTGCTGAGTCATGTAGTCGCCATCATTAATGTCCAAAGAGACTAAACAAATCAAAAAAACATTTTAGTCCAGTTGCTAACTTTACTTTGGGGGTAAACCGACTCAAATCTGTCAT
This sequence comes from Atherinomorus stipes, assembly GCA_023101725.1. Lineage (NCBI taxonomy): Eukaryota > Metazoa > Chordata > Actinopteri > Atheriniformes > Atherinidae > Atherinomorus > Atherinomorus stipes. The sequence goes on from JALJCO010013717.1 coordinate 123,752, forward strand.
TTCACTTTGTGAAGCCAAACAACAGAAATATCTTTTTTAAAAAACAAGCGTTATGGGGCTCCTGAACTTTGAGACAATCACTGCAATCAGGTGTTTCTGTAACGTCCAATCAGACGTCTGCACCTGTTGGCAGGTATGTTGGTCCATGTTCATGAGCAAGGTGATATCTTTTGTCTGGGACACTTATTTGTTTATTCTTATTAATAAAAACCACAGTTGAAAATGCATTGTTTCATTTTCCTAAATTGTAATTTAATACGTTTATATTATTTTTTATGTCGTTTTATTTTAATCTGAATTGCGATGGTGACATCAGCCTTCTTTAACGGGAGCACAGGTACGTCTAAACTTTGCCTCCGTCTGCATCGTGTGTGTGTGTGTGTTTTTTATTTTAAGCGACCGGATTTTTGGCGCCATCTTGCGTTGAAACAAGAGAAAGGGTCATTGAAAGTTGAATTTTCCTATTGGTCGAAATTCCAGTGCTTTTCAAAAGCAGCCACCTGATTGGCTGCTCTATCCGCGAGACGATTCGCCGTCTATGTTGCAGATGGCGGAGCCGGACATCGGGCACTGCTGTTAGCTAATATTCGTTTTATTTCTAAATAAGAAAAAGTATTTAATTTCCCGCTTTTCGGGGCTTTTAGGTTAAATTAACATTTTACTATGTGACGTGTCCACATGAGATTGTAAAGCTATTTAATAGTTTTGTTTTTGTACAGTATTTATTCTCCAGCGAGCCGCCGGTTAGCATCTTTGTTGGCAGCTCGGGCCTGCGGTGCCTCCGCGCGACCATCTTAACAATAGCCGCGCTTCTCCTCTGTCGCTTGTTTTGCTTCACTCCGAGCACCGTTTTCAGGGCAGGGCGGCGGAGCATGGGCTGTGGGCAGCTTTCCGGACCGTTCAGCGCCTGGTAATGCTGGTGGGCTGGTGAACTTTGCGGGGACTGAGGACATTTTGCGAGCTGCATCATAAACAAATTACGGATCACAAAGGAGGATGTCTAACGGCGCCGCGGGAAGCGGGGGTCTGGCGTGGATGGTGAGTAACCGCAGCGGGGACACAGACCCACGAACCACCTGGTTTTTACGCGTCCGCGCGCCCTCGCGGCGCTCTGAAGTGTTGTAACAAAGCCGGAGCTCCGGGGCAGCCTGCAGCGGCATTTAAAGCCCCGGGAAGCCCCCCGGTCGCCCCCCGGAGCCGGCTCCTCCTGCTGGGGCTCCGCAGGCCGAAGCTGGACCCTTATCGGGCTGATCGGAGCTCATAACCGCACAGTTGCACACACAGGACGTTAAAACTGCGCCACTTTGTAGCGGAAAGCGGGTCATGAAGTTGGGAGCAAAAAAAAAGTCGCAACTTTATTTACAAAAAGTTTGTTTTAGTTGTTTAAATGACGCTTAACAACAGTCCTGAATCAGTGTTTACTGCAGCGGTGATGAACTGTGGGACCGTGTGACCGGTTATGCTGGAAAATACTTAAAAACGTGGTTCTATTAAATAATTACACGTTTAAACACCCAAAAGTTCTTTAAGTTTATTAATTTATGTATTAAACCTTTATACTGGTAAGTCCCACTGAGACACGCGGTGTGTTTACATACATGTCTGGATGGGGGGGGGGGGGGGGGGGGGGCACTGAGCAGGAATCCCCAACACTAAACACAGTTTACACAGAAGTGGGCTTTTTCTTTTATTATAACTTTATGTGCAAAGCACTTTAAAACAAGCACACGGTCCAAGTGTTTTACAGACCATTAAAAGCCGTTTTACCTTGGGATGGAGGTTAATCATTACTTTATGTTACTTTTACATCGATATCAATATCGATACTTTATGCATCTGAAAAAAAGTATAATCTGCATTCATATCTTTATTGCAAGTGATATAAAATCTGAATGAAACTTACCAACTTGAATGCTTTAAATAAATGTTTATTAGATTATTTTAAAACCAATGAGTAAAGATTTAAAATAATTGTCTATTTTTAATCCTTGAAAATTAGTTTTCCTTAAATTGAAAGAAAATGGTGTCCAAGAACCGGCAGTTATAAATATAAACAATCATAAACCAGTAAGATATGGAAACCTCACCAGTAAGCGCTGGTATGGCGTCAGCCATGCGATATGGATGGTGAGGGGGATACCGAGGCTGGGTTCGGCCCATTATCGTAAAACTCAGAGAAACGTCGTAGCTACGGCTACGTCATGCGTCTGCGGACACTTTCAGCCTGATTCAGGTTTAATTTCGTGCTCAATCAGATTTATTTCAAAAGTATCCTTGATTTACTAATGTTTAACTAACCTAACCATTTTTTTACTTATTGATCGGTGCATGATCACATGGAGCCGAAGTTTCGCCGGCGCTGACATCATTCAGCAGATTTTTATGATGATGGGCTCTGAAGATGAAGAGCATCATGCAGAGCAGGCCTCGCGTGCAGATTCAGGATGCGTGGTCCGATACCCAGATCCGATATCGGCTCCGATATCAGAGCATTCGCTGGATCAGAGGTGGTAGAGATGCATGGTCCGATACCCGGATCCGATATCAGAGCATTAGCTGGATCAGAGGTGGTAGAGATGCATGGTCCGATACCCGGATCCGATATCGGCTCACTAGCTGGATCAGAGGTGGTAGAGATACATGGTCCGATACCCGGATCTGATATCGGCGCATTCGCTGGATCAGAGGTGGTAGAGATGCATGGTCCGATACCCGGATCCGATATCGGCTCCGATATCGGAGCATTCGCTGGACCAGAGGTGGTAGAGATGCATGGTCCGATACCCGGATCCGATATCAGAGCATTAGCTGGATCAGAGGTGGTAGAGATGCATGGTCCGATACCCGGATCCGATATCGGCTCCGATATCAGAGCATTCGCTGGATCAGAGGTGGTAGAGATGCATGGTCCGATACCCGGATCCGATATCTGCTCCGATATCGGCTCATTCGCTGGATCAGAGGTGGTAGAGATGCATGGTCCGATACCCGGATCCGATATCGGCTCACTAGCTGGATCAGATATCGGATGAATGAGGCTGATCCAGCATTCTGATCCATTCTTTTGTTTTTAGTGATGGCACAGAGCAATGCTATTACATCACTGTCACCTAAGTCGTATGTTTGCGAGCGGTACAGTTGCATGGTCCGATACCCGGATCCGATATCGGCTCATTAGCTGGATCAGAGCACAGATGAGATATTTATCCACTTTTACTGCAAATGTACACTTTTTATTTAGTGATGGATAATATTAAGTAGGGATGCACCGATTGTGAAAGTCTGGGCCGATACCGATGTCCAGCCGATGCATCGGTGCATCCCTGATATTAAGGACGTGTATCTGGTCATTTGTTCCCTTTGTGGAAGCTGATGATCTGTACCGGACTGAACCAGCGTGGGGGCTGTTACGGTCACCATTTTTAGGGATGTACTATGACCTTTTTTAAAAACCGATATCAATAACCGATAAATTTAATCTCCCAAAGTCTGATACCGATAACTGATAAGCGATAACAGAGGTACTAACCTGATCATGACATCGATACTGTTAATCAGAATCAGAATACTTTATTAATCCACATGGAAATTCAACAGCTGCCACTGCTCCAATAAGTTAGATATTAAAACCAGTACAACAATAAAATCACTAAAAATCAATAAAGTTAAGAATGAAATAAATACAATCAATAAAATACAGCTAGGACCTTAAATTTCCATTTACTTGAGAATCAGTGTGAAATGTTTTTTAGAGAGAGGAGTTATACAGTCTGATAGCTGCTGGCAGAAAGGAGCTCCTGTAGCGCTCAGAGCATCTGGGTAGAAGCAGTCTGGCACTAAATGTGCTCCTCCGAGCATCCAGAGTGCTGTGCAGGGGGGGGGAGAGCTCCCCAGGATGGACCTGATCCTCCCCAAGATCCTCCTGTCCGTAACTGTTGTAAGAGAGTCCATCTCCTCCCCCACCACATCACTGGCTTTCCGAATGAGCTTGTTGAGCTAACAAAAACCAAAAGGACTTTTTACTCTTTCAGTGAGGCAATCTGAACTTTTTCCAGTGAAAAACGCTGATATCGTTTAGAGAAGCTGAAACTGTGATATTTCACATGCAGGCGGACGAAGGTTCGTTACGGATGCAAACATGAAGGCTCCGGGAACCGAAGCGTCAGGACGACTGACTGAAAACACGCAACCAAGAAGCTAAAAAACAGAGAAACTGATGCTGACGAGCTCGTCAATGTTTGCTGGGTGTTTACACAATCTGAAAAAGTTTATTTGTAAACAATCATAATGACTGACAGGTCAGACTAATGTAAACAGCAGCGTTTCTAAACGATAAATCCCGTCTCATAATGTGAGCGGAGCTCTTACTGACAGAAATCATAAACGTCACGGTGATGATACGGGACTTATCGGAACGATGACGCATTAACGTGGCGTTGGCCCGATAACGACGGTGCAGCCAGAACCGCTTCAGTCCCGCTCCACGATCAGGCGTCCCGTCATGCTGGATCGGGCCGGTTTGAGCTCTTCAGATCCAGCAGGATTCGTTTAAAAGCCGCGGGAATAAAACGGTCAGAAACGAACCATTTCTCAGTTTGTGCTGGTAAATCCGCCACATGAGCGTGTTCCTCCACCGTGGCGAAGCTTTCCCTCGCTGCCTCGGCTTGTTCGGCACGTTTGCTCGATGAGCAGGCTGCTTTCGTTTCCTCCCTTTGCTCGTTTTGTATCTTTGTTTCGTTTATATTTAGCTCGTGTAGTGTTGCTCACCTGTATGTGACCCTTGTACAGCTCTTTGGTAAACCTCTTTGGTGGTTTAAATCATTCTGAACAGGAGGCAGCCAACGGCAGAGGGGACATCGGGAAGATGGAGGGGACCAAGAAGGACAAGTCCGGCTCCAAGTTGTCGGTGGAGCGAGTGTACCAGAAGAAGACCCCGCTGGAGCACATCCTCCTCCGTCCGGACACCTACATCGGCTCGGTGGAGCCGGTCACGCAGGTGGGTGCTGGTGAGCCGCTCTCGTCCCCATGCAGACATGCCGTCACGGCTGCTCTCTGATCCACCTTCATCTTCTCCTCATCCTCATGCTGAGCAAGACGGGGTTCGTTTCCCCCCAACTTTCATATAATGGAGTTCACGGGGTCCGAGCCAAAAAGGTCCATAAAAGTCCACAAAAACGTGTCAATATTCCTCCATACTGCTCGTCCAATGTAATCCAAGTGTCCTGAGTGGGTAGCGTCCAGAATTTACTGGAAACGACGTCATTTAGTAGATTTTTAGAGACTAAACAGTAAAACGTCGTACTTCCCTGATGCGTCCATGACAGTTCACTACGGAAGCCGCGGCGTTCAGAGCCGACTGTGCCGATAATGCAAGCGTAGAAGAAGAAATCCTCCGTTTACACTGTGCTCAGAGCGACAGAGCTGCAGAGTTTTAACCGCAGGGACGTTTGTTTCAATCGGGGCGGGAGCAGCTGCTTTTACAGGCTCATGAGATGGGCGGGGCAATTCATCCAGATTTCATCGTGATTTCAGTTCTCAGGTCAAACGATCTTCAGACTCCTGTAATCAAGATGAAATGATTTATTTACCATTTTTCATGACAGTTTGTGAAAGTTCTTCTGAAATCTAAATGAACGTTCAGCAGCTTCTGAGCCGAGCAGAAATAAAGGAGCTGACGCAGAACCGTCAGGATTACCAACCACGCCTGTGCAGAACCGTCAAGATGACCAACCACGCCCTGACGCAGAACCGTCAGGATTACCAACCACGCCTGTGCAGAACCGTCAAGATGACCAACCACGCCCTGACGCAGAACCGCCAGGATTACCAACCACGCCGGCGCAGAACCGTCAGGATGACCAACAACGCCGGCGCAGAACCGTCAGGATTACCAACCACGCCCTGACGCAGAACCGCCAGGATTACCAACCACGCCTGTGCAGAACCGTCAGGATTACCAACCACGCCTGCGCAGAACCGTCAGGATGACCAACCACGCCGGCACAGAACCGTCAGGATTACCAACCACGCCTGTGCAGAACCGCCAGGATTACCAACCACGCCTGTGCAGAACCGTCAGGATTACCAACCACGCCTGCACAGAACCGTCAGGATTACCAACCACGCCTGTGCAGAACCGCCAGGATTACCAACCACGCCTGTGCAGAACCGTCAGGATGACCAACCACGCCTGTGCAGAACCGTCAGGATGACCAACCACGCCGGCGCAGAACCGTCAGGATGACAAACCACGCCGGCGCAGAACCGTCAGGATGACCAACCACGCCGACGCAGAACCGTCAGGATGACAAACCACGCCGGTGCAGAACCGTCAGGATGAGCACCGCCCCTGATGCACAGAACCGTCAGGATGACCAACCACGCCGGCGCAGAACCGTCAGGATGACCAACCACGCCGGCGCAGAACCGTCAGGATGACCAACCACGGCTGCACAGAACCGTCAGGATTACCAACCACGGCTGCACAGAACCGTCAGGATGACCAACCACGCCGGCGCAGAACCGTCAGGATGACAAACCACGTCTGCACAGAACCGTCAGGATTACCAACCACGCCCTGACTCAGAACCGTCAGGATGACCAACCACGCCCTGATGCAGAACCGTCAGGATGAGCAACCACGCCCTGACGCAGAACCGTCAGGATGACGAACCACGCCCTGACGCAGAACCGTCAGGATGAGGAACCACGCCCTGATGCAGAACCGTCAGGATGAGCAACCACGCCCTGATGCAGAACCGTCAGGATTACCAACCACGCCTGTGCAGAACCGTCAGGATTACCAACCACGCCTGCACAGAACCGTCAGGATTAGGAACCGCGCCGACGCAGAACCGTCAGGATGACCAACCACGCCGACGCAGAACCGTCAGGATTACCAACCACGCCTGCGCAGAACCGTCAGGATGACCAACCACGCCTGCGCAGAACCGTCAGGATGACCAACCACGCCGGCGCAGAACCATCAGGATGAAGAACCGCGCCCTGATGCAGAACCGTCAGGATGAGGAACCGCGCCCTGATGCAGAACCGTCAGGATGAAGAACCGCGCCCTGATGCAGAACCGTCAGGATGAGGAACCGCGCCCTGATGCAGAACCGTCAGGATGAGGAACCGCGCCCTGATGCAGAACCGTCAGGATGAGGAACCGCGCCCTGATGCAGAACCGTCAGGATGAAGAACCGCGCCCTGATGCAGAACCGTCAGGATGAGGAACCGCGCCCTGATGCAGAACCGTCAGGATGACCTACCACGCCGGCGCAGAACCATCAGGATGAGGAACCGCGCCCGGATGCAGAACCGTCAGGATGACCAACCACGCCGGCGCAGAACCATCAGGATGAGGAACCGCGCCCTGATGCAGAACCGTCAGGACGAGGAACCGCGCCCTGATGCAGAACCGTCAGGATGAGGAACCGCGCCCTGATGCAGAACCGTCAGGATGAGGAACCGCGCCCTGATGCAGAACCGTCAGGATGAAGAACCGCGCCCTGATGCAGAACCGTCAGGATGAGGAACCGCGCCCTGATGCAGAACCGTCAGGATGAGGAACCGCGCCCTGATGCAGAACCGTCAGGATTAGGAACCGCGCCCTGATGCAGAACCGTCAGGATGAGGAACCGCGCCCTGATGCAGAACCGTCAGGATGAGGAACCGCGCCCTGATGCAGAACCGTCAGGATGAGGAACCGCGCCCTGATGCAGAACCGTCAGGACGAGGAACCGCGCCCTGATGCAGAACCGTCAGGATGAGGAACCGCGCCCTGATGCAGAACCGTCAGGATTAGGAACCGCGCCCTGATGCAGAACCGTCAGGATGAGGAACCGCGCCCTGATGCAGAACCGTCAGGATGAGGAACCGCGCCCTGATGCAGAACCGTCAGGATGAGGAACCGCGCCCTGATGCAGAACCGTCAGGATGAGGAACCGCGCCCTGATGCAGAACCGTCAGGATGAGGAACCGCGCCCTGATGCAGAACCGTCAGGATGAGGAACCGCGCCCTGATGCAGAACCGTCAGGATGAGGAACCGCGCCCTGATGCAGAACCGTCAGGATGAGGAACCGCGCCCTGATGCAGAACCGTCAGGATGAGGAACCGCGCCCTGATGCAGAACCGTCAGGATGAGGAACCGCGCCCTGATGCAGAACCGTCAGGATGAGGAACCGCGCCCTGATGCAGAACCGTCAGGATGAGGAACCGCGCCCTGATGCAGAACCGTCAGGATGAGGAACCGCGCCCTGATGGAGAACCGTCAGGATGAGGAACCGCGCCCTGACGCAGAACCGTCAGGATGAGGAACCGCGCCCTGATGGAGAACCGTCAGGATGAGGAACCGCGCCCTGATGCAGAACCGTCAGGATGAGGAACCGCGCCCTGACGCAGAACCGTCAGGATGAGGAACCGCGCCCTGACGCAGAACCGTCAGGACGAGGAACCGCGCCCTGATGCAGAACCGTCAGGATGAGGAACCGCGCCCTGATGGAGAACCGTCAGGATGAGGAACCGCGCCCTGATGGAGAACCGTCAGGATGAGGAACCGCGCCCTGATGCAGAACCGTCAGGATGAGGAACCGCGCCCTGATGCAGAACCGTCAGGATTAGGAACCTCGCCCTGACGCAGAACCGTCAGGACGAGGAACCGCGCCCTGATGCAGAACCGTCAGGATGAGGAACCGCGCCCTGATGGAGAACCGTCAGGATGAGGAACCGCGCCCTGATGCAGAACCGTCAGGATGAGGAACCGCGCCCTGATGCAGAACCGTCAGGATGAGGAACCGCGCCCTGATGCAGAACCGTCAGGATGAGGAACCGCGCCCTGATGCAGAACCGTCAGGATGAGGAACCGCGCCCTGATGCAGAACCGTCAGGATTAGGAACCGCGCCCTGATGGAGAACCGTCAGGATGAGGAACCTCGCCCTGACGCAGAACCGTCAGGATGAGGAACCACGCCCTGATGGAGAACCGTCAGGATGAGGAACCGCGCCCTGATGCAGAACCGTCAGGATGAGGAACCACGCCCTGATGGAGAACCGTCAGGATGAGGAACCGCGCCCTGATGCAGAACCGTCAGGATGAGGAACCGCGCCCATTTTCATGACTCTCCTCTGCAGCTGGGTGTAGCTGCTGAACCAATCGCGGATCTGTACGATGAAGCTGGATTAACTTAGCCGGGATTTGTCTCTGTTACCTGGTTAACTTAACCAGACAATCTTCATGAACGTTCCTACGAAGCTGGTTATCATCTCCGTATGTAAAGCAGGTTTCCATCTTAATCACCTAAAAGGGGCGGGGTTTGAAGCGTCTGACCAATCGCAGACATGGAGAAACAAAGCGACCTATTTCACAATGATGATGATGGTTATGGTGATGACGGTGATGACGATGACGATGGTGATGGTGATGATGATGATGACGATGATGATATCTAACATATGAAGAATTCAGGATCATCGTTCCTGAATGAGAACACGACATTATCATTCAGGAACGATAAAAAATGTCTCCGTTTATGCTTCAGCAACACAGTCGCCATAGCAACAGCAGGAAGGAATGCTGGCTGTTAATGCACATGGCAGGTTAGGCGTTCAGCATCAGTTACCATGGAGATAGAACCCGGTCAGAACTGAACCCGGTCCAGACCAGGTTACCAGGGAGATAGAACCCGATCAGAACTGAACCCGGTCCGGACCAGGTCAGGCGTTCAGCATCAGTTACCATGGAGATAGAACCCGATCAGAACTGAACCCGGTCCAGACCAGGTTACCAGGGAGATAGAACCCGATCAGAACTGAACCCGGTCCGGACCAGGTCAGGCGTTCAGCATCAGTTACCGGGGAGATAGAACCAGATCAGAACTGAACCCGGTCCAGACCAGGTTACCAGGGAGATAGAACCCGATCAGAACTGAACCCGGTCCGGACCAGGTCAGGCGTTCAGCATCAGTTACCGGGGAGATAGAACCAGATCAGAACTGAACCCGGTCCAGACCAGGTTACCAGGGAGATAGAACCCGGTCAGAACTGAACCCGGTCCGGACCAGGTTAGGCGTTCAGCATCAGTTACCGGGGAGATAGAACCCGATCAGAACTGAACCCGGTCCAGACCAGGTTAGGGGTTCAGCATCAGTTACCGGGGAGATAGAACCCGATCAGAACTGAACCCGGTCCGGACCAGGTTAGGCGTTCAGCATCAGTTACCATGGAGATAGAACCCGATCAGAACTGAACCCGGTCCGGACCAGGTTAGGCGTTCAGCATCAGTTACCGGGGAGATAGAACCCGGTCAGAACTGAACCCGGTCCAGACCCCCATGCTGTCCTAACCAGTTGTTCTGATCCGTTTCAGCCGATGTGGGTCTTCGATGAGGACGTGGGAATGAACCAGAGGGAGATCACGTACGTCCCAGGACTCTACAAGATCTTCGATGAGATCCTCGGTAAGTCAATCCAGTCCGTTTGTCTCAGAGGACGTCCGTTTGTCTCAGAGGACGTCCATCTGTCTCAGAGGACGTCCGTTTGTCTCAGAGGACGTCCATCTGTCCGGTGAAGCGTCCGTTTGTCTCAGAGGACGTCCGTTTGTCTCAGAGGACGTCCATCTGTCTCAGAGGACGTCCATCTGTCCGGTGAAGCGTCCGTTTGTCTCAGAGGACGTCCGTTTGTCTCAGAGGATGTCCATCTGTCTCAGAGTACGTCCATCTGTCCGGTGAAGCGTCCGTTTGTCTCATAGGACGTCCGTTTGTCTCAGAGGACGTCCGTTTGTCTCAGAGGACGTCCATCTGTCTCAGAGGACGTCCGTTTGTCTCAGAGGACGTCCGTTTGTCTCAGAGGATGTCCATCTGTCTCAGAGGACGTCCGTTTGTCTCAGAGGATGTCCATCTGTCTCAGAGGACGTCCATCTGTCCGGTGAAGCGTCCGTTTGTCTCAGAGGACGTCCGTTTGTCTCAGAGGATGTCCATTTGTCCGGTGAAGCGTCCGTTTGTCTCAGAGGATGTCCGTTTGTCTCAGAGGATGTCCATTTGTCCGGTGAAGCGTCCGTTTGTCTCAGAGGATGTCCGTTTGTCTCAGAGAACGTCCATCTGTCCGGTGAAGCGTCTCTTTGTCTCAGAGGGCGTCCGTTTGTCTCAGACGACGTCCGTTTGTCTCAGAGGACGTCCATCTATCCAGTGAAGCGTCCGTTTGTCTCAGAGGACGTCCGTTTGTCTCAGAGGACGTCCATCTATCCGGTGAAGTGTCTCTTTGTCTCAGAGGACGTCCATCTGTCCGGTGAAGCGTCTCTTTGTCTCAGAGGATGTCCGTTTGTCTCAGAGGACGTCCATCTGTCCGGTGAAGCGTCCGTTTGTCTCAGAGGACGTCCATCATGGCGGATGTGAGAGGAATGTTTGTGGGAAAACTGATTGGTGGCCGTCAGACACGATGGACGGATTAAAATGCAGCAGCGAAGTGGCCATCTGAAAGTGAAAGGAGGCCAAGCAGCGAGGGAGGGTGTTCCCGTGGTTGGGGGGGGACTGGCTGAGTAGAAGGACGGAGTGACGGACAGAGACGTTTCTGTCTAATGTTTTGCTGTGAAACAAACTTGTGGCTTATTCAGCTGGTAAATAATTATTTAGCCTCAAACTCTTTTCTCAGTGTTGTTTTTGTTGTTTCATAGAAGTAAACAGCTGATCAGATGATGGTGTCACTAAGTAAACAGCTGATCAGATGATGGTGTTACTAAGTAAACAGCTGATCAGATGATGGTGTCACTAAGTAAACAGCTGATCAGATGATGAAGGTTTTACTAAGTAAACAGCTGATCAGATGATGAAGGCGTCACTAAGTAAACAGCTGATCAGACGATGAAGGCGTTACTAAGTAAACAGCTGATCAGATGATGAAGGCGTCACTAAGTAAACAGCTGATCAGATGATGAAGGCGTCACTAAGTAAACAGCTGATCAGATGATGAAGGTGTTACTAAGTAAACAGCTGATCAGATGATGAAGGCGTTACTAAGTAAACAGCTGATCAGATGATGAAGGCGTCACTAAGTAAACAGCTGATCAGATGATGAAGGTGTTACTAAGTAAACAGCTGATCAGATGATGAAGGTGTTACTAAGTAAACAGCTGATCAGATGATGAAGGCGTTACTAAGTAAACAGCTGATCAGATGATGAAGGCGTTACTAAGTAAACAGCTGATCAGATGATGAAGGCGTTACTTAGTAAACAGCTGATCAGATGATGAAGGTGTTACTAAGTAAACAGCTGATCAGATGATGAAGGCGTTACTAAGTAAACAGCTGATCAGATGATGAAGGTGTTACTAAGTAAACAGCTGATCAGATGATGAAGGTGTTACTAAGTAAACAGCTGATCAGATGATGAAGGCGTTACTAAGTAAACAGCTGATCAGATGATGAAGGCGTTACTAAGTAAACAGCTGATCAGATGATGAAGGCGTTACTTAGTAAACAGCTGATCAGATGATGAAGGTGTTACTAAGTAAACAGCTGATCAGATGATGAAGGTGTTACTAAGTAAACAGCTGATCAGATGATGAAGGCGTTACTAAGTAAACAGCTGATCAGATGATGAAGGCGTTACTAAGTAAACAGCTGATCAGATGATGAAGGTGTTACTAAGTAAACAGCTGATCAGATGATGAAGGCGTTACTAAGTAAACAGCTGATCAGATGATGAAGGTGTTACTAAGTAAACAGCTGATCAGATGATGAAGGCGTTACTAAGTAAACAGCTGATCAGATGATGAAGGTGTTACTAAGTAAACAGCTGATCAGATGATGAAGGCGTTACTAAGTAAACAGCTGATCAGATGATGAAGGTGTTACTAAGTAAACAGCTGATCAGATGATGAAGGCGTTACTAAGTAAACAGCTGATCAGATGATGAAGGCGTTACTAAGTAAACAGCTGATCAGATGATGAAGGCGTCACTAAGTAAACAGCTGATCAGATGAAGGTGTTACTAACAGCTGATCAGATGATGAAGGTGTTACTAAGTAAACAGCTGATCAGATGATGGTGTTACTAAGTAAACGGCTGATCAGATGATGAAGGCGTTACTAAGTAAACGGCTGATCAGATGATGAAGGCGTCACTAAGTAAACAGCTGATCAGATGATGAAGGCGTCACTAAGTAAACAGCTGATCAGATGATGAAGGTGTTACTAAGTAAACAGCTGATCAGATGATGAAGGTGTTACTAAGTAAACAGCTGATCAGATGATGAAGGCGTCACTAAGTAAACAGCTGATCAGATGATGAAGGTGTCACTAAGTAAACAGCTGATCAGATGATGAAGGTGTTACTAAGTAAACAGCTGATCAGATGATGAAGGTGTTACTAAGTAAACAGCTGATCAGATGATGAAGGTGTCACTAAGTAAACAGCTGATCAGATGATGAAGGTGTTACTAAGTAAACAGCTGATCAGATGATGGTGTTACTAAGTAAAAGCTGATAGATGATGAAGGCGTACTAAGTAAACAGCTGATCAGATGATGAAGGCGTTACTAAGTAAACAGCTGATAGATGATGAAGGGTTGAGTGAGATGATGGTGTTACTAAGTAAACAGCTGATCAGATGATGAAGGTGTCACTAAGTAAACAGCTGATCAGATGATGAAGGTGTCACTAAGTAAACAGCTGATCAGATGATGAAGGTGTTACTAAGTAAACAGCTGATCAGATGATGAAGGCGTCACTAAGTAAACAGCTGATCAGATGATGAAGGCGTTACTAAGTTAACAGCTGATCAGATGATGAAGGCGTTACTAAGTAAACAGCTGATCAGATGATGAAGGTGTTACTAAGTAAACAGCTGATCAGATGATGGTGTTACTAAGTAAACGGCTGATCAGATGATGAAGGCGTTACTAAGTAAACAGCTGATCAGATGATGAAGGCGTCACTAAGTAAACAGCTGATCAGATGATGAAGGCGTTACTAAGTAAACAGCTGATCAGATGATGAAGGCGTCACTAAGTAAACAGCTGATCAGATGATGAAGGCGTTACTAAGTAAACAGCTGATAGATGATGAAGGTGTTACTAAGTAAACAGCTGATCAGATGATGAAGGCGCTAAGTAAAGCTGAAGATGATGGGTACTAAGTAAACAGCTGATCAGATGATGAAGGCGTTACTAAGTAAACAGCTGATCAGATGATGAAGGCGTTACTAAGTAAACAGCTGATCAGGATGAAGGTGTTACTAAGTAAACAGCTGATCAGATGATGAAGGCGTTACTAAGTAAACGGCTGATCAGATGATGAAGGCGTTACTAAGTAAACGGCTGATCAGATGATGAAGGCGTTACTAAGTAAACAGCTGATCAGATGATGAAGGCGTTACTAAGTAAACAGCTGATCAGATGATGAAGGTGTCATGTAGTGAGATGATGGTGTTACTAAGTAAACAGCTGATCAGATGATGAAGGTGTTACTAAGTAAACAGCTGATCAGATGATGAAGGCGTTACTAAGTAAACAGCTGATCAGATGATGGGTGTTACTAAGTAAACAGCTGATCAGATGATGAAGGCGTTACTAAGTAAACAGCTGATCAGATGATGAAGGTGTTACTAAGTAAACAGCTGATCAGATGAAGGCGTCACTAAGTAAACAGCTGATCAGATGATGAAGGCGTTACTAAGTAAACAGCTGATCAGATGATGAAGGTGTTACTAAGTAAACAGCTGATCAGATGATGAAGGCGTTACTAAGTAAACAGCTGATCAGATGATGAAGGCGTCACTAAGTAAACAGCTGATCAGATGATGAAGGTGTCACTAAGTAAACAGCTGATCAGATGATGGGTGTTACTAAGTAAACAGCTGATCAGATGATGAAGGCGTCACTAAGTAAACAGCTGATCAGATGATGAAGGCGTCACTAAGTAAACAGCTGATCAGATGATGAAGGCGTCACTAAGTAAACAGCTGATCAGATGATGGTGTTACTAAGTAAACAGCTGATCAGATGATGAAGGTGTCACTAAGTAAACAGCTGATCAGATGAAGGTGTTACTAAGTAAACAGCTGATCAGATGATGAAGGTGTTACTAAGTAAACAGCTGATCAGATGATGAAGGTGTTACTAAGTAAACAGCTGATCAGATGATGAAGGTGTTACTAAGTAAACAGCTGATCAGATGATGAAGGCGTTACTAAGTAAACAGCTGATCAGATGATGAAGGCGTTACTAAGTAAACAGCTGATCAGATGATGAAGGCGTTACTAAGTAAACAGCTGATCAGATGATGAAGGCGTTACTAAGTAAACAGCTGATCAGATGATGAAGGCGTCACTAAGTAAACAGCTGATCAGATGATGAAGGCGTTACTAAGTAAACAGCTGATCAGATGATGAAGGCGTTACTCAGTAAACAGCTGATCAGATGATGAAGGCGTTACTAAGTAAACAGCTGATCAGATGATGAAGGCGTTACTCAGTAAACAGCTGATCAGATGATGAAGGCGTTACTAAGTAAACAGCTGATCAGATGATGGTGTTACTAAGTAAACAGCTGATCAGATGATGAAGGTGTTACTAAGTAAACAGCTGATCAGATGATGAAGGCGTTACTCAGTAAACAGCTGATCAGATGATGAAGGCGTTACTCAGTAAACAGCTGATCAGATGATGAAGGCGTTACTAAGTAAACAGCTGATCAGATGATGGTGTTACTAAGTAAACAGCTGATCAGATGATGAAGGCGTTACTCAGTAAACAGCTGATCAGATGATGAAGGCGTTACTAAGTAAACAGCTGATCAGATGATGAAGGCGTTACTAAGTAAACAGCTGATCAGATGATGAAGGCGTTACTCAGTAAACAGCTGATCAGATGATGAAGGCGTTACTAAGTAAACAGCTGATCAGATGATGGTGTTACTAAGTAAACAGCTGATCAGATGATGGTGTTACTAAGTAAACAGCTGATCAGATGATGGTGTTACTAAGTAAACAGCTGATCAGATGATGAAGGCGTTACTAAGTAAACAGCTGATCAGATGATGAAGGTGTTACTAAGTAAACAGCTGATCAGATGATGAAGGTGTTACTAAGTAAACAGCTGATCAGATGATGAAGGTGTTACTAAGTAAACAGCTGATCAGATGATGAAGGCGTTACTAAGTAAACAGCTGATCAGATGATGAAGGTGTTACTAAGTAAACAGCTGATCAGATGATGAAGGTGTTACTAAGTAAACAGCTGATCAGATGATGAAGGTGTTACTAAGTAAACAGCTGATCAGATGATGAAGGCGTCACTAAACCAGAAAAATATTCGCGTCTTTTCCTCTTGAAGCTCATTGCAGCATTCAAAGCTCGTTTTCTCAGCTTTTTGGTCAGAAACAGGCATTTTCGCTGCAACACACCCATGTTCTACTGCAGATTAGTAAAGAACGGAAAAAGCTAGAAACAAATGTTTGTTTCTGATGAAAGACGAGAGTCTAAGCTTTCCTTTGGTACATTCAGTGTTTGCATTGGCACAGTACACAATATTCTGTGACTCCAAAATCAGTGAAAATGCTTAAAAACCCTGTAAGTATGCAGCTCTGCTGGGAAAAGGTCTGGCAGTCAGTGAGTTAATCGTCTTGTGGTCCGTGGTCGGCAGCGTTGCCGTTCCTGCTGAGTCCTGGCGGTTCTGATCTATGACCGGACCCGGTCATCGGTTTCCCTCCGCTCATCTTCACGGGCCTGAACGCAGTCGTTTAAGACGATGAAACGTTGACTGAGGAGTTTGTGGTGTTTGTGGCAGTTGAGCGAGGCCTGCGGGTCATTGATCCTCTCCTGGACCTGCAGGCGTGCTGAGTCAGCGGTCCGGCTGATGCCGCTTCATTCACACCGGTGTTTTTATGACTCGGGTAAATGTGGCAGCGATGCAGCGCTTCATGATGCCAGAGACGAGGTGTCCTGAACTTTTAAAAGATGAAGCTCAGCACATTCCACCTCCTAAACTCTGCTTTTTATTTTCATTTCTATTTTTGAAGCGTCTGACAAACGGTTTCCCGCTGCACTCCTGATCGTTCCAGACCCCCCCGGAGACTTTTTTAGGGCAGCATCGCTGTGCAGAGACATTTCTGCAACCATCTTTCTGGACCTTGCTGTATTCTGTCGCACGTGCAGGAAGATTGATGAACATGTTTATATGAGATTTTTCAGGGTTTTTTTGCCTCTGTTCGGGGGGTGGGGGGGCAGCTCCACCGTGAGTTTAGTCTTACCATGCACCTTCATGCGAGTCGCTACCTGGCTCAGGTCAGATCAGGACGGCTTTCTCTCACAAACGGCATCCCGCCAGTTTGGGAAAAACATCCTCGACAGATTTTATCTATCCAGGAGTTTCTGCTACGTGATGATGATGATGACGATGATGATTTTGTCTCATCCAGAAGTTTCTGTTACGCGATGATGATGATGATGATTTTGTCTCATCCAGAAGTTTCTGTTACGTGTGATGATGATGATTTTGTCTCATCCAGAAGTTTCTGCTATGATGATGATGATGATGATGATGATTATGATTTTGTCTCATCCAGAAGTTTCTGTTACACGATGATGATGATGATTTTGTCTCATCCAGAAGTTTCTGTTACGCGATGATGATGATGATTTTGTCTCATCCAGAAGTTTCTGCTATGATGATGATGATGATGATGATTATGATTTTGTCTCATCCAGAAGTTTCTGTTACGTGATGATGATGATTTTGTCTCATCCAGAAGTTTCTGCTACGTGATGATGATGATGATTTTGTCTCATCCAGAAGTTTCTGTTACGTGATGATGATGATGATTTTGTCTCATCCAGAAGTTTCTGCTACGTGATGATGATGATGATTTTGTCTCATCCAGAAGTTTCTGTTACGTGATGATGATGATGATTTTGTCTCATCCAGAAGTTTCTGTTACGTGATGATGATGATGATGATGATGATTTTGTCTCATCCAGAAGTTTCTGTTACGTGATGATGATGATGATTTTGTCTCATCCAGAAGTTTCTGTTACGTGATGATGATGATTTTGTCTCATCCAGAAGTTTCTGTTACGTGATGATGATGATGATGATGATTTTGTCTCATCCAGAAGTTTCTGTTACGGTGATGATGATGATTTTGTCTCATCCAGAAGTTTCTGTTACATGTGATGATGATGATGATTTTGTCTCATCCAGAAGTTTCTGTTACGTCATGATGATCAATGTCTTGTCTCATCCAGAGTTTATTTAGTATAGCGCTTTTAACACAGGATTTTGTCTCATAACAAAGTCTGCTGAACAGATGATGATAACAATGATTGAATCTCACAGTGAGTTTCATTAAAACATAATGATTAGATTCATAAAAACAAATCAACACAATGAATAATAAAATCAGTATAAATATCAGAAAAAATGATGATTTTAATCATCAGCCAAAATTTGAAAAAATGGTTCATGAAGGGTGATGATGATTTTGTCTAACCAGATGAGTTTTAAGAATGAGATGATTAAGATTCTGTCACAGACGAGGCCTGTTCGTGATGATGATGATTTTTGTCTCATCCAGAAGTTTGGGCCTGCTACGTGAGATGATGATTCTATCTCCCCCACAGTTTCTGTCCGTGAGAGATGACGATGATTTTACATCCAACAGCAGCAATCTCTGCTGACCGAAGAGTGACGAGTGAGGATTTTGAGCATGGAGAAGTCTCTGAGAGATGAGGAGGATGGTTTTGGGCATTTAAAGTTTCTAAAAACATATAAAAGATTTTGACTGAACCCTAAAAGTTACAGGCAACCAGTGAAGAGAGGCCAGAACGGGGGAGATGATGCTCTCTCTTCATGGTGTCCGTCAGCAGTTCCGTGCTGCAGGATTTTGGATGAACTGGAGGCGAGCCAGGTGTTTCTGAGATACGATGATGATGAGTGCGTTGCAATACTCAATCCGGAAGTTCTGGTTATAAAAGCATGGATGATCTGTCTCCAGGTCGCACCGGGATAAAAAATGTTTTGCCTTTGCTAAACGCCTCAGATGATGAAAAAGCTGGCCTTAACAGTGGCCTTTATCTGTTACGTGATGATGATGATGATTTTGTCTCATCCAGAAGTTTCTGTTACGTGATGATGATGATGATTTTGTCTCATCCAGAAGTTTCTGTTACGTGTGATGATGATGATGATTTAGTCTCATCCAGAAGTTTCTGTTACGTGTGATGATGATGATTTTGTGTCATCCAGAAGTTTCTGTTACGTGATGATGATGATGATGATTTTATCTCATCCAGAAGTTTCTGCTACGTGATGATGATGATGATTTTGTCTCATCCAGAAGTTTCTGCTACGTGATGATGATGATGATTTTGTCTCATCCAGAAGTTTCTGCTACGTGATGATGATGATGATTTTGTCTCATCCAGAAGTTTCTGTTACGTGATGATGATGATGATTTTGTCTCATCCAGAAGTTTCTGTTACGTGATGATGATGATGATTTTGTCTCATCCAGAAGTTTCTGTTACGTGATGATGATGATGATTTAGTCTCATCCAGAAGTTTCTGTTACGTGATGATGATGATTTTGTGTCATCCAGAAGTTTCTGTTACGTGATGATGATGATGATGATTTTGTCTCATCCAGAAGTTTCTGCTACGTGATGATGATGATGATTTTGTCTCATCCAGAAGTTTCTGCTACGTGATGATGATGATGATTTTGTCTCATCCAGAAGTTTCTGCTACGTGATGATGATGATGATTTTGTCTCATCCAGAAGTTTCTGTTACGTGATGATGATGATGATTTTGTCTCATCCAGAAGTTTCTGTTACGTGATGATGATGATGATTTTGTCTCATCCAGAAGTTTCTGTTACGTGATGATGATGATTTTGTCTCATCCAGAAGTTTCTGTTACGTGATGATGATGATGATGATGATTTTGTCTCATCCAGAAGTTTCTGTTACGTGATGATGATGATGATGATTTTGTCTCATCCAGAAGTTTCTGTTACGTGATGATGATGATTTTGTCTCATCCAGAAGTTTCTGTTACGTGATGATGATGATGATTTTGTCTCATCCAGAAGTTTCTGTTACGTGATGATGATGATGATTTTGTCTCATCCAGAAGTTTCTGTTACGTGATGATGATGATGATGATGATTTTGTCTCATCCAGAAGTTTCTGTTACGTGATGATGATGATGATGATTTTGTCTCATCCAGAAGTTTCTGTTACGATGATGATGATGATTTTGTCTCATCCAGAAGTTTCTGTTACGTGATGATGATGATGATTTTGTCTCATCCAGAAGTTTCTGTTACGTGATGATGATGATGATGATGATTTTGTCTCATCCAGAAGTTTCTGTTACGTGATGATGATGATGATTTTGTCTCATCCAGAAGTTTCTGTTACATGATGATGATGATGATTTTGTCTCATCCAGAAGTTTCTGTTACGTGATGATGATGATTTTGTCTCATCCAGAAGTTTCTGTTACGTGATGATGATGATGATTTTGTCTCATCCAGGAGTTTCTGTTACGTTGTGATGATGATGATTTTGTCTCATCCAGAAGTTTCTGTTACGTGATGATGATGATGATGATTTTGTCTCATCCAGAAGTTTCTGTTACGTAATGATGATGATGATGATTTTGTCTCATCCAGAAGTTTCTGTTACGTAATGATGATGATGATGATTTTGTCTCATCCAGAAGTTTCTGTTCTGTGATGATGATGATGATGATGATTATGATTTTGTCTCATCCAGGAGTTTCTGTTACGTGATGATGATGATGATGATGATTTTGTCTCATCCAGAAGTTTCTGTTACGTGATGATGATGATGATGATTATGATTTTGTCTCATCCAGAAGTTTCTGTTACATGATGATGATGATGATTTTGTCTCATCCAGAAGTTTCTGTTACGTGATGATGATGATGATGATTTTTCTCTCCGTTTGTCGTGATGATGATTATGATTTTGTCTCATCCAGAAGTTTCTGTTACATGATGATGATGATGATTTTGTCTCATCCAGAAGTTTCTGCTATCATGATGATGATTTTGTCTCATCCAGAAGTTTCTGCTACGTGATGATGATGATGATTTTGTCTCATCCAGAAGTTTCTGTTACATGATGATGATGATGATTTTGTCTCATCCAGAAGTTTCTGTTACGTGATGATGATGTTATGATTTTGTCTCATCCAGAAGTTTCTGTTACGTGATGATGATGATTTTGTCTCATCCAGAAGTTTCTGCTACATGATGATGATGATTTTGTCTCATCCAGGAGTTTCTGTTACGTGATGATGATGATGATGATGATGATTTTGTCTCATCCAGAAGTTTCTGTTACATGATGATGATGATGATGATTTTGTCTCATCCAGAAGTTTCTGCTATGTGATGATGATGATGATGATTTTGTCTCATCCAGAAGTTTCTGTTACGTGATGATGATGATGATGATGATTTTGTCTCATCCAGAAGTTTCTGCTACGTGATGATGATGATGATGATTTTGTCTCATCCAGAAGTTTCTGCTACGTGATGATGATGATATTTTTCTCATCCAGAGTTTCTGATGATGATGATGATGATTTTGTCTCATCCAGAAGTTTCTGTTACATGATGATGATGATGATGATGATTTTGTCTCATCATGAAGTTTCTGCTACGTGATGATGATGATGATGATGATTTTGCCTCATCATGAAGTTTCTGTTACGTGATGATGATGATGATTTTGTCTCATCCAGAAGTTTCTGTTACGTGATGATGATGATGATTTTGTCTCATCCAGAAGTTTCTGTTACGTGATGATGATGATGATTTTGTCTCATCCAGAAGTTTCTGTTACGTGATGATGATGATGATTTTGTCTCATCCAGAAGTTTCTGTTACGTGGTGATGATGATGATGATTTTGTCTCATCCAGAAGTTTCTGCTACGTGATGATGATGATGATTTTGTCTCATCCAGAAGTTTCTGCTACGTGATGATGATGATGATTTTGTCTCATCCAGAAGTTTCTGCTACGTGATGATGATGATGATTTTGTCTCATCCAGAAGTTTCTGTTACGTGATGATGATGATTTTGTCTCATCCAGAAGTTTCTGTTACGTGATGATGATGATGATTTTGTCTCATCCAGAAGTTTCTGCTACGTGATGATGATGATTTTGTCTCATCCAGAAGTTTCTGTTACGTGATGATGATGATGATGATGATTTTGTCTCATCCAGAAGTTTCTGTTACGTGATGATGATGATGATGATTTTGTCTCATCCAGAAGTTTCTGTTACGTGTGATGATGATGATTTTGTCTCATCCAGAAGTTTCTGCTACGTGATGATGATGATGATTTTGTCTCATCCAGAAGTTTCTGTTACGTGATGATGATGATTTTGTCTCATCCAGAAGTTTCTGCTACGTGATGATGATGATGATGATGATTTTGTCTCATCCAGAAGTTTCTGTTACGTGATGATGATGATGATGATTTTGTCTCATCCAGAAGTTTCTGCTACGTGATGATGATGATGATTTTGTCTCATCCAGAAGTTTCTGTTACGTGATGATGATGATGATGATTTTGTCTCATCCAGAAGTTTCTGTTACGTGATGATGATGATGATGATGATTTTGTCTCATCCAGAAGTTTCTGTTGATGTGATGATGATGATGATTTTGTCTCATCCAGAAGTTTCTGCTACGTGATGATGATGATGATTTTGTCTCATCCAGAAGTTTCTGCTACGTGATGATGATGATGATTTTGTCTCATCCAGAAGTTTCTGTTACGTGATGATGATGATGATTTTGTCTCATCCAGAAGTTTCTGTTACGTGATGATGATGATGATTTTGTCTCATCCAGAAGTTTCTGCTACGTGATGATGATGATGATGATTTTGTCTCATCCAGAAGTTTCTGCTACGTAATGATGATGATGATGATTTTGTCTCATCCAGAAGTTTCTGTTACGTAATGATGATGATGATGATTTTGTCTCATCCAGAAGTTTCTGCTACGTGATGATGATGATGATTTATTCAATTTTGATGATTATGATTTTGTCTCATCCAGGATGATGATTTTGTCTCATCATGATGATGATGATGATGATGATTTTGTCTCATCCAGAAGTTTCTGTTACGTGATGATGATGATGATTTTGTCTCATCCAGAAGTTTCTGTTACGTGATGATGATGATGATTTTGTCTCATCCAGAAGTTTCTGCTACGTGATGATGATGATTTTGCTATGATTTCTGATGATGATTGATGATTTTGTCTCATCCAGAAGTTTCTGCTACGTGATGATGATGATGATTTTGTCTCATCCAGAAGTTTCTGCTACGTGATGATGATGATGATTTTGTCTCATCCAGAAGTTTCTGCTACGTGATGATGATGATGATTTTGTCTCATCCAGAAGTTTCTGCTACGTGATGATGATGATGATTTTGTCTCATCCAGAAGTTTCTGCTACGTGATGATGATGATGATGATGATTTTGTCTCATCAAGAAGTTTCTGCTACGTGATGATGATGATGATTTTGTCTCATCCAGAAGTTTCTGCTACGTGATGATGATGATGATTTTGTCTCATCCAGAAGTTTCTGCTACGTGATGATGATGATGATGATGATGTTTTGTCTCATCCAGAAGTTTCTGCTACATGATGATGATGATGATGATTTTGTCTCATCCAGAAGTTTCTGCTACGTGATGATGATGATGATTTAGTCTCATCATGAAGTTTCTGCTACGTGATGATGATGATGATGATGATCTTGCCTCATCTTGAAGTTTCTGCTACGTGATGATGATGATGATTTTGTCTCATCCAGAAGTTTCTGCTACGTGATGATGATGATTTTGCCTCATCATGAAGTTTCTGCTACGTGATGATGATTTTGCCTCATCCAGAAGTTTCTGCTACGTGATGATGATGATGATTTTGCCTCATCATGAAGTTTCTGCTACGTGATGATGATGATTTTGCCTCATCATGAAGTTTCTGCTACGTGATGATGATGATGATGATTTTGTCTCATCCATGAAGTTTCTGCTACGTGATGATGATGATGATTTTGTCTCATCCAGAAGTTTCTGCTACGTGATGATGATGATGATTTTGTCTCATCCAGAAGTTTCTGCTACGTGATGATGATGATGATTTTGTCTCATCCAGAAGTTTCTGCTACGTGATGATGATGATGATTTAGTCTCATCATGAAGTTTCTGCTACGTGATGATGATGATGATGATATCTTGCCTCATCTTGAAGTTTCTGCTACGTGATGATGATGATGATTTTGTCTCATCCAGAAGTTTCTGCTACGTGATGATGATGATTTTGCCTCATCATGAAGTTTCTGCTACGTGTGATGATGATGATTTTGCCTCATCCAGAAGTTTCTGCTACGTGATGATGATGATGATTTTGCCTCATCATGAAGTTTCTGCTACGTGATGATGATGATTTTGCCTCATCATGAAGTTTCTGCTACGTGTGATGATGATGATTTTGCCTCATCCAGAAGTTTCTGCTACGTGATGATGATGATTATTTAAACTTTCTGAGGCAGAATCGGGCTTCACGGCTCTGCTCGCACACTTCGTTTTACTGCTGTGACATGGCTAAAAATCAGCCACTGGAAGCACGAATGTCTGGTTTTTCCGCAAACTCGCTCCAACAGAAAAAAGCAGGTGATGAAGTTCAACGGGCAGCTCGTTTATTTTTGTGGTGATCCGTCCTCATTTACAGACGTTTTTTCTGCGGCGGCTTTGATGACGTCACTGTTATGTGACATCATCGCAGGTGAATGTCTGTAAATAAGGACGAATCACCACAAATAAGCAACTCAAAGCTATGATCCGATTGCCTGAGAGGCCGTCCTCAGTTACATCATCGTCATCATCATCGTAATAAATAACAATGATAAAGACTCGCCTGGTGGTTTTGCGCCACATCTACCCGAGTTTCCTCTCGGTGATTAATTTCTGCTATAAGCCGTTTGTCTGAAGAGAGAGCGGGGGCCGCACGATGAATCGTTAAAAATCTCCGTTCACACATGCATGTGATCTCATTTCTGTTGTTCTCTTCCATGAAGCGATGCACAGACGTGGCATCTTTATCTTATAGGTTTAAGCAAGTGATTAGAAAAAGGAGATAATCTATAACCAGCAGGAGTTGATTTAATTCATGCAGTCTAACTTTGTGTTTTTATGTTTTCTCCTTTACAGTCAACGCAGCAGACAACAAGCAGAGGGACAAGAACATGACCACCATCAAGGTCACCATCGACCCGTAAGTCTCTGAGAGGGTCCTGGTTCTAGATCAGTAAAGAATGGAACCGTTCATGTATGGCATAATGCCTTGTTTTAACCAGCATCTGGTGGTGTTACGTTCCAACACAAGATGCCGTCAGTTTACCAACCTGCTGGAAAGGAGGGCTGGGCGAAACGGACCAAATACCACCATATATTTATTTTAGATGACGATATACGATATATCCGGTATTTTTACCCTAATGTGTCTGAAAGTTTCATTTCATATCAAACAGCTGTGTTTTAGTACTGAAACATGTTTATCATAAAGGTATCGCTCCACTGCAGAGATGGAACTGACAAACACTGTTAGAGATGTTTGTTAGATCAAAGTACTTAAAGATAGCTGCTGGTTTTTATGATTTCTGTGTAAAAGTCTTGGGGAGGATGTTCTTCCAGACAGTTTAGATAATAGGGGTGGGAAAAAATATTGATGCACTGAAACATTGCGATATTTCCATATGCCAATACCATATCTATATTAAAAACACAGTATCACATCTGTTTTACTGATGAAAAACCATCATCGAGATTTCAGCGTTCTGTTAGAAAATCTAGTGGTATTTCGTGAAATTTCATCAGATTTCGTTGTTCCTGAATTTCTTTGGATGGCAGCATGATGTCTAGCTTTTGAGGATCTTTTGGTCTACTTCACTTTGTCAGGCAGGTCCTATTAAAGTGATTTCTGACTCACTGACTCACCAAACTCACTTAAGTTTGGTCTCTGCTGGTGCAGCTCCTGTATCTCTTCTTAAGTTTGGTCTCTGCTGGTGCAGCTCCTGTATCTCTTCTTAAGTTTGGTCTCTGCTGGTGCAGCTCCTGTATCACTTCTTAAGTTTGGTCTCTGCTGGTGCAGCTCCTGTTTTTCTTCTTAAGTTTGGTCTCTGCTGGTGCAGCTCCTGTTTTTCTTCTTAAGTTTGGTCTCTGCTGGTGCAGCTCCTGTTTTTCTTCTTAAGTTTGGTCTCTGCTGGTGCAGCTCCTGTTTTTCTTCTTAAGTTTGGTCTCTGCTGGTGCAGCTCCTGTATTTCTTCTTAAGTTTGGTCTCTGCTGGTGCAGCTCCTGTATTTCTTCTTAAGTTTGGTCTCTGCTGGTGCAGCTCCTGTATCTCTTCTTAAGTTTGGTCTCTGCTGGTGCAGCTCCTGTATCTCTTCTTAAGTTTGGTCTCTGCTGGTGCAGCTCCTGTTTTTCTTCTTAAGTTTGGTCTCTGCTGGTGCAGCTCCTGTATCTCTTCTTAAGTTTGGTCTCTGCTGGTGCAGCTCCTGTATTTCTTCTTAAGTTTGGTCTCTGATGGTGCAGCTCCTGTTTTTCTTCTTAAGTTTGGTCTCTGCTGGTGCAGCTCCTGTATTTCTTCTTAAGTTTGGTCTCTGCTGGTGCAGCTCCTGTTTTTCTTCTTAAGTTTGGTCTCTGCTGGTGCAGCTCCTGTTTTTCTTCTTAAGTTTGGTCTCTGCTGGTGCAGCTCCTGTTTTTCTTCTTAAGTTTGGTCTCTGCTGGTGCAGCTCCTGTATTTCTTCTTAAGTTTGGTCTCTGCTGGTGCAGCTCCTGTATCTCTTCTTAAGTTTGGTCTCTGCTGGTGCAGCTCCTGTATCTCTTCTTAAGTTTGGTCTCTGCTGGTGCAGCTCCTGTATTTCTTCTTAAGTTTGGTCTCTGCTGGTGCAGCTCCTGTTTTTCTTCTTAAGTTTGGTCTCTGCTGGTGCAGCTCCTGTATTTCTTCTTAAGTTTGGTCTCTGCTGGTGCAGCTCCTGTTTTTCTTCTTAAGTTTGGTCTCTGCTGGTGCAGCTCCTGTATTTCTTCTTAAGTTTGGTCTCTGCTGGTGCAGCTCCTGTATCACTTCTTAAGTTTGGTCTCTGCTGGTACAGCTCCTGTTTTTCTTCTTAAGTTTGGTCTCTGCTGGTGCAGCTCCTGTATTTCTTCTTAAGTTTGGTCTCTGCTGGTGCAGCTCCTGTTTTTCTTCTTAAGTTTGGTCTCTGCTGGTGCAGCTCCTGTATCTCTTCTTAAGTTTGGTCTCTGCTGGTGCAGCTCCTGTATCTCTTCTTAAGTTTGGTCTCTGCTGGTGCAGCTCCTGTTTTTCTTCTTAAGTTTGGTCTCTGCTGGTGCAGCTCCTGTTTTTCTTCTTAAGTTTGGTCTCTGCTGGTGCAGCTCCTGTATTTCTTCTTAAGTTTGGTCTCTGCTGGTGCAGCTCCTGTATTTCTTCTTAAGTTTGGTCTCTGCTGGTGCAGCTCCTGTATCTCTTCTTAAGTTTGGTCTCTGCTGGTGCAGCTCCTGTATTTCTTCTTAAGTTTGGTCTCTGCTGGTGCAGCTCCTGTATCTCTTCTTAAGTTTGGTCTCTGCTGGTGCAGCTCCTGTATCTCTTCTTAAGTTTGGTCTCTGCTGGTGCAGCTCCTGTATTTCTTCTTAAGTTTGGTCTCTGCTGGTGCAGCTCCTGTATTTCTTCTTAAGTTTGGTCTCTGCTGGTGCAGCTCCTGTTTTTCTTCTTAAGTTTGGTCTCTGCTGGTGCAGCTCCTGTTTTTCTTCTTAAGTTTGGTCTCTGCTGGTGCAGCTCCTGTTTTTCTTCTTAAGTTTGGTCTCTGCTGGTGCAGCTCCTGTATCTCTTCTTAAGTTTGGTCTCTGCTGGTGCAGCTCCTGTATTTCTTCTTAAGTTTGGTCTCTGCTGGTGCAGCTCCTGTATCTCTTCTTAAGTTTGGTCTCTGCTGGTGCAGCTCCTGTATTTCTTCTTAAGTTTGGTCTCTGCTGGTGCAGCTCCTGTTTTTCTTCTTAAGTTTGGTCTCTGCTGGTGCAGCTCCTGTATCTCTTCTTAAGTTTGGTCTCTGCTGGTGCAGCTCCTGTATTTCTTCTTAAGTTTGGTCTCTGCTGGTGCAGCTCCTGTATTTCTTCTTAAGTTTGGTCTCTGCTGGTGCAGCTCCTGTATTTCTTCTTAAGTTTGGTCTCTGCTGGTGCAGCTCCTGTTTTTCTTCTTAAGTTTGGTCTCTGCTGGTGCAGCTCCTGTATTTCTTCTTAAGTTTGGTCTCTGCTGGTGCAGCTCCTGTTTTTCTTCTTAAGTTTGGTCTCTGCTGGTGCAGCTCCTGTATCTCTTCTTAAGTTTGGTCTCTGATGGTGCAGCTCCTGTATCTCTTCTTAAGTTTGGTCTCTGCTGGTGCAGCTCCTGTATTTCTTCTTAAGTTTGGTCTCTGCTGGTGCAGCTCCTGTATCTCTTCTTAAGTTTGGTCTCTGCTGGTGCAGCTCCTGTTTTTCTTCTTAAGTTTGGTCTCTGCTGGTGCAGCTCCTGTATTTCTTCTTAAGTTTGGTCTCTGCTGGTGCAGCTCCTGTATTTCTTCTTAAGTTTGGTCTCTGCTGGTGCAGCTCCTGTATTTCTTCTTAAGTTTGGTCTCTGCTGGTGCAGCTCCTGTTTTTCTTCTTAAGTTTGGTCTCTGCTGGTGCAGCTCCTGTATTTCTTCTTAAGTTTGGTCTCTGCTGGTGCAGCTCCTGTATCACTTCTTAAGTTTGGTCTCTGCTGGTGCAGCTCCTGTATTTCTTCTTAAGTTTGGTCTCTGCTGGTGCAGCTCCTGTTTTTCTTCTTAAGTTTGGTCTCTGCTGGTGCAGCTCCTGTATCTCTTCTTAAGTTTGGTCTCTGCTGGTGCAGCTCCTGTATTTCTTCTTAAGTTTGGTCTCTGCTGGTGCAGCTCCTGTATTTCTTCTTAAGTTTGGTCTCTGCTGGTGCAGCTCCTGTTTTTCTTCTTAAGTTTGGTCTCTGCTGGTGCAGCTCCTGTATTTCTTCTTAAGTTTGGTCTCTGCTGGTGCAGCTCCTGTTTTTCTTCTTAAGTTTGGTCTCTGCTGGTGCAGCTCCTGTATCTCTTCTTAAGTTTGGTCTCTGCTGGTGCAGCTCCTGTATTTCTTCTTAAGTTTGGTCTCTGCTGGTGCAGCTCCTGTATTTCTTCTTAAGTTTGGTCTCTGCTGGTGCAGCTCCTGTATCTCTTCTTAAGTTTGGTCTCTGCTGGTGCAGCTCCTGTATTTCTTCTTAAGTTTGGTCTCTGCTGGTGCAGCTCCTGTATCTCTTCTTAAGTTTGGTCTCTGCTGGTGCAGCTCCTGTATTTCTTCTTAAGTTTGGTCTCTGCTGGTGCAGCTCCTGTTTTTCTTCTTAAGTTTGGTCTCTGCTGGTGCAGCTCCTGTATCTCTTCTTAAGTTTGGTCTCTGCTGGTGCAGCTCCTGTATTTCTTCTTAAGTTTGGTCTCTGCTGGTGCAGCTCCTGTTTTTCTTCTTAAGTTTGGTCTCTGCTGGTGCAGCTCCTGTTTTTCTTCTTAAGTTTGGTCTCTGCTGGTGCAGCTCCTGTATTTCTTCTTAAGTTTGGTCTCTGCTGGTGCAGCTCCTGTATCTCTTCTTAAGTTTGGTCTCTGCTGGTGCAGCTCCTGTATTTCTTCTTAAGTTTGGTCTCTGCTGGTGCAGCTCCTGTTTTTCTTCTTAAGTTTGGTCTCTGCTGGTGCAGCTCCTGTTTTTCTTCTTAAGTTTGGTCTCTGCTGGTGCAGCTCCTGTTTTTCTTCTTAAGTTTGGTCTCTGCTGGTGCAGCTCCTGTTTTTCTTCTTAAGTTTGGTCTCTGCTGGTGCAGCTCCTGTTTTCCTTCTTAAGTTTGGTCTCTGCTGGTGCAGCTCCTGTATCTCTTCTTAAGTTTGGTCTCTGCTGGTGCAGCTCCTGTTTTTCTTCTTAAGTTTGGTCTCTGCTGGTGCAGCTCCTGTATTTCTTCTTAAGTTTGGTCTCTGCTGGTGCAGCTCCTGTATCTCTTCTTAAGTTTGGTCTCTGCTGGTGCAGCTCCTGTATCTCTTCTTAAGTTTGGTCTCTGCTGGTGCAGCTCCTGTTTTTCTTCTTAAGTTTGGTCTCTGCTGGTGCAGCTCCTGTTTTTCTTCTTAAGTTTGGTCTCTGCTGGTGCAGCTCCTGTATTTCTTCTTAAGTTTGGTCTCTGCTGGTGCAGCTCCTGTTTTTCTTCTTAAGTTTGGTCTCTGCTGGTGCAGCTCCTGTATCTCTTCTTAAGTTTGGTCTCTGCTGGTGCAGCTCCTGTATTTCTTCTTAAGTTTGGTCTCTGCTGGTGCAGCTCCTGTTTTTCTTCTTAAGTTTGGTCTCTGCTGGTGCAGCTCCTGTATCTCATCCCGTCTCTCTCTCTTCTGCTGTTACCAGGGAGTCGAACACCATTTCCATATGGAACAACGGGAAAGGAATTCCTGTTGTGGAGCATAAGGATGAGAAGATGTACGTTCCAGCTCTCATTTTTGGCCATCTGCTCACCTCCAGCAACTATGATGATGAAGAGAAGAAGGTTACAGGTGAGAACAGATATTTGACAACAATCGTTTCTGATGTTGTTTTATTTGCAGTATTTTTAATTTTATTTTTAATTTGGCATTTCAAGTGATATTTTTTTTTAATTCAATTTTTATTTTATTTCCATTCAATTTATTCTATGACTTTTTTGTTTATTTATAAAAAAAAAAAAAAAAAATAAAAAAAAAATTAATTTTCGAGGGGGAAAAAAAAAATTTTTTTTTATGTAATTATTATTGTCATAATTTTTCATTTATTTTCTTATTTTTTTATTTTATTTGACTAAATTTAATTCAATTAATTTTCTTTTTTTTATTATATATTTCATTTTATTTAAATTAAGTTTTTATTTCATTTATACAAATTTATTTATTAATTTTTATTTACTTGTTAAATTCAATTCTTTTTTTTTTTATTTTGACAAAATGGTAATTAAATTAAATTTGATTTTTTTAAAATCTTGTTTACATTAAATGTATTTTTTTTACTTGATTTAATTTCAGCGTAACCTTAATTTTTTTAAAAAAATTTCTTTATTTTATTCCATTTCATTTTATTTTTGATTTGACTGAATTTTTTGCCATTTATTTTCATTTTATATTGTTTCTTTTTTTTGTATTTT
>JALJCO010013717.1:160000-178160 GCA_023101725.1 Atherinomorus stipes
ACGTGGCAGAACAACATGACAAAGACGTCGGAGCCCAAAATCAAATTCTTTGATGGGGAGGACTTCACCTCCGTGACCTTCCAGCCGGACCTGTCCAAGTTCAAGATGGAGAAACTGGACCGGGACATCGTAGCACTCCTCACCCGCAGAGCGTACGACGTCGCCGGCTCCTGCAGGGGGGTCAAGGTCTCGCTGAACGGCAAAAAGTTACCCGTAAGCCCCCCCCCCCCCCCCCCCCCCCCCTTCCCCGTCTCTGTGGTGCACATGTCAGGTTTGTTTCTGTGTTTCTGCTTTTGGAGGAAGAAAACTCAGGATTTTAATCCTCCAACGTTCTTTCTTTATGGTTCTCACATTTAGCTGCACTCGTTCTGACGCCACCGGTTCCCCATGCACAGCCCAGAATTCACGGTTCCCCGTCAGCACAGCCCAGAATTCACGGTTCCCCGTCAGCACAGCCCAGAATTCACGGTTCCCCGTCATCACAGCCCAGAATTCACGGTTCCCCGTCAGCACAGCCCAGAATTCACGGTTCCCCGTCATCCGCCCAGTGGGCACAGCCAGAATTCACGGTTCGGACGGTCCCCGTCATCACGGTTCCCCGTCATCACAGCCCAGAATTCACGGTTCCCCGTCATCACGGTTCCCCGTCATCACAGCCCAGAATTCACGGCTCCCCGTCATCACAGCCCAGAATTCACGGTTCCCCGTCAGCACAGCCCAGAATTCACGGTTCCCCGTCATCACGGTTCCCCGTCATCACAGCCCAGAATTCACGGTTCCCCGTCATCACAGCCCAGAATTCACGGTTCCCCGTCAGCACAGCCCAGAATTCACGGTTCCCCGTCATCACAGCCCAGAATTCACGGTTCCCCGTCATCACGGTTCCCGTCAGCACAGCCCATAATTCACGGTTCCCGTCATCACAGCCCAGAATTCACGGTTCCCGTCATCACAGCCCAGAATTCACGGTTCCCGTCATCACAGCCCAGAATTCACGGTTCCCCGTCAGCAGAGCCCAGAATTCACAGTTCCCGTCATCACAGCCCAGAATTCACGGTTCCCCGTCATCACAGCCCATAATTCACGGTTCCCCGTCATCACGGTTCCCCATCAGCACAGCCCAGAATTCACGGTTCCCCGTCATCACAGCCCAGAATTCACGGTTCCCCGTCATCACAGCCCAGAATTCACGGTTCCCCGTCATCACAGCCCAGAATTCACGGTTCCCCGTCATCACAGCCCAGAATTCACGGTTCCCCGTCATCACAGCCCAGAATTCACGGTTCCCCGTCAGCACAGCCCAGAATTCACGGTTCCCCGTCAGCACAGCCCAGAATTCACGGTTCCCCGTCAGCACAGCCCAGAATTCACGGTTCCCCGTCAGCACAGCCCAGAATTCACGGTTCCCCGTCATCACAGCCCAGAATTCACGGTTCCCCGTCAGCACAGCCCAGAATTCACGGTTCCCCGTCATCACGGTTCCCCGTCATCACAGCCCAGAATTCACGGTTCCCCGTCATCACGGTTCCCCGTCATCACAGCCCAGAATTCACGGCTCCCCGTCATCACAGCCCAGAATTCACGGTTCCCCGTCAGCACAGCCCAGAATTCACGGTTCCCCGTCATCACGGTTCCCCGTCATCACAGCCCAGAATTCACGGTTCCCGTCATCACAGCCCAGAATTCACGGTTCCCCGTCAGCACAGCCCAGAATTCACGGTTCCCCGTCATCACAGCCCAGAATTCCCGTCATCACAGCCCAGAATTCACGGTTCCCCGTCATCACGGTTCCCCGTCAGCACAGCCCATAATTCACGGTTCCCCGTCATCACAGCCCAGAATTCACGGTTCCCCGTCATCACAGCCCAGAATTCACGGTTCCCCGTCATCACAGCCCAGAATTCACGGTTCCCCGTCAGCAGAGCCCAGAATTCACAGTTCCCGTCATCACAGCCCAGAATTCACGGTTCCCCGTCATCACAGCCCATAATTCACGGTTCCCCGTCATCACGGTTCCCCATCAGCACAGCCCAGAATTCACGGTTCCCCGTCATCACAGCCCAGAATTCACGGTCCCCCCGTCATCACAGCCCAGAATTCACGGTTCCCCGTCATCACAGCCCAGAATTCACGGTTCCCCGTCATCACAGCCCAGAATTCACGGTTCCCCGTCATCACAGCCCAGAATTCACGGTTCCCCGTCATCACAGCCCAGAATTCACGGTTCCCCGTCAGCACAGCCCAGAATTCACGGTTCCCCGTCATCACAGCCCATAATTCAAGGTTTCCCGTCATCACAGCCCAGAATTCACGGTTCCCCGTCATCACAGCCCAGAATTCACGGTTCCCCGTCATCACAGCCCATAATTCAAGGTTTCCCCGTCATCACAGCCCAGAATTCTTCCCCGTCATCACAGCCCAGAATTCACGGTTCCCCGTCATCACAGCCCAGAATTCACGGTTCCCGTCATCACAGCCCAGAATTCACGGTTCCCCGTCATCACAGCCCAGAATTCACGGTTCCCCTTCATCACAGCCCAGAATTCACGGTTCCCCGTCATCACGGTTCCCCGTCAGCACAGCCCAGAATTCACGGTTCCCCGTCAGCACAGCCCAGAATTCACGGTTCCCCGTCATCACAGCCCAGAATTCACGGTTCCCCGTCATCACAGCCCAGAATTCACGGTTCCCCGTCATCACAGCCCAGAATTCACGGTTCCCCGTCATCACAGCCCAGAATTCACGGTTCCCCGTCATCACAGCCCAGAATTCACGGTTCCCCGTCAGCACAGCCCAGAATTCACGGTTCCCCGTCATCGCAGCCCAGAATTCACGGTTCCCCGTCAGCACAGCCCTGAATTCACGGTTCCCCGTCATCACAGCCCAGAATTCACGGTTCCCCGTCATCACACAGCCCAGAATTCACGGTTCCCCGTCATCACAGCCCAGAATTCACGGTTCCCCGTCAGCACAGCCCAGAATTCACGGTTCCCCGTCATCGCAGCCCAGAATTCACGGTTCCCCGTCAGCACAGCCCTGAATTCACGGTTCCCCGTCATCACAGCCCAGAATTCACGGTTCCCCGTCATCACGGTTCCCCGTCAGCACAGCCCAGAATTCACGGTTCCCCGTCAGCACAGCCCAGAATTCACGGTTCCCCGTCATCACAGCCCAGAATTCACGGTTCCCCGTCAGCACAGCCCAGAATTCACGGTTCCCCGTCATCGCAGCCCAGAATTCACGGTTCCCCGTCATCACAGCCCAGAATTCACGGTTCCCCGTCATCACAGCCCAGAATTCACGGTTCCCCGTCAGCACAGCCCAGAATTCACGGTTCCCCGTCAGCACAGCCCAGAATTCACGGTTCCCCGTCATCGCAGCCCAGAATTCACGGTTCCCCGTCATCACGGTTCCCCGTCAGCACAGCCCAGAATTCACGGTTCCCCGTCATCACAGCCCAGAATTCACGGTTCCCCGTCATCGCAGCCCAGAATTCACGGTTCCCCGTCAGCACAGCCCTGAATTCACGGTTCCCCGTCATCACAGCCCAGAATTCACGGTTCCCCGTCATCACAGCCCAGAATTCACGGTTCCCCGTCATCGCAGCCCAGAATTCACGGTTCCCCGTCAGCACAGCCCTGAATTCACGGTTCCCCGTCATCACAGCCCAGAATTCACGGTTCCCCGTCAGCACAGCCCAGAATTCACGGTTCCCCGTCATCACAGCCCAGAATTCACGGCTCCCCGTCATCACAGCCCAGAATTCACGGTTCCCCGTCAGCACAGCCCAGAATTCCCGTCATCACAGCCCAGAATTCACGGTTCCCCGTCATCACAGCCCAGAATTCACGGTTCCCCGTCAGCACAGCCCAGAATTCCCGTCATCACAGCCCAGAATTCACGGTTCCCCGTCATCACAGCCCAGAATTCCCGTCATCACAGCCCAGAATTCCCGGTTCCCCGTCATCACAGCCCAGAATTCACGGTTCCCCGTCAGCACAGCCCAGAATTCACGGTTCCCCGTCATCTCGGCCCAGAATTCACGGTTCCCTGTCATCACAGCCCAGAATTCACAATTATTCCTTCTTTTCCTTCATTTATTATCATTTATTATTTTATTTTATTATCATCTTTTATTATCATCTATCATTTTATTTTATTATCATCATTTATTATCATTATTTAGTTTTCTGTCACCACGGATCTGTTTGCTTATGATAAAAAGTATTTCTTGTACTTAAATTAAGAAAGTAAGGCAAATTAATAGCACCCAAACAGCTGACTACACACACCAAATATTTTTTATAATTATTTTTATATACTTGTATATTTTTTAAATTTTGTCAAATTATTTAGTTTACTTGCTTATTTATACATTTTATTGGATAAAATAGTTCAATTAGTAAATTAATATCTATTTATTTATTTTGCTTACCTGCTTATTTACAAATTTGTATTGGATTAAATAGTTCAAAAAATTAATGAGCATCTATTTATTTAATTATGGTGAATTATTTTTTATTTATGTCAAATTTTTTAGTTACTTGTTTAGAAATTTATAATGGATTAATGAATAAGTGATAATTTAATTATTTCTATAGAAATAATTGGTTTTATTCATGGTGACTTGTTAGCTTGTTAGCTGATAAACTCACCTGCATCACTCATGCAGCATTATTCCCGTTTCTAACGTGCAGATATAACAATTGTAAAGGCATGGGGGCTTTTATTTTGGCGAGTTGGTGCCCCGCGTTCATTCCCGTGCAGAGGAAACCTGAATGCACCTGCATTTGTGCTCTCTGCGACAGGTTCACGGTTTCCGCAGCTACGTGGATTTGTACGTGAAGGACAAGCTGGACGAGACGGGCGTCCCTCTGAAGGTGGTGAACGAAACGGTGAACGATCGGTGGGAGGTCTGCCTCACCATGAGCGAGAAAGGATTCCAGCAGATCAGCTTCGTCAACAGCATCGCCACCACCAAGGTACGCGAGGGCGTCGGAGGTAGCGCGCGCTCGGGCGGGGGGGGGGGGTGACGCTGACGCTGACGCCATGCTTGTTTCAGGGCGGCAGACACATCGACTACGTGGTGGACCAGATCGTGGCCAAGCTCATCGAGGTGGTGAAGAAGAAGAACAAGGCGGGAGTCTCGGTCAAACCCTTCCAGGTGGGTAAAGGAGCAAACCTGAACGTTGGGCCGGCGGAGACCCTGTGACCTTCTCTCATTGGTCCCTCAGGTGAAGAACCACGTGTGGGTGTTCGTCAACGCCCTGATCGAGAACCCAACCTTCGACTCCCAGACCAAGGAGAACATGACGCTCCAGACCAAGAGCTTCGGGTCCAAGTGCCTTCTGTCTGACAAGTTCGTCCGGGCTGTAAGGACCGCTCGCCGTCCCTCACGCCGTCCTCATGTCACGTAAGACGGCCGTCAAATGACTTTGTCTCCGTCACACGCAGGCGACCAACTGTGGCATCGTGGAGAGCATCCTGAACTGGGTCAAGTTCAAAGCTCAGACGCAGCTGAACAAGAAGTGTTCGTCCGTCAAACACAGCAAGATCAAAGGCATCCCCAAGCTGGACGACGCCAACGACGCCGGTACGTAAACGGGAGTTAGAGGACGGGAGGGGTCTGTTCGTACGTCCGTCTGTACGATCTGTCTGTATGTCCGTCTGTACGTCTGTCTGAATGTCCGTACGTCCGTCCGACAAACACAGCAAGATCAAAGGCATCCCCAAGCTGGACGACGCCAACGACGCCGGTACGTAAAGAGCAGTTAGAGGACGGGAGGGGTCTGTACGTACGTCCGTCTGTACGTCTGTCTGAATGTCCGTCTGTACGTCTGTCCGTATGTCCGTACGTCCGTACGTACGTCCGTCAAACACAGCAAGATCAAAGGCATCCCCAAGCTGGACGACGCCAACGACGCCGGTACGTAAACGGGAGTTAGAGGACGGGAGGGGTCTGTACGTACGTACGTCTGTACGTCTGTCTGTATGTCCGTCTGTCTGTATGTCCGTCTGTACGTCTGTCTGAATGTCCGTACGTACGTCCGTCAAACACAGCAAGATCAAAGGCATCCCCAAGCTGGACGACGCCAACGACGCTGGTATGTAAACGCCAGCAAGTACTTGGAATACGGGTATCCCCGAGTATACAGGTACCACTATAGTACTGCAATACTAAAGCGTTAAAATCGGTACTATACTATCATTTAAAAAGAAACGGTAGTTAAGAAAAATAAAAAATGAACGCAGCTAAATCGGTGAAGTGGAGCGTGTCCCTTTAAGCGGCGAGGCCGGTCAGTGTGACGTAGTTAATGATGCGGCTCTCAGTGAGGAGGAGGAGGAGGAGGAGGAGACGGCAGGTAGCAGCAGGCTGCTTCATGGACGTTGCCGCGGATACCTGAAGTTTGAAGTGTTGCCTCCGTTAGCAGACGGACTTTGTAGCATCGCTTTCACTGCGGTGCTTCAGTGTTCAACGGCTCGTCTTCATCATTCGCTCTGAATCCGTAATACTTCCAAACTGCACTTTGAGCTTCTACTTTATCAACACGGGCTTTTCCAAAGCCGTCATCTTTTCTTTTTTCCTCTAAAGGAAAACTACGCGGACTTAGTGACTTCAGTCAGGAACAACTGGTGCTGATGTTCAGTTATGTCAGAGTGAAAAGCACAAAACCTTCCAGCCCAGTAGAAACCGACAGCAGCTACATTACACATCACTGGTTAATAAATGCATTTTTAATTCCCTTCAATTTTATTACATCCTTTAAATGTTTAAATACGTTTAAAAATAGCTGCAGAGATGAACTGTTATGATGAAGTCAGTCACACAAACATGATTTTATAGACATTACCTCATGCCCATTTAATGTTTCATATCATAAACTATTGACACATTAAATAAATTAATATTCTGAAACACATTAAAAATATTCCAATAGCCTACAATATTTAATTCATTTAGATAGTTATACAATTTATTTTTCTAATTATCTCCATATAATGTTTCATGTATAGATTGATATGGATTTTAATTTGGCATTGCTTTATATTCCTGGTTCTCTGTGTTTTAAATGGAAGATTTTACGTATTTGACTATTTTAAAATAAAGACTTCAGGAACAAAAACACAAATAAAAGAAATATCGAGTTTCGTTTATGTTTTTATAAAGTAAAGAAAAGTACCGAAATACAGAATGGTATCGTATCGAAACAGAAATTTGGTATCGTGACAACCCTAGTGGGTCCTCAGTTACAGGTCAGGAAGGGTCTGCTCGTCCTCTGTCAGTCATCCTGGTGTGAGCTGCGTTAGCTCCATCTCCTTAGCTCCATTAGCTCCGTTAGCTTCATTAGCTCTGTCAGCTCCATTAGCTCTGTTAGCTCCTTTAGCCCTGTTAGCTCCGTTAGCTCTGTTAGCTCCTTTAGCCCTGTTAGCTCCGTTAGCTCCATTAGCTCCGTTAGCTCCATTAGCTCCGTTAGCTCCGTTAGCTCCATTAGCTCTGTTAGCTCCGTTAGCTCTGTTAGCTCCATTAGATCCGTTAGCTCTGTTAGCTCAATTAGCTGTGTTAGCTCCATTAGCTCCGTTAGCTCCATTAGCTCCGTTAGCTCTGTTAGCTTTGTTAGCTCCATTAGCTCCGTTAGCTCCGTTAGCTCTGTTAGCTCCATTAGCTCCGTTAGCTCTGTTAGCTCCGTTAGCTCCGTTAGCTCTGTTAGCTCCGTTAGCTCCGTTAGCTCTGTTAGTTCCGTTAGCTCCGTTAGCTCCGTCAGCTCCGTCAGCTCCGTTAGCTCCGTTAGCTCCGTTAGCTCCGTTAGCTCTGTTAGTTCCATTAGCTCCATTAGCTCCGTTAGCTCCGTTAGCTCTGTTAGCTCTGTTAGCTCCGTTAGCTTGTACCAACACCCAGGCCCAGTGAGAGGTTCTGGCTGGACTTGGACTGACGCCGGCTTTCAGAGGAACATGTTCTTGTTCTTCCTGCAGCAGATCATGGCGACTTTTACGGCCTTGAAATGATTTTATTCTTATTTTCAGTAAAATCAGACCTTTTTTAGAGGATGAGTCACAAATAAAGATGGATTTAATGAATGGAACGTGAGTCTGCAGGTCACCGGTTCCTCCATCAACCTTCTCCTGCTCCGCTGGTGTGTTTGGATTCACCAAACATGGATGAGAGGAATGAGAGGTTGCTGCCGTTGGTCGTCATGGAGACTGATAACCCCCCTTCTCCTTCTCATGTCTCCGTCTCAGGTGGCAAACACTCCTCTGAATGCACCCTCATCCTCACCGAGGGAGATTCAGCCAAGTCTCTGGCCGTCTCGGGTCTGGGAGTCATCGGCCGGGACCGCTACGGGGTTTTCCCGCTCCGAGGAAAGATCCTGAACGTGCGGGAGGCAACTCACAAACAGGTATGAAACCCGATCACCACATCTTCAGAATATCCAGAAGACGTGTTATTATAGTAACAACAGTGTTTCTGCGTCGGACCGATGCTGGAACGTAAGGTGTTCCTGTGTCGGGCCGGTGCTGGAACGTAAGGTGTTCCTGTGTCGGGCCGGTGCTGGAACGTAAGGTGTTCCTGTGTCCCACCGGCGCTGGAACGTAAGGTGTTCCTGTGTTGGGCCGGTGCTGGAACGTAAGGTGTTCCTGTGTCCCACCGGTGCTGGAACGTAGGTGTTCCTGTGCCCAGGCGCTGGAACGTAAGGTGTTCCTGTGTTGGGCCGGTGCTGGAACGTAAGGTGTTCCTGTGTCCCACCGGCGCTGGAACGTAAGGTGTTCCTGTGTCGGACCGGTGCTGGAACGTAAGGTGTTCTTGTGTCGGGCCGGCGCTGGAACGTAAGGTGTTCCTGTGTCCCACCGGTGCTGGAACGTAAGGTGTTCCTGTGTCCCACCGGCGCTGGAACGTAAGGTGTTCCTGTGTCCCATCGGTGCTGGAACGTAAGGTGTTCCTGTGTCCCACCGGTGCTGGAACGTAAGGTGTTCCTGTGTCCCACCGGTGCTGGAACGTAAGGTGTTCCTGTGTCGGACCGGTGCTGGAACGTAAGGTGTTCCTGTGTCGGACCGGTGCTGGAACGTAAGGTGTTCCTGTGTCCCACCGGTGCTGGAACGTAAGGTGTTCCTGTGTCCCACCGGTGCTGGAACGTAAGGTGTTCCTGTGTCGCACCGATGCTGGAACGTAAGGTGTTCCTGTGTCCCACCGGTACTGGAACGTAAGGTGTTCCTGTGTCCCGCCGGTGCTGGAACGTAAGGTGTTCCTGTGTCGCGCCGGTGCTGGAACGTAAGGTGTTCCTGTGTCCCACCGGTGCTGGAACGTAAGGTGTTCCTGTGTCGGACCGGTGCTGGAACGTAAGGTGTTCCTGTGTCCCACCGGTG
Organism: Atherinomorus stipes; assembly: GCA_023101725.1. Lineage (NCBI taxonomy): Eukaryota > Metazoa > Chordata > Actinopteri > Atheriniformes > Atherinidae > Atherinomorus > Atherinomorus stipes. The sequence continues at coordinate 169,361 of JALJCO010013717.1, forward strand.
CTGGAACGTAAGGTGTTCCTGTGTCGGGCCGGCGCTGGAACGTAAGGTGTTCCTGTGTCCCACCGGTGCTGGAACGTAAGGTGTTCCTGTGTCGGGCCGGTGCTGGAACGTAAGGTGTTCCTGTGTCCCACCGGTGCTGGAACGTAAGGTGTTCCTGTGTCCCACCGGTGCTGGAACGTAAGGTGTTCCTGTGTCCCACCGGTGCTGGAACGTAAGGTGTTCCTGTGTCCCACCGGTGCTGGAACGTAAGGTGTTCCTGTGTCCCACCGGTGCTGGAACGTAAGGTGTTCCTGTGTCCCACCGGTGCTGGAACGTAAGGTGTTCCTGTGTCCCACCGGCGCTGGAACGTAAGGTGTTCCTGTGTCCCACCGGCGCTGGAACGTAAGGTGTTCCTGTGTCGGACCGGTGCTGGAACGTAAGGTGTTCCTGTGTCCGACCGGTGCTGGAACGTAAGGTGTTCCTGTGTCGGACCGGTGCTGGAACGTAAGGTGTTCCTGTGTCGGACCGGTGCTGGAACGTAAGGTGTTCCTGTGTCGGACCGGTGCTGGAACGTAAGGTGTTCCTGTGTCGGACCGGTGCTGGAACGTAAGGTGTTCCTGTGTCGGACCGGTGCTGGAACGTAAGGTGTTCCTGTGTCGGACCGGTGCTGGAACGTAAGGTGTTCCTGTGTCCCACCGGCGCTGGAACGTAGGTGTTCCTGTGTCCCCCGGGGGGGGAACGTAAGGTGTTCCTGTGTCCCACCGGTGCTGGAACGTAAGGTGTTCCTGTGCGACGGGCTGGACGTGGGTGTTCCTGTACCGGGCGGGCGCAGGGTGCCTGTGCCCACCGGGCGGAACGAGGTGCCTGTGCCCACCGGCGCTGGAACGTAAGGTGTTCCTGTGTCGGGCCGGCGCTGGAACGTAAGGTGTTCCTGTGTCGGGCCGGCGCTGGAACGTAAGGTGTTCCTGTGTCGGGCCGGTGCTGGAACGTAAGGTGTTCCTGTGTCGGACCGGCGCTGGAACGTAAGGTGTTCCTGTGTCGGGCCGGTGCTGGACGAAGGTGTTCTGTGTCGGACGGGGCTGGAACGTATGTTCTGTGTCGGGCCGGTGCTGGAACGTAAGGTGTTCCTGTGTCGGACCGGTGCTGGAACGTAAGGTGTTCCTGTGTCCCACCGGCGCTGGAACGTAAGGTGTTCCTGTGTCCCACCGGTGCTGGAACGTGGGTGTTCCTGTGTCCCACCGGTGCTGGACCGTAAGGTGTTCCTGTGTCCACCGGTGCTGGAACGTGGGGTGTTCCTGTGTCCCACCGGTGCTGGAACGTAAGGTGTTCCTGTGTCGGACCGGCGCTGGAACGTAAGGTGTTCCTGTGTCGGACCGGCGCTGGAACGTAAGGTGTTCCTGTGTCGGACCGGTGCTGGAACGTAAGGTGTTCCTGTGTCGGACCGGTGCTGGAACGTAAGGTGTTCCTGTGTCGGACCGGTGCTGGAACGTAAGGTGTTCCTGTGTGGGACCGGTGCTGGAACGTAAGGTGTTCCTGACATGGTGTCCTGTGTCGGACCGGTGCTGGAACGTAAGGTGTTCCTGTGTCGGACCGATGCTGGAACGTAAGGTGTTCCTGTGTCTGACCGGCGCTGGAACGTAAGGTGTTCCTGTGTCGGACCGGCGCTGGAACGTAAGGTGTTCCTGTGTCGGACCGGTGCTGGAACGTAAGGTGTTCCTGTGTCGGAACCGTGCTGGAGCGTAAGGTGTTCCTGGGGTGAGGATGGTGTCCTATTGGGGGGTGGGGTGGTGTTCTGTGTGGGGTGTGATTAGGTTCCCTTTCCGGTGGTGTCGGACCGGTGCTGGAACGTAAGGTGTTCCTGTGTCGGACCGATGCTGGAACGTAAGGTGTTCCTGTGTCTGACCGGCGCTGGAACGTAAGGTGTTCCTGTGTCCCACCGGCGCTGGAACGTAAGGTGTTCCTGTGTCCCACCGGTGCTGGAACGTAAGGTGTTCCTGTGTCCCACTGGTGCTGGAACGTAAGGTGTTCCTGTGTCGTCTATTGTTGTGGGTTTTGTATTTTTGGCCGGTGCTGGAACGTAAGGTGTTCCTGTGTCCCACCGGTGCTGGAACGTAAGTTGGGTGGGGGGGGTTTTTTGGGTTAGGTTTTGGTGGTGTTCCTGTGTCCCACCGGCGCTGGAACGTAAGGTGTTCCTGTGTCCCTGGAGTAAGGTCCTGTGTCCACCGGTGCTGGAATGTAAGGTGTTCCTGTGTCCCACTGGTGCTGGAACGTAAGGTGTTCCTGTGTCGGGCCGGTGCTGGAACGTAAGGTGTTCCTGTGTCCCACCGGTGCTGGAACGTAAGGTGTTCCTGTGTCGGACCGGCGCTGGAACGTAAGGTGTTCCTGTGTCGGGCCGGCGCTGGAACGTAAGGTGTTCCTGTGTCCCACCGGTGCTGGAACGTAAGGTGTTCCTGCGTCCCACTGGTGCTGGAACGTAAGGTGTTCCTGTGTCCCACTGGTGCTGGAACGTAAGGTGTTCCTGTGTCCCACCGGTGCTGGAACGTAAGGTGTTCCTGTGTCCCACCGGTGCTGGGAACGTAAGGGGTGTTCCTGTGTCCAACTGGTGCTGGAACGTAAGGTGTTCCTGTGTCGGGCCGGCGCTGGAACGTAAGGTGTTCCTGTGTCCCACCGGTGCTGGAACGTAAGGTGTTCCTGTGTCCCACTGGTGCTGGAACGTAAGGTGTTCCTGTGTCCCACTGGTGCTGGAACGTAAGGTGTTCCTGTGTCGGGCCGGTGCTGGAACGTAAGGTGTTCCTGTGTCCCACCGGTGCTGGAACGTAAGGTGTTCCTGTGTCCCACCGGTGCTGGAACGTAAGGTGTTCCTGTGTCCCACCGGTGCTGGAACGTAAGGTGTTCCTGTGTCGGGCCGGCGCTGGAACGTAAGGTGTTCCTGTGTCCCACCGGTGCTGGAACGTAAGGTGTTCCTGTGTCCCACCGGTGCTGGAACGTAAGGTGTTCCTGTGTCCCACCGGTGCTGGAACGTAAGGTGTTCCTGTGTCGGACCGGTGCTGGAACGTAAGGTGTTCCTGTGTCGGACCGGTGCTGGAACGTAAGGTGTTCCTGTGTCCCACCGGTGCTGGAACGTAAGGTGTTCCTGTGTCCCACCGGTGCTGGAACGTAAGGTGTTCCTGTGTCGGGCCGGCGCTGGAACGTAAGGTGTTCCTGTGTCGGGCCGGCGATGGAACGTAAGGTGTTCCTGTGTCCCACCAGTGCTGGAACATAAGGTGTTCCTGTGTCCCACCGGCACTGGAACGTAAGGTGTTCCTGCGTCCCACCGGCGCTGGAACGTAAGGTGTTCCTGTGTCGGACCGGTGCTGGAACGTGAGGTGTTCCTGTGTCGGGTCGGCGCTGGAACGTAAGGTGTTCCTGTGTCGGACCGGTACTGGAACGTAAGGTGTTCCTGTGTCCCACCGGTGCTGGAACGTAAGGTGTTCCTGTGTCGGACCGGTGCTGGAACGTAAGGTGTTCCTGTGTCCCACCGGTGCTGGAACGTAAGGTGTTCCTGTGTCGGACCGGTGTTGGAACGTGAGGTGTTCCTGTGTCCCACCGGTGCTGGAACGTAAGGTGTTCCTGTGTCGGACCGGTGCTGGAACGTAAGGTGTTCCTGTGTCCCACCGGTGCTGGAACGTAAGGTGTTCCTGTGTCGGACCGGTGTTGGAACGTGAGGTGTTCCTGTGTCGGGCCGGCGCTGGAACGTGATGTGTTCCTGCGTCGGACCGGCGCTGGAACGTAAGGTGTTCTTGTGTCCCACCGGTGCTGGAACGTAAGGTGTTCCTGTGTCGGACCGGTGCTGGAACGTAAGGTGTTCCTGTGTCGGACCGGTGCTGGAACGTAAGGTGTTCCTGTGTCGGACCGGCGCTGGAACGTAAGGTGTTCCTGTGTCGGACCGGTGCTGGAACGTAAGGTGTTCCTGTGTCGGACCGGTGCTGGAACGTAAGGTGTTCCTGTGTTGGGCCGGTGCTGGAACGTAAGGTGTTCCTGTGTCCCACCGGTGCTGGAACGTAAGGTGTTCCTGTGTCCCACCGGTGCTGGAACGTAAGGTGTTCCTGTGTCGGACTGGTGCTGGAACGTAAGGTGTTCCTGCGTCCCACCGGTGCTGGAACGTAAGGTGTTCCTGTGTCGGACCGGTGCTGGAACGTAAGGTGTTCCTGTGTCGGGCCGGTGCTGGAACGTAAGGTGTTCCTGTGTCGGACTGGTGCTGGAACGTAAGGTGTTCCTGCGTCCCACCGGTGCTGGAACGTAAGGTGTTCCTGTGTCCCACCGGTGCTGGAACGTAAGGTGTTCCTGTGTCCCACCGGCGCTGGAACGTAAGGTGTTCCTGTGTCCCACCGGTGCTGGAACGTAAGGTGTTCCTGTGTCGGACCGGTGCTGGAACGTAAGGTGTTCCTGTGTCGCACCGGTGCTGGAACGTAAGGTGTTCCTGTGTCCCACCGGCGCTGGAACGTAAGGTGTTCCTGTGTCGGGCCGGCGCTGACCCGCGGCCGTTTCCATCTCAGTTGCTAACGTATCGTCTCTGCTGACAGATCATGGAGAACGCGGAGATCAACAACATCATCAAAATCGTCGGCCTTCAGTACAAGAAGAGCTACGACGACCCGGAGTCCCTGAGGAGCCTCCGTTACGGCAAAATCATGATCATGACGGATCAGGTAAGCGGGCCGCCGCGGCGGGTTAATGGCAGCTGACAACGTGGTGCTAACACTTCCTCCCCCCCCCAGGATCAAGACGGCTCCCACATTAAAGGTCTGCTCATCAACTTCTTCCACCACAACTGGCCGTCCTTGCTGAAACACACCTTCCTGGAGCAGTTCATCACTCCCATAGTGAAAGTAAGAGGATCAGAACACGTAGAAACAAGCTTGTAGTAAGAAATAAACACTAACTGCTGCAGATCTCGTTAACTCAGCTCAGCGTTTATTCTGTTCTTACGTAGAAATCTGACCACAAATAATCAGTAACTCTGAAAACGTTTGTCTGCAGGCCACTAAGAACAAGCAGGAGATGGCCTTCTACAGTCTTCCAGAGTTCGAGGAGTGGAAGAAACACACGGAGAATTTTAAAACCTGGCATATAAAGTACTACAAAGGTTTGCACCATAGGTCATTTTTACTGTAGGGCTGGATGATACGACCTCTAACCTACATCACCGTATAATCTGGAGTTTGTGCGCCAACGATAAATGACATTTTCTTTTCATCTGTACATATATAAACAGTATATTTACATATATATATATATATATATATATATATATATATATATATATATATATATATATATATGTGTGTGTGTGTGTGTATAAACATATATATATATATATATATATAGGGCTGGGAAATAAATCGATACACTGAAATATCGCAATATTTTCATGTGCTGATATATCGATATGTAAAAATGTGGTATCGATCTATTTTACTAATGAAATCTCGTGAGATTTCATTGTTCCGTCAAGAAATCTCGCTGGTTTTCGTGAAATCTCGCGAGATTTCGTTGGTAAAATAGATCAGTATTGCATTTTTGAATCTCTATATGAAATCTGCATATGAAAATATTGCGATATTTCAGTGAATCGATTTTTTTTTCCCAGCCCTATATCTATATATGTATGTATGCATGTATTTATGTATGTGTGTATTTTTTATATATATTACACACAGTTGTGTGAAAAAGTTTTTGCCTCCTTCCTGATTTCTAACTTTTTTGCATGTTTGTGACACTTAAATGTTTCAGGTCATCAAACAGATTTTAATGTGAGTCAAAGAAAACACAAGTAAACAGAAAATGCAGTTTCTGAATGAAGATTTTTATTAGTGGGGGGCGGGGGGATCCAAACCTCCATGTCCCTGTGTGAAAAAGTGATTGCCCCCCCCCCCCCCCCCCCCTGTTAAAACATAGATGAACTGTGGTTTATCATCTTTAGAAAGCTGAGTTCAGCTTCTCTATCCACATCCAGGCCTGATTACTGCCACACCTGTTCTCCATCAGAAATCCCTTAAATAGGACCTGCCTGACAAAGTGAAGTAGACCAAAAGATCCTCCAAAGCTAGACATCATGCTGCCATCCAAAGACATTCAGGAACAAATGAGAAACAAAGTCATTGAGATCTATGAGTCTGGAAAAGGTTCCAAAGCCATTTCTAAAGCTTTGGGACTCCAGCGAACCAAAGTGAGAGCCATTATCCACAAATGGTGAAAACATGGAAGAGTGGTGAACCTTCCCAGGAGGGGCCGGCCGACCAAAATGACCCCAAGAGCACAGCGACGACTCATCCAAGAGGTCACAAAAGACCCCAGAACAACATCCAAGAACTGCAGGCCTCACTTGCCTCAATGAAGGTCAGTGTTCATGACTCCCCCATCAGAAAGAGACTGGGGGGCAAAAATGGCTGCATGGCAGAGTTCCAAGACCAAAACCACTGCTGAGCAAAAAGAACATAAAGGCTCGTCTCAGTTTAGCCAGAAAGCATCTTGATGATCCCCAAGACTTTTGGGAAAATACTCTGTGGACTGACGAGACAAAAGTCGAACTTTCTGGAAGGTGTAGGTCCCATTACATCTGGCGTAAAAGTAACACGGCATTTCAGAAAAGGAACATCATAGCAACAGTAAAACATGGTGGTGGTAGTGTGATGGTCTGGGGCTGTTTTGCTGCTTCAGGACCTGGAAGACTTGCTGTGGTAAATGGAACCATGAATTCTGCTTCTACCAAAAAATCCTGAAGGAGAACGTCCGGCCATCTGTTGGTGACCTCAAGCTGAAGCGCACTTGGGTTCTGCAGCAGAACAACGATCCAGAACACACCAGCAAGTCCACCTCTGAATGGCTTAAGAACAACAACATGAAGACTTTGGAGTGGCCTAGTCAAAGCCCCCACCTGAATCCCATTGAGATGCTGTGGCATGACCTTAAAAAGGCGGTTCATGCTGGAAAAGCCTCCAATGTGGCTGAATTACAACAATTCTGCAAAGATGAGTGGAACAAAATTCCTCCACAGCGCTGCAGAAGACTCACTGCCAGTTATCACAAACGCTTGATGCAGTTGTTGCTGCTAAGGTGGAACAACCAGTTATTAGGTTTAGGGGAAGATCACTTTTTCACACAGGGACATGGAGGTTTGGATTTTTCCCCCTTACTGATAAAAACCTTCATTTAAAAACTGCATTTTCTGTTTACTTGTGTTATCTTTGTCTGATATTTAAATTTGTTTGATGATCTGAAACATTTAAGTGACAAACATGCAAAAAAGTAAAAAATCAGGAAGGAGGAAACACTTTTTCACACAGCTGTGTGTGTATTATATATATATATATATATATATATATATATATATATATATACACACACACATATACACATATATATATACATATATATTACAAAACATTTCAGAATAAATAACAGAAATAATCACAACACTCATTCACTTGCCCCAAAACATGACATTTGTGTTCCAGGGTTGGGTACGAGTACAAGCAAAGAGGCGAAGGATTACTTTGCTGACATGGAGAGGCACCGCATCACCTTCAAATACGGCGGTGCCGAGGACGATGCTGCCATCACGCTGGTGAGTGGAAGCTGCAGGAGGAGATGAAGATGGAATCATCTCCGTTCATCACCAACACCGCAGACTCTCGGCCTTTCACACCGGGACCGGTGCGACTAAACCGCACCATGTCGCGAATAATTCGGAGGAGAAATATCGACGCATTTCTCTATACACACCTGCTCCGACGCGAAATTGCCAAGATGCAAGAACAAACTGGCATCTGTTATTCCAGAGAAAAGTGAGAACATGCAGCAGTGACGGAGGGAGAGGCGGCTGCAGGGAAACTTCTGGATGCTGAAAACAGCTGATCTCACCGTGGAGACGCTGAAAACAGCTGATCTCACCATGAAAACAGCTGATCTTACTGTGAAAACAGCTGATCTCACCATGGAGACGCTGAAAACAGCTGATCTCACCATGAAAACAGCTGATCTCACCGTGGAGAAGCTGAAAACAGCTGATCTCACCGTGGAGACGCTGAAAACAGCTGATCTCACCATGAAAACAGCTGATCTCACCGTGGAGAAGCTGAAAACAGCTGATCTCACCGTGGAGACGCTGAAAACAGCTGATCTCACCGTGGAGACGCTGAAAACAGCTGATCTCACTGTGGAGAAGCTGAAAACAGCTGATCTCACCATAAAAACAGCTGATCTCACCGTGGAGAAGCTGAAAACAGCTGATCTCACCGTGGAGACGCTAAAAACAGCTGATCTCACCATAAAAACAGCTGATCTCACCGTGGAGAAGCTGAAAACAGCTGATCTCACCGTGGAGACGCTGAAAACAGCTGATCTCACTGTGGAGAAGCTGAAAAACAGCTGATCTCACTGTGGAGACGCTGAAAACAGCTGATCTCACCGTGGAGACGCTGAAAACAGCTGATCTCACCATAAAAACAGCTGATCTCACCGTGGAGAAGCTGGAAACAGCTGATCTCACCGTGGAGAAGCTGAAAACAGCTGATCTCACTGTGGAGAAGCTGAAAACAGCTGATCTCACTGTGGAGACGCTGAAAACAGCTGATCTCACCGTGGAGAAGCTGAAAACAGCTGATCTCACCGTGGAGACGCTGAAAACAGCTGATCTCACCATAAAAACAGCTGATCTCACCGTGGAGAAGCTGAAAACAGCTGATCTCACCGTGGAGACGCTGAAAACAGCTGATCTCACTGTGGAGAAGCTGAAAACAGCTGATCTCACTGTGGAGACGCTGAAAACAGCTGATCTCAC
>JALJCO010013718.1:0-36315 GCA_023101725.1 Atherinomorus stipes
ATAGATCTACAGGAAGTGCAGAATTATCAGGCAAATGAGTATTTTGACCACATCATCCTCTTTATGCATGTTGTCTTACTCCAAGCTGTATCGGCCCAAAGCTACTACCAATTAAGCATATCAGGTGATGTGCATCTCTGTAATGAGAAGGGGTGTGGTCTAATGACATCATCACCCTATATCACGTTTATTAGGCAAACAGAAATATTAGGCAACTTAACAATAAACAAATATATACCCATTTCAATTATTTATTTTCACCAGGGAAACCAATACAACAGCTCAACATTCACAAATATACATTTCTGACATTCCAAAACAAAAACAAATCAGTGAGCAATATCTCCACCTTTCTTTGCAAGGGCACTGAAAAGCTGCCATCCATGGATCCTGTCAGTGTTTTGATCTGTTCACCATCAACATTGCGTGCGGCAGCAACCACAGCCTCCCAGACACTGTTCAGAGAGGTGGACTGTTTTCCCTCCTTGTAAATCTCACATTTGATGAGGGACCACAGGTTCTCTATGGGGTTCAGATCAGGTGAACAAGGAGGCCATGTCATTAGTTTTTCTTCTTTTAGACCCTTTCTTGCAGCCACGCTGTGGAGTACTTGGATGCGTGTGATGGAGCATTGTCCTGCATGAAAACCAGGTTTTTCTTGAAGGATGCAGACTTCTTCCTGTACCACTGCTTGAAGAAGGTGTCTTCCAGAAACTGGCAGTAGGACTGGGAGTTGAGCTTGACTCCATCCTCAACCCGAAAAGGCCCCACAAGCTCATCTTTGATGATAGCAGCCCATACCAGTACCCCACCTCCACCTTGCTGGCGTCTGAGTGGGACTGGAGCTCTCTGGCCTTTACCGATCCAGCCACGGACCCATCCATCTGGCCCATACCAGTACCCCACTTCCACCTTGCTGGCGTCTGAGTGGGACTGGAGCTCTCTGGCCTTTACCGATCCAGCCACGGGCCCATCCATCTGGCCCATACCAGTACCCCACCTCCACCTTGCTGGCGTCTGAGTGGGACTGGAGCTCTCTGGCCTTTACCGATCCAGCCACGGACCCATCCATCTGGCCCATACCAGTACCCCACCTCCACCTTGCTGGCGTCTGAGTGGGACTGGAGCTCTCTGGCCTTTACCGATCCAGCCACGGGCCCATCCATCTGGCCCATACCAGTACCCCACCTCCACCTTGCTGGCGTCTGAGTCAGACTGGAGCTCTCTGGCCTTTACCGATCCAGCCACGGGCCCATCCATCTGGCCCATACCAGTACCCCACCTCCACCTTGCTGGCGTCTGAGTGGGACTGGAGCTCTCTGGCCTTTACCGATCCAGCCACGGACCCATCCATCTGGCCCATACCAGTACCCCACCTCCACCTTGCTGGCGTCTGAGTGGGACTGGAGCTCTCTGGCCTTTACCGATCCAGCCACGGGCCCATCCATCTGGCCCATACCAGTACCCCACCTCCACCTTGCTGGCGTCTGAGTGGGACTGGAGCTCTCTGGCCTTTACCGATCCAGCCACGGACCCATCCATCTGGCCCATACCAGTACCCCACCTCCACCTTGCTGGCGTCTGAGTGGGACTGGAGCTCTCTGGCCTTTACCGATCCAGCCACGGGCCCATCCATCTGGCCCATACCAGTACCCCACCTCCACCTTGCTGGCGTCTGAGTGGGACTGGAGCTCTCTGGCCTTTACCGATCCAGCCACGGACCCATCCATCTGGCCCATACCAGTACCCCACCTCCACCTTGCTGGCGTCTGAGTCAGACTGGAGCTCTCTGGCCTTTACCGATCCAGCCACGGGCCCATCCATCTGGCCCATACCAGTACCCCACCTCCACCTTGCTGGCGTCTGAGTCAGACTGGAGCTCTCTGGCCTTTACCGATCCAGCCACGGGTCCATCCATCTGGCCCATACCAGTACCCCACCTCCACCTTGCTGGCGTCTGAGTGGGACTGGATCTCTCTGGCCTTTACCGATCCAGCCACGGGCCCATCCATCTGGCCCATACCAGTACCCCACCTCCACCTTGCTGGCGTCTGAGTGGGACTGGAGCTCTCTGGCCTTTACCGATCCAGCCACGGGCCCATCCATCTGGCCCATACCAGTACCCCACCTCCACCTTGCTGGCATCTGAGTGGGACTGGAGCTCTCTGGCCTTTACCGATCCAGCCACGGGCCCATCCATCTGGCCCATACCAGTACCCCACCTCCACCTTGCTGGCGTCTGAGTGGGACTGGAGCTCTCTGCCCTTTACCGATCCAGCCACGGGCCCATCCATCTGGCCCATACCAGTACCCCACCTCCACCTTGCTTGCATCTGAGTGGGACTGGAGCTCTCTGCCCTTTACCGATCCAGCCACGGGCCCATCCATCTGGCCCATACCAGTACCCCACCTCCACCTTGCTGGCGTCTGAGTGGGACTGGAGCTCTCTGCCCTTTACCGATCCAGCCACGGGCCCATCCATCTGGCCCATACCAGTACCCCACCTCCACCTTGCTGGCGTCTGAGTCAGACTGGAGCTCTCTGGCCTTTACCGATCCAGCACGGGCCCATCCATCTGGCCCATACCAGTACCCCACCTCCACCTTGCTGGCGTCTGAGTGGGACTGGAGCTCTCTGGCCTTTACCGATCCAGCCACAGGCCCATCCATCTGGCCCATACCAGCACCCCACCTCCACCTTGCTGGCGTCTGAGTGGGACTGGAGCTCTCTGGCCTTTACCGATCCAGCCACGGGCCCATCCATCTGGCCCATACCAGCACCCCACCTCCACCTTGCTGGCGTCTGAGTGGGACTGGAGCTCTCTGGCCTTTACCGATCCAGCCACGGGCCCATCCATCTGGCCCATACCAGTACCCCACCTCCACCTTGCTGGCGTCTGAGTGGGACTGGAGCTCTCTGCTCTTTACCGATCCAGCCACAGGCCCATCAATCTGGCCCATACCAGTACCCCACCTCCACCTTGCTGGCGTCTGAGTGGGACTGGAGCTCTCTGCTCTTTACCGATCCAGCCACGGGCCCATCCATCTGGCCCATCAAGACTCACTCTCATTTCATCAGTCCATAAAACCTTAGAAAAATCAGTCTGAGATATTTCTTGGCCCAGTCTTGACGTTTCAGCTTGTGTGTCTTGTTCAGTGGTGGTGGTTTTTCAGTCTTTCTTATCTTGGCCATGTCTCTGAGTGTTGCACACCTTGTGCTTTTGGGCACTCCAGTGATGTTGCAGCTCTGAAATCTGGCAAAACTGCTGGCAAGTGGCATCCTGGCAGCTGCACGCTTGACTTTTCTCAGTTCATGGGCAGTTATTTTGCGCCTTGGTTTTTCCACGTTTCTTGCGACCCTGTTGACTATTTTGAATGAAACGCTTGATTGTTGGATGATCACGCTTCAGAAGCTTGGAAATTTTAAGAGTGCTGCATCCCTCTGCAAGATATCTCACTATGTTTGACTTTTCGGAGCCTGTCAAGTCCCTCTATGACCCATTTTGCCAAAGGAAAGGAAGTTCCCTAATAATTCTGTTTGCCTAATACACCTGATATAGGGTGATGATGTAATTAGACCACACCCCTTCTCATTACAGAGATGCACATCACCTGATATGCTTAATTGGTAGTAGCTTTGGGCCTATACAGCTTGGAGTAAGACAACATGCATAAAGAGGATGATGTGGTCAAAATACTCATTTGCCTTATAATTCGTCACTCCCTGTACATATATCCATATAATGAACGTGGGGGGCAGAATGAATGGGCCTCTATATAAGACATCTGCATCAAACCTCCTTCATTTCAACAATACACTGTAAAAACTCAAATCTTACCAAGTATAGTTTTCTCATTTATATTCAAAGTAGCTCATCACACTCAGAATGAGACAAAATCACCTAAAGAGAAACATTTCAGTGAAATATAGGAACTTTAATTAATTAGGAGTGACAGACCTGCAGGGGAAAACACCAATGGCAGAAAATGGTAGTTCTAGTGTAATATTTATTTTTTTATTTATATTTATAAGCTTATAAAGCTTTTGACATTCAGATATAAGCACAGCTGCGCTGTTAATGGTACATAAAAGTCAATAAAAATGAAAAAAATATAATTTTTGCAGGGGTGGCCAGCTTTTTGTTCAGGGGGGCACTGGCCACCCCTTGGGAGCGTCGTTGTCAGGAAACCCTGAATATGTCTGGAGACATGCTGGGCCAGCCCATCACCCACCCACCCTGTCCTGAAGGTGTGTTTGGGGTCATCATCATGTTGGAATGCGGCCCAGTTTCTGTAGGGAGGGAGCATGCAAATACTCCCAGCAGGCCCAGTACAGTGCTGCTGATCAGTCCCAGTTCAGTCTTGGCATTCATAGTTCCTCCATGAGCTGCAGCTCCCCGACACCAGCAGCACTCATACAGCCCCACCATGATACTCCCACCACCATGTCTGACAGCAGGCAAGACACAGTGGTCTCTATGTCCCTCACCTGGTCTCCACCACACACGCTGGACTGTGTCTGAACCAGATCCGTCTATCTGGGTCTCACCAGACCACAACACCTGCTTCCAGAAGCTGAGCACCCCCTCCCTTCAGGAACTAGACCAGATTCAGTCTTCTCCCAGAACCGGATGACAAGAGTGTCCTGACTTCTGTGACTGTATGTCCCACTGTTGTCCTCTTCTCTAGTTTGTGTAGCAGACGGGTAACTTATGTGTCTCGTTAAGAAGAATATACAAATAAAATTTTGTAAAATTCATAGAAACTACTTTAATTAAGGTAGTTTAAACAGATAAAATCACCATACTTAGAAGATAGTTTATCATAGGGCTGGACGATATAGAAAAAAAGATTATCGATAAGAAAATCTGTATCGATCGATATCGATATTTATAAAAAAAAAAAAAAAAGTCATCAAATTAAAAGCTATTTTAGGCGCAGCCCTGGCCATTTAAGCTTTTGCTGGATGACCTACTCATAATAAAGATCACGCTAAAGCCGTTTTCAGACTTGCATTGTGGAACATGAGCGGTAAAGTCCGTCTGCTCTTTAAACAGACTCGTCTTTTCAAACATGCCGCTTCCTTGCGGACTTATCGTGTCCCTGCGCTTTCATACATCAGCAAATGTTGCGGAAAAGTCACCACAGCCCCGCTCTCCCTACAACTCTGTCCAGTCGGTACATGTCCGCTACATCTCTGAGGTAAAAGACCGGTACGCATGTCTGAATTCAGGCGTTATAAAGGACAGAGTTCGCAATATTACCGCTTTCCAGTGGAAGTCTGAAAGGAGCATAACACTGAATTCCAGTTCAGTCTTTGCCTGGTCTGCGTTTGTGATTGGTTTGGATGAAGGAGTGACTGTAGTATCATGATACCTGATAGGTTAGCATGAAAACTGTGCTTCTATATTGAACTTTTAATGACCCTCTTTTTTTTTATATTGAAAAAACATCGATCGATATATATTAATATTGAATTATCGTCCAGCCCTAGTTTATCATAATATAGTTAATTAGGATAAAGTTTACTAGAATATAGTTTATTAGGATACAGTTTACTAGGATATAGTTTATTAGGATACAGTTTACTAGGATATAGTTTATTAGGATACAGTTTACTAGGATATAGTTTATTAGGATACAGTTTACTAGGATATAGTTTATTAGGATACAGTTTACTAGGATATAGTTTATTAGGATACAGTTTACTAGGATATAGTTTATTAGGATACAGTTTACTAGGATATAGTTTATTAGGATACAGTTTACTAGGATATAGTTTATTAGGATACAGTTTACTAGGATATGGTTTATTAGGATATAGTTTATTAGGATATGGTTTACTAGGATATAGTTTAGTAGGATATAGTTTAGTAGGATATAGTTTATTAGGATATTGTCTAATAGGATTATTAATTAGGACTTGTGTCTCTGGTGGACGTGTGAGGATCACGTTCTGTGTGGACAAACTTGTCATCAGACACTGGTTCATGCTGGCAGGTCTTCCGATGTGTCGTTAGACATGATTCGTGTTTTTCTTTCAGTCATGATGTCACTTCCTGCTCTACTGGTCCTGTATGGAAGCCAGACTGGTACGGCCCAGGACACGGCCCAGAGGATTGGCCGTCAGGCACAGAGACGACACCTGGAGGTCCAGGTCCTGCCTCTGGACAGCTACGATGTGGTGAGCGTCAGCTGCTGGTACACTACTTTTGAGTTTCAACTAGGGCTGTGCGATATGACGATATAAGATCGTGAAGGTTTCCAACGTGCTGACGATCTGCCAAAACACAAAGATGGTCGCACCGTCTGGATGCGGCTGTGCCTTTTACACTACCTTTTTTTCTCTCCCCCTCTGCCAAATCACACCACGTGCTTGTCCACTTCATGTTGACATGACAGACACTGATGAACCATGGTGCTTTGTTTAGCCCCTCCCCTCTTTCCCAAACACATGAGCGACAGCTAGCACGGCTGCTAACAAGAGTACTAAAGTGAGGAGTTGCTACTGAAAAACGTTCATCTTGGCTCATGTGTAACTGTTTTGGATTTTAAAAGCTTGCAGGATGAGATTGGTATGTCTGATGGAAACACGAACAGCCTTTTTAATCACCGCAGCCTGGTCTGCAGACAGTCAGAGGGCGAGGAGAGCGGCAGCCACGCCTGCGCCCACACAGGTAAAACATAACGCTGACAGGTGTTTGACAAGGCCATTCAAGCGCTGGAGAGACATGTACCTCCACTTCAGATAAGAAACTTGTGCTTCACTCACCGCCAGGTGGACGTAGAGGTGCTGAGCGGACGCGGCGGAGTTCACAGCGTCTGCTTGAAATGTAAGCTAACAGCAAAGCTAGCGTTGGCTTGTATTTAGCTTAACGGTTGTTCGTAAACTCTGCTCATTCACAAACCTGCTAATCCGATCTGACTGCTGACGTTTCACCACGTACTACTCTTCCTACAGAGATCATGATCTGTCTTATAGGCGGCTTTTAATGTAGTTTTTCATGTAGTTTCTCCTCCTCTTCTGTATATAGCTTCTGACCGCGTTACATAGAGCTGTCATCTCATTGGCTGCTCTGAAAGCTCAGAGGCAAACGAGGTCAAAGTTCACATCATTTTCAATAAAAGTTGTGGAAAAGTTGTCAAGTTTACATGGCGGCTGAAGTGTTTCACAGTCAGTCAGTCATTTTCTGTTCCGCTTATCCAGTTCAGGGTCGCGGGGGTTGCTGGAGCACATCCAGCTATTATCAGGCGAGAGTAGTCACTTCCTGTAGACTTCACAGGAAGTGACATTTGTATTTCATGTGACTTCTCTAAAAAGCTGTTTTTGATGTTTGGTTTTATTTACTGTATTTTAGTATTGATTGTATTTTAATAATGTGAACTTTCTCAAAAAATCAGCTGAAGTCAGTAGACTTGTGCTGCCTTATGAAGCATTTTTGCTCAGCAAATTAAAAATGTGCTTGATCAGCACCCTTTAAGGAGTTGGTAATCCTGTTCAGAAACAGTTTTTGTTCTACTGGGTGAACTGGTCCTTCCATCCTGACAGTATCAACACATCATGTGTTCATAAAAGGAAGGAAGCAGTCAGACCTCTGTGAGAGCTGCAGGGCTGTAAAAACTCTGACCACCTCCTGCCATTCGCCGAAAGGCAGGAATTGGTAATTCGCAACTTATAGAAAAAACAAATCGATGCCTTTATGTCTCGTTTCTGTCCCTCCCCTCTCTCCGTCCCTCATGTGACCCCCCTATGCACCGCTCACTGTAAACAAACGTAGCTAACGGACTGCTAACTGCTGCTGCACCAAAAAAACAAAACAAAAGGACAGATAAGGATCAAGTCTCGGAGGGGTTGATGTTTGCACTGTGGACTTTTTCCACCTCAGAAGGAGTTGGAGGTGATGGATTAAAGCTTTTAGAAACGTGGTTTGTCAGCAGTTTACTATCAAGCTAACAAGCTATCTACTCGGCTTTTATCGTTAAAGGTAGAGTCCGAAGTCCCCGCACCGTTTCTGTTTGTAAACAACAGTATCAAACTGAGCCCCTCCCTCTCAGGCTAATGGCCGCCTCGTTCTTCAGCCTACTCAGCTTCAACGACTCCTTCAGAGCTCAGAAGCGGGTAAAAGCCAAACCAATATTAACCTGGTTTTCCAACGCGCACTATCTAAAGCTCTTACCTTTTCTTCGGTGCGTCCGCCGTTTTTTCTTTTTTTCTTTTTTTTTTTCCTCCGAGAGTTGGAGTGACTGGCGTCTGCTCCAATCATGAGCTTATTTCCACACAGTTCCAATGTCCTTAGCTCTGTCGTTGGCTGGTGATAGAAACAGAAATCTCCACCCAGAAACGTCCCGAACACACCACAACAAGACCAAAGAGCAGATTACAGGCAGGGGGAGAGGGAGTTGCATTTAATCGCACCACCGCACGTGAGTAGAGGCCCAAAGGCACGGATTGAGATTTAACGTTTATTCAGGGAGGGAACTTCGGACTCTATGACTGACTCTTAAGCAGTCAACAGCAGAGTCAACAGCACCTCTATGACTCTTCAGACTCTAAACTCTTTATGACTCTGCTCATAAAACATCGGCACACATGACCCTGCGCTCTGAAGGCATGGTTTCAAGTGGTGCATTTTTTTTAAACTGTCGCTTGCTCACACCGTTTTTCCAACATTGCCAACCCCACGTTTAAGAGATCTTTTGTCCTTTTCAGGGGTATGATTTTGAATAGGCAAGTTGGTTTGTCTTACTGTAAATAACTTGCAAAATAGTCTGAATGATCTATGAGATCGTGATTTTGCAAAGAAACATCGTGATGTAATTTTTTGCCATATCGCCCACCCCTAGTTTCAGCTAAAATGAAAAAGTCCAACTGTATAGGGTAGCTAGTATCTAAAATAAGATGGGGAAAGTGATTTGGAAGCAGTTTGGGGCCTCCCGTGTGAAGCAGCAGCTTTCTTTCCCCATCGCAATATCTCGGTGAGAAAAGCTTAAAAGTGGGATTTTCAACTTTTGCATGTCCAATCTCAAAAATTCCAACTTTATGGGACATGATGTTATCAGGGTAAGTCATCATGATGTCAGACTTATCGGAATGACGTCATAATTTCCTGTTATCGACCCAATAATTATCGGGCATCCCTAGATGTAAGTAATGTTTATGAGACATAATTACTGATGTATATGTAGTTACCAAGCTGTTCACTCCTTGATGACAGTTATGATCTGGGCCCAGTTGTTCAATTCTCGGTTATTTTAACCCGGGGCTTGAAATTCACTTCTCAAAATGGGGGGAATTCCCCCCTTACATCCTTCACCAAGGGGGGATTTGTATACTTTGGGGGGGGGGGGGGGGGATATTTACAGGGCGCTTTAGCACAGGTCTTACAGCGTCCTACCTGTACCTCAGATTAATAAGGAGCATTAATTTGTCTTTTCCGTCCTTCTCCGTTTCCATCTTAACCAGCTCTCTTGTCCCGTCTCCGTTCTCTTTATCAGCTATCATCAGTTTTTACCAACTTGGTATAAAAAGTACATATTGCAGTAATCTGTTGCATCTTTCAACTGCATAATTAAAATAAGTGGTTCTGGTGGTTCTTTCTTCCAGCTCTGTTCTGTTCTCTCTCCTCGACGTAATCACTTGCATTTGATAAAAGTTCTGTTAAAATAAAACTGGTCTTGGGGAGGACAGAGCATCTTCTACATGCAAGGCTAGAAAAATGTCAGAAACTTAATGAATATAATAACACATTTAATAAACACCTTTAAGAACACCCAAAGATACTTAATAGGAAAGAAAATAAAAACACAGAAAGTACAATAAAGAAGCTGAGATAAACAAGAACAAGTGAAGAGCAGTGAGAATGTGAGAAAATGATGAGGAAACATTCCCAAAATCAGCTTCTTTCTCCAAAATACCAAATTTAGATTTTTAATATGACATATTTAATGCTCTTTAGCCTATGCATCAAAAAATAAAAAGCATTCCTAATATCAAACTATTATTTATCAATACTATCTTTATCTATGAATCGATCTCACATTTAGCTGCAGTGAGAAACGGTGACGCAGCGCTGATGTTGGTCTCATCACACCAACATTAAACTGAGCAGCTCGTGTCTCCGTCATTATGATCAAACATGGATATTCTGAGCCAGTTAGGATAAAACTTTTCTTTGGGCTGCTTGGTACCGTGACCAGCACCGGCGCTACCTGAGGATCCGGAGGATTTGGGTCGTAAACGAGACCGACACCGGCGCTGCCACAGCGCAGATCTTTACTGGTGTTGCTCCAGACCAGCTTCCCTTCAGGTGACCCGAAGTTACATTTACGTTAAAAGACTCCGTGAAAGTATCGTCTTACCGCTGGGAAATCCGGCAGCAATGGCTGGTTTATCAACCCAACGTCTGACAGGTCAGAGAGAGAGAGAGAGAGAAAGGGAGAGATAGGGAGAGATAGGGAGAGAAAGGGAGAGATAGGGAGAGAAAGGGAGAGAAAGGGAGAGATAGGGAGAGATAGGGAGAGATGGGGAGAGAAAGGGAGAGAAAGGGAGAGATAGGGAGAGAAAGGGAGAGATAGGGAGAGAAAGGGAGAGAAAGGGAGAGAAAGGGAGAGAAAGGGAGAGAAAGGGAGAGAAAGGGAGAGATGGGGAGAGAAAGGGAGAGAAAGGGAGAGAAAGGGAGAGATAGGGAGAGAAAGGGAGAGATGGGGAGAGATAGGGAGAGAAAGGGAGAGATAGGGAGAGAGAGAGAGAGAGAAAGGGAGAGCGCGCTAAAGGGCCGACGCACATCACTCCTCCTGAATGAATGGAGAAGGAGCGGCGTCGCCTCAGTGTGTCGAGCCCTTTATTCTACGTTATTTATGGCTCTGATGCAAACGTCTACTGCACATTACGTCGCTGCAATTGCAAGCCAAAATTTCCCGCATTATAAGAGCGAGGTTTGCGGGAGTTGATGGTTTTATGTGCGATTCCCGCAATCCCGCAGTGAATTTCAGGCCCTGATTTAGGAATGGGCATTTTAGGTCATTTTCAAAGTCAACCAGTCAGGCCAATCAAAATCGATGAATCAATTAGTCACAATGTCATAATGATGTCATCGATAACAAAAGAAGCAATATTTTTATCCTCAAAGGGAAATTGTAAAGCGTGTGTGAGATCTTATTTATATATAGGATGTGTTCCGTACATCAGTTTTTCTCTTGTGTGTTTTATTTCATCATTGTGTGGCTCCAGTGTGCTTTGTTGTACAGGAGAGAAAGAGGATCGGGAAGGATGGAACTGAACTGGACTGAACGGGACTGAACGGGACTGAACTGGGACTGAACGGGACTGAACGGGACTGAACTGGGACTGAACTGGACTGAACTGGACTGAACTGGGACTGAACGGGACTGAACGGGACTGAACTGGGACTGAACGGGACTGAACGGGACTGAACGGGACTGAACGGGACTGAACGGGACTGAACTGGGACTGAACTGGGACTGAACGGGACTGAACTGGGACTGAACTGGACTGAATGGGACTGAACGGGACTGAACGGGACTGAACGGGACTGAACTGGGACTGAACGGGACTGAACGGGACTGAACTGGGACTGAACTGGGACTGAACGGGACTGAACTGGGACTGAACTGGACTGAACGGGACTGAACGGGACTGAACGGGACTGAACGGGACTGAACTGGGACTGAACTGGGACTGAACTGGGACTGAACGGGACTGAACTGGACTGAACGGGACTGAACGGGACTGAACTGGGACTGAACGGGACTGAACTGGGACTGAACTGGGACTGAACTGGACTGAACTGGGACTGAACTGGACTGAATGGGACTGAACAGGACTGAACGGGACTGAACGGGACTGAACTGGGACTGAACTGGGACTGAACTGGGACTGAACGGGACTGAACTGGACTGAACTGGACTGAATGGGACTGAACGGGACTGAACTGGGACTGAACTGGACTGAACTGGACTGAACTGGACTGAATGGGACTGAACTGGACTGAACTGGGACTGAACTGGACTGAACTGGGACTGAACTGGGACTGAACTGGACTGAACTGGACTGAACTGGGACTGAACTGGACTGAACTGGGACTGAACTGGACTGAACTCGGACTGAACTGGACTGAATGGGACTGAACAGGACTGAATGGGACTGAACAGGACTGAACGGGACTGAACGGGACTGAACTGGGACTGAACTGGACTGAACTGGGACTGAACTGGACTGAATGGGACTGAACAGGACTGAACTGGACTGAACCGGAACTGAACTGGGACTCAACGGGACTGAACTGGGACTCAATGGGACTGAACTGGGACTGAACGGGACTGAACTGGACTGAACCGGAACTGAACTGGGACTGAACGGGATTGAACAGGACTGACCTGGTACTGAACTGGTTCTGAACTGGACTGAACCGGACTGAACGGGACTGAACTGGGACTGAACAGGGACTGAACTGGATTGAACTGGAACTGAACTGGATTGAACTGGGACTGTACGGGACTGAACCGGACTGAACTGGAACTGAACTGGATTGAACTGGGACTGAACTGGACTGAGCTGGGACTGAACTGGACTGAACTGGGACTGAACTGGACTGAATGGGACTGAACGGGACTGAACGGGACTGAACGGGACTGAACTGGGACTGAACTGGGACTGAACTGGGACTGAACGGGACTGAACTGGGACTGAACTGGACTGAATGGGACTGAACGGGACTGAACTGGGACTGAACTGGACTGAATGGGACTGAACGGGACTGAACGGGACTGAACGGGACTGAACGGGACTGAACGGGACTGAACTGGGACTGAACTGGACTGAACTGGGACTGAACTGGACTGAATGGGACTGAACAGGACTGAATGGGACTGAACTGGGACTGAACTGGACTGAATGGGACTGAACGGGACTGAACTGGGACTGAACGGGACTGAACTGGACTGAACTGGACTGAATGGGACTGAACAGGACTGAACGGGACTGAACGGGACTGAACTGGGACTGAACTGGGACTGAACTGGACTGAACTGGACTGAACTGGGACTGAACGGGACTGAACTGGGACTGAACTGGACTGAACTGGGACTGAACTGGACTGAATGGGACTGAACAGGACTGAATGGGACTGAACAGGACTGAACGGGACTGAACGGGACTGAACTGGGACTGAACTGGACTGAACTGGGACTGAACTGGACTGAATGGGACTGAACAGGACTGAACTGGACTGAACCGGAACTGAACTGGGACTCAACGGGACTGAACTGGGACTCAATGGGACTGAACTGGGACTGAACGGGACTGAACTGGACTGAACCGGAACTGAACTGGGACTCAACGGGATTGAACAGGACTGACCTGGTACTGAACTGGTTCTGAACTGGACTGAACCGGACTGAACGGGACTGAACTGGGACTGAACAGGGACTGAACTGGATTGAACTGGAACTGAACTGGATTGAACTGGGACTGTACGGGACTGAACCGGACTGAACTGGAACTGAACTGGATTGAACTGGGACTGAACTGGACTGAGCTGGGACTGAACTGGACTGAACTGGGACTGAACTGGACTGAATGGGACTGAACGGGACTGAACGGGACTGAACGGGACTGAACTGGGACTGAACTGGGACTGAACTGGGACTGAACGGGACTGAACTGGGACTGAACGGGACTGAACTGGGACTGAACTGGACTGAATGGGACTGAACGGGACTGAACGGGACTGAACGGGACTGAACGGGACTGAACGGGACTGAACGGGACTGAACTGGACTGAACTGGGACTGAACTGGACTGAATGGGACTGAACAGGACTGAATGGGACTGAACAGGACTGAATGGGACTGAACGGGACTGAACGGGACTGAACTGGGACTGAACTGGACTGAACTGGGACTGAACTGGACTGAACTGGGACTGAACTGGACTGAACTGGGACTGAACTGGACTGAATGGGACTGAACAGGACTGAACTGGACTGAACCGGAACTGAACTGGGACTCAACGGGACTGAACTGGGACTCAATGGGACTGAACTGGGACTGAACGGGACTGAACTGGACTGAACCGGAACTGAACTGGGACTCAACGGGATTGAACAGGACTGACCTGGTACTGAACTGGTTCTGAACTGGACTGAACCGGACTGAACCAGGACTGAACGGGACTGAACTGGGACTGAACAGGGACTGAACTGGATTGAACTGGAACTGAACTGGATTGAACTGGGACTGTACGGGACTGAACCGGACTGAACTGGAACTGAACTGGATTGAACTGGGACTGAACTGGACTGAGCTGGGACTGGACAGGACTGAACTGGGACTGAACTGGGACCTTACGGGACTGAACTGGACTGAGCTGGGACTGGACAGGACTGAACTGGGACCTTACGGGACTGAACTGGACTGAACTGGGACTTAACGGGACTGAACTGGACTGAACTGGGACTTTACGGGACTGAACTGGGACTCTGACTCACGGGCATTCACAGTGCTGCACGTCATCACCCCTTAAAGGGGCAGCGCTGTTCTTTGACCAGCGCTGTTACAGCAGTATGTGTCTGCTCAATGAAACATCATTCAGAACAAACCACTTTTGAAAACAAACATCAACTTTTGTGCCGTTTTGACTCATCGTTTAGTTGTGCACACCCCTAGTTTTATCCCTAATTTTATTTGGATATGGTTCATTAGGATAATGTTTACTAGGATATGGTTTATTAGGATAACGTTTACTAGGATATGGTTTATTTGGACACAGGGATGGGACACGTCCTCCAACAGACTGAAGCTGGTTTGTGAGGTAGTGATGTAGTATCTTATTAGTGTTTTCCATCTGTATTCCTTCCATATCCGGAGTTCGAACATTTCCACTGCAGTTTCCAGCCATGCTGCAGGCCATCCTCTTCTCATACAGTTGTCCCCTCTTCTGTCCCCCACATTGTCTTCCATATTCAGCTGAGTAGGACTGCAGTCCTGATGGCAGTCCACTTACTGTGTATGTCTGCTTATCTCCCTGCAACAGGCCAGCCTGATCTCCGAGTCTCTGGTGGTCTTCGTGTGTGCCACCACCGGACAGGGAGACCCTCCGGACAACATGAAGGTAAGAAACCGCATCATGGGGACAGGGTTGGTGCAGAGGGACAGAACATGAGCAGGTCCAGTCCCTTCTAGTTCAAGGTAGTGGACGAAAACCCGACATGTTTGAGGTTACCAGCAGGTTCACTCCATGCAGCCACCGGAAGTTCCTCATTAGCATAATCCTGCTTAAACTGCTCTAAAATAAAAATGATAATAGCTAGAACCATCATTTTTTATCTGAAAGCTAAGACTCGCGTCTTTCAAGCTGTGGTGGCGATACGAGTTGATGACGTCATTTGAACTGGTGGGGAAACGCATGGTGGGGAAAGAAGTGGTGGCAGAGGAGTTCAGGGGTCACTGCCAGAGACTGACGATGGAAAGAGAGAGAAATAGACAGAGAATCTTTATTCTGTCATTTATATTGTGTTTTTCATGGTTTTAGTTGTTTCTCAGTAGTTTTAAATCAGAGTAACTAGTTTTAGCATATGAAATTGCTTGTTCTTACCACGGATAAGGTTAGCATCATTTCAGGGTTTTATTTTTTTAAAGATTTTTTTATTTTGCATTTATGTAAGTCTCAGCATAGTTTCTGTTTCCACATCTGGAGTCTGGAGGAAATAATATCAGCGTTGCAGCTCAGAGAACTGTGAACCGGCTCTGATGATACCACAAGTTACAGCACATGCAGTATTTGCACAAATGAAACTGCACTCTACACATAATATAACCTGATTCAATAACAAAGAATTTAAAATATTTATTCAAAGTATACAGATACTTAATAATTATTCAATACTTTTCTGCATTTATACAGTTTTTGTATGTTCATTTTGTAGTTTTATTAAGAAGTGCCTGAATTTTGAGTAATTTTTCAACCTCTCAATGGTCAAGAACCTTTTTTGTTTATATTAACTATAGATATTCTATAGAAATACTCCCATCAGTCACACCACAGCAGAAAAAATGCCTTTATCAGCTGCTTTATCTACAACTGAAATCCATCAATCTTTATACTTTGCTACCAAAAATGATTCAATCTCGAAAACTAAAAGAGACAAATGGTCGCAATAACCTGTAAAATATTGAGAAGTATTTATTTTTATTTTGTGCATTTAGAAATGTTTTGGATCTCTGTTTTTTGTTGTTTTAGTTAGCAAGATGTGATGAAAACAATTCTCATGTTTGTATTTTTTATACTCATGGCATTCTTTCAAGAGCATTGTAAGTTATTACTGTCACTGATGTTCATAACCTTGTACTTTAAGTTGTACAGATTATAAAAATATAAAACACTTGAGGACATCCCAAGAAATGATCCCACTATGCAGAAAAATACCCAAACAGGCAGAGACGGGACATTTTTATTGCAGTTAATAAAGAGTCTGAAATGTTCTCTCTGATTGGCTGATAGAAATAAGCCGTCCTAGCGGACTAGACCAGGAGTTCAGTCTGCTAATGGAAACGTGTTTCTGTTTCTCTGCTTCTTCTGAAGAACTTCTGGAGATTCATCTTTAAAAAGTCTCTCCCCGCCGGCTCCTTAAGCCAATTGGACTGTGCAGTTCTGGGCCTGGGGGACTCCTCCTACCCGAAGTGAGTCCGGTCTGTCAGTCATGTCAGCATGACTTCAACCTTCCTAAAAACGTCTCCAATGTGCTGCAGGTTCAACTTTGTGGCAAAGAAGCTGCACAAGCGTCTGGTCCAGCTGGGCGCCAGCATGCTGACCCCGGTGGGGCTGGCGGACGACCAGCATGACCTGGGGTAAGACCCGGACCTGGGGCCGTATTCATCAAACCTCTGAGAATCAGTCCCAGCATCACTCAAAGCTGCACTAACAGGTGGAGCTGCATGATTATGGAAAACAATCATTATCACGATTATTTTGGACAATATTGAAATCACGATTATTCAAACAATTATTCTTTAGTTACAGGATGCACTTATTTAGCAATGCTTTCTAAGGTTTCTAGCATTGAAAATATATAAAGGCTACAGATATGAACCGTGCAGTGTATAAAACAAATAAATAAAATAAATGTACTTTTAACGTTGAATTAATGCGAAAAACATTATATTCCAAATAACCGATGAACCGATGTATCCAGCTGTTCCAATGTCTTTATATTTGAAAAATAAAATAAATATACTTATATAAAAATATCCAAACTGGACTGAATGGGACTGAACTGGACTGAACTTGGACTAAACTGGGACTCAACGGGACTGAACGGGGCTGATCTGGGACTAAACTGGAACTTTTATACTATTTATATAAAAATATCTCAAGATAAACTTTGTTGAGATTAAGTGCAATGCTAGAACATTCCAAATCTAACTTTTTTTTTAATGACTCCAGACAAACTGCCTGAAATAACGTCCGTGGCCACGGGATAACTTTCGTGGCTGTGGGATAACTTTCGTGGCCGCGTGATAACTTTTGTGGCCGCGGGATAACTTTCGTG
Source organism: Atherinomorus stipes (assembly GCA_023101725.1). NCBI lineage: Eukaryota > Metazoa > Chordata > Actinopteri > Atheriniformes > Atherinidae > Atherinomorus > Atherinomorus stipes. The sequence continues at coordinate 17,567 of JALJCO010013718.1, forward strand.
GCCGTGGGATAACTTTCGTGGCCGCGGGATAACTTTCGTGGCCGCGTGATAACTTTTGTGGCCGCGGGATAACTTTCGTGGCCGTGGGATAACTTTCGTGGCCGTGGGATAACTTTTGTGGCTGTGGGATAACTTTCGTGGCCGTGGGATAACTTTCGTGGCCGTGGGATAACTTTCGTGGCCGCGTGATAACTTTTGTGGCCGCGGGATAACTTTCGTGGCCGTGGGATAACTTTCGTGGCCGTGGGATAACTTTCGTGGCCGCGTGATAACTTTTGTGGCCGCGGGATAACTTTCGTGGCCGTGGGATAACTTTCGTGGCCGTGGGATAACTTTCGTGGCCGCGTGATAACTTTTGTGGCCGCGGGATAACTTTCGTGGCCGTGGGATAACTTTCGTGGCCGTGGGATAACTTTCGTGGCCGTGGGATAACTTTCGTGGCTGTGGGATAACTTTTGTGGCTGTGGGATAACTTTCGTGGCCGCGGGATAACTTTCGTGGCTGTGGGATAACTTTCGTGGCTGTGGGATAACTTTCGTGGCCGTGGGATAACTTTCGTGGCCGTGGGATAACTTTTGTGGCTGTGGGATAACTTTTGTGGCTGTGGGATAACTTTCGTGGCTGTGGGATAACTTTCGTGGCTGTGGGATAACTTTCGTGGCTGTGGGATAACTTTCGTGGCTGTGGGATAACTTTCGTGGCCGTGGGATAACTTTCGTGGCTGTGGGATAACTTTCGTGGCTGTGGGATAACTTTCGTGGCTGTGGGATAACTTTCGTGGCTGTGGGATAACTTTCGTGGCTGTGGGATAACTTTCGTGGCTGTGGGATAACTTTCGTAGCCGTGGGATAACTTTCGTGGCTGTTGGGATAACTTTTGTGGCTGTGGGATAACTTTCGTGGCCACGGGATAACTTTCGTGGCTGTTGGGATAACTTTTGTGGCCGTGGGATAACTTTCGTGGCTGTGGGATAACTTTTGTGGCTGTGGGATAACTTTTGTGGCTGTGGGATAACTTTCGTGGCTGTGGGATAACTTTCGTGGCTGTGGGATAACTTTCGTGGCTGTGGGATAACTTTCGTGGCCGTGGGATAACTTTCGTGGCCGTGGGATAACTTTCGTGGCCGTGGGATAACTTTCGTGGCCGTGGGATAACTTTTGTGGCTGTGGGAAAACTTTCGTGGCCGTGGGAAAACTTTCGTGGCTGTGGGATAACTTTCGTGGCCGTGGGATAACTTTCGTTGCCGTGGGATAACTTTCGTGGCCGTGGGATAACTTTCGTGGCCGTGGGATAACTTTCGTGGCCGTGGGATAACTTTCGTGGCCGTGGGATAACTTTCGTGGCCGTGGGATAACTTTCGTGGCCGTGGGATAACTTTCGTGGCTGTGGGATAACTTTCGTGGCCGTGGGATAACTTTCGTGGCTGTGGGATAACTTTTGTGGCTGTGGGATAACTTTCGTGGCCGTGGGATAACTTTCGTGGCTGTGGGATAACTTTCGTGGCCGTGGGATAACTTTCGTGGCCGTGGGATAACTTTCGTGGCTGTGGGATAACTTTTGTGGCTGTGGGATAACTTTCGTGGCTGTGGGATAACTTTCGTGGCCGTGGGATAACTTTTGTGGCTGTGGGATAACTTTTGTGGCTGTGGGATAACTTTTGTGGCTGTGGGATAACTTTCGTGGCTGCGGGATAACTTTCGTGGCCGTGGGATAACTTTCGTGGCCGTGGGATAACTTTCGTGGCCGTGGGATAACTTTCGTGGCCGTGGGATAACTTTCGTGGCTGTGGGATAACTTTTGTGGCTGTGGGATAACTTTCGTGGCTGTGGGATAACTTTCGTGGCTGTGGGATAACTTTCGTGGCCGTGGGATAACTTTCGTGGCCGTGGGATAACTTTCGTGGCCGTGGGATAACTTTCGTGGCCGTGGGATAACTTTCGTGGCCGTGGGATAACTTTCGTGGCCGTGGGATAACTTTTGAGGCTGTGGGATAACTTTTGTGGCCGTGGGATAACTTTTGTGGCCGTGGGATAACTTTCGTGGCCGCGGGATAACTTTCGTGGCCGCGGGATAACTTTCGTGGCTGTGGGATAACTTTCGTGGCTGTGGGATAACTTTCGTGGCCGCGGGATAACTTTCGTGGCCGTGGGATAACTTTTGTGGCTGTGGGATAACTTTCGTGGCCGTGGGATAACTTTCGTGGCTGTGGGATAACTTTCGTGGCTGTGGGATAACTTTCGTGGCCGTGGGATAACTTTTGTGGCTGTGGGAAAACTTTCGTGGCCGTGGGATAACTTTTGTGGCTGTGGGAAAACTTTCGTGGCCGTGGGATAACTTTCGTGGCCGTGGGATAACTTTCGTGGCCGCGGGATAACTTTAGTGGCACGGGATAACTTTCGTAGCCGTTGGATAACTTTTGTGGCCGTGGGATAACTTTCGTGGCCGCGGGATAACTTTAGTGGCACGGGTTAACTTTCGTAGCCGTTGGATAACTTTTGTGGCCGTGGGATAACTTTCGTGGCTGTGGGATAACTTTCGTGGCCGTGGGATAACTTTCGTGGCTGTGGGATAACTTTCGTGGCTGTGGGATAACTTTCGTGGCTGTGGGATAACTTTCGTGGCTGTGGGATAACTTTCGTGGCCGTGGGATAACTTTCGTGGCTGTGGGATAACTTTCGTGGCTGTGGGATAACTTTCGTGGCCGTGGGATAACTTTCGTGGCCGTGGGATAACTTTCGTGGCCGTGGGATAACTTTCGTGGCTGTGGGAAAACTTTCGTGGCCGTGGGATAACTTTCGTGGCTGTGGGATAAATTTCGTGGCTGTGGGATAACTTTCGTTGCTGTGGGATAACTTTCGTGGCTGTGGGATAACTTTCGTGGCCGTGGGATAACTTTTGTGGCTGTGGAATAACTTTCGTGGCCGTGGGATAAATTTCGTGGCTGTGGGATAACTTTCGTGGCCGTGGGATAACTTTCGTGGCCGCGGGATAACTTTAGTGGCACGGGATAACTTTCGTAGCCGTTGGATAACTTTTGTGGCCGTGGGATAACTTTCGTGGCCGCGGGATAACTTTAGTGGCACGGGTTAACTTTCGTAGCCGTTGGATAACTTTCGTAGCCGTTGGATAACTTTCGTGGCCGTGGGATAACTTTCGTGGCCGTGGGATAACTTTCGTGGCCGTGGGATAACTTTCGTGGCCGCGGGATAACTTTAGTGGCACGGGTTAACTTTCGTTGCCGTGGGATAACTTTCGTGGCCGTGGGATAACTTTTGAGGCTGTGGGATAACTTTTGTGGCCGTGGGATAACTTTTGTGGCCGTGGGATAACTTTCGTGGCCGCGGGATAACTTTCGTGGCTGTGGGATAACTTTAGTGGCTGTGGGATAACTTTCGTGGCTGTGGGATAACTTTCGTGGCTGTGGGATAACTTTCGTGGCCGCGGGATAACTTTCGTGGCCGTGGGATAACTTTTGTGGCTGTGGGAAAACTTTCGTGGCCGTGGGATAACTTTCTTGGCCGTGGGATAACTTTCGTGGCTGTAGGATATCTTTCGTGGCTGTGGGATAACTTTCGTGGCCGTGGGATAACTTTCGTGGCTGTGGGATAACTTTTGTGGCTGTGGGATAACTTTCGTGGCTGTGGGATAACGTTTGTGGCCGTGGGATAACGTTTGTGGCCGTGGGATAACTTTCGTGGCCGTGGGATAACTTTTGTGGCTGTGGGATAACTTTCGTGGCTGTGGGATAACTTTCGTGGCTGTGGGATAACTTTCGTGGCTGTGGGATAACGTTCGTGGCTGTGGGATAACTTTCGTGGCTGTGGGATAACTTTCGTGGCTGTGGGATAACTTTTGTGGCTGTGGGATAACTTTCGTGGCTGTGGGATAACTTTCGTGGCTGTGGGATAACTTTCGTGGCTGTGGGATAACTTTCGTGGCCGTGGGATAACTTTCGTGGCCGTGGGATAACTTTCGTGGCTGTGGGATAACTTTCGTGGTTGTGGGATAACGTTCGTGGGCGTGGGATAACTTTCGTGGCCGTGGGATAACTTTCGTGGCTGTGGGATAACTTTTGTGGCTGTGGGATAACTTTCGTGGCTGTGGGATAACTTTTGTGGCTATGGGATAACTTTCGTGGCTGTGGGATGACTTTCGTGGCTGTGGGATAACTTTCGTGGCTGTGGGATAACTTTCGTGGCCGTGGGATAACTTTCGTGGCCGTGGGATAACTTTCGTGGCCGTGGGATAACTTTTGTGGCTGTGGAATAACTTTCGTGGCCGTGGGATAAATTTCGTGGCTGTGGGATAACTTTCGTGGCCGTGGGAAAACTTTTGTGGCCGTGGGATAACTTTCGTGGCCGTGGGATAACTTTCGTGGCTGTGGGATAACTTTCGTGGCCGTGGGATAACTTTCGTGGCCGCGGGATAACTTTAGTGGCACGGGATAACTTTCGTAGCCGTTGGATAACTTTTGTGGCCGTGGGATAACTTTCGTGGCCGCGGGATAACTTTAGTGGCACGGGTTAACTTTCGTAGCCGTTGGATAACTTTTGTGGCCGTGGGATAACTTTCGTGGCCGTGGGATAACTTTCGTGGCCGTGGGATAACTTTCGTGGCTGTGGGATAACTTTCGTGGCTGTGGGATAACTTTCGTGGCTGTGGGATAACTTTCGTTGCTGTGGGATAACTTTCGTGGCCGTGGGATAACTTTCGTGGCTGTGGGATAACTTTCGTGGCTGTGGGATAACTTTCGTGGCCGTGGGATAACTTTCGTGGCCGTGGGATAACTTTCGTGGCCGTGGGATAACTTTCGTGGCTGTGGGAAAACTTTCGTGGCCGTGGGATAACTTTCGTGGCCGTGGGATAAATTTCGTGGCTGTGGGATAACTTTCGTTGCTGTGGGATAACTTTCGTGGCCGTGGGATAACTTTCGTGGCCGTGGGATAACTTTTGTGGCTGTGGAATAACTTTCGTGGCCGTGGGATAAATTTCGTGGCTGTGGGATAACTTTCGTGGCCGTGGGATAACTTTCGTGGCCGCGGGATAACTTTAGTGGCACGGGATAACTTTCGTAGCCGTTGGATAACTTTTGTGGCCGTGGGATAACTTTCGTGGCCGCGGGATAACTTTAGTGGCACGGGTTAACTTTCGTAGCCGTTGGATAACTTTCGTAGCCGTTGGATAACTTTCGTGGCCGTGGGATAACTTTCGTGGCCGTGGGATAACTTTCGTGGCCGTGGGATAACTTTCGTGGCCGCGGGATAACTTTAGTGGCACGGGTTAACTTTCGTAGCCGTTGGATAACTTTTGTGGCCGTGGGATAACTTTCGTAGCCGTTGGATAACTTTTGTGGCCGTGGGATAACTTTCGTGGCCGCGGGATAACTTTAGTGGCACGGGTTAACTTTCGTAGCCGTTGGATAACTTTCGTGGCCGTGGGATAACTTTCGTGGCCGTGGGATAACTTTCGTGGCCGTGGGATAAATTTCGTGGCTGTGGGATAACTTTCGTTGCTGTGGGATAACTTTCGTGGCCGTGGGATAACTTTCGTGGCCGTGGGATAACTTTTGTGGCTGTGGAATAACTTTCGTGGCCGTGGGATAAATTTCGTGGCTGTGGGATAACTTTCGTGGCCGTGGGAAAACTTTCGTGGCCGCGGGATAACTTTCGTGGCCGCGGGATAACTTTCGTGGCTGTGGGATAACTTTCGTAGCCGTTGGATAACCTCCGTGGCCGCGGGATAGCGCCTTTACTGACGTGCAGCCACCAGTTATTTTTAGTCTTACTGATGTCATCTGGGGCCTGTACGACGAAGCCGGATTAACATGCCCGGGATTTCTGTCTGTTACCTGGGTTGACTTAACCAGACATCTGCGGTCTTGATAAACGGTACTATGAAGCTGGTTATCAACTCGGTAACTCAACCAGGGTTTTCCAATCTTAATCAGTGCGCGCTCACTTAAAAGGGGCGGCGTTGGAAGCATCTGACCAATCACAGACATGGAGAAACAGAGAGCGACATATTTCACCATGGAGGAGCAGATGATGATACTTAACAAATATGAAGTATTCAGGAACATCATTCAGGCCAGAAGCAACACGGTCGCTGCAGCAAAAACCAGGAAGGAATGCTGGGAGATAATTGCAGAGACTGTTAATGCGTAAGTCCGTGTGATTGTACGATCATAAAACAATATCGGACTCTGATCATTTAGTGTCACTTAATCACACTACAGCGCTTCCTCTGTGGATTTCCTTCTCATACTTTACATATAGCCAACGGTGTGCATGAAATTACCATTGAATGAATGAATGAATGAATGATTTTATTGAGTGGGATTTGAACACTGTGCACAATTCGGCTACAAAAATTAAACTATTCAGCTGCATCAGTACAGCACTAATATTTGTTTTCACTCGAGGTGAGGCGTTGGTTTATATTAAAATTAATTTATTGAGTCTATTAACCTGAATAAAACGTCAGTGTGATGCAGAGCATCTGTGGTGTTGTCGGTGTCCGGCTGCGATGCGTTACATTTGTGATGTTCGGCTCCAACAGCTGACAGATGTAACGGAGTCCAGCAGAGGAAAACCTACATCTTTCATATAAAGTGTCATGTGGCAAATCAAAAAGGGCACCATCTCTGAATATTCTTTCTCTTCTAAGAGTTCCTCTCATGATCTGCGCACCAGCTTTGACAAGTAAAAGTGGGCAGCCCATTTACCAAGAGCGCTAATTGGTCGGGGGGGGGGTGCTTTTGATCTCTGATCCAGAACTTAACCTGGTCCAGACCAGGTTAGGCGTTCAGCATAAGTTACCGGGGAGATATAACCCGATTAGAGGTGAACCAGCGTCATAGGACGAAAAACCCTGAAGTTACCTCCATAAGAGAAAATCCGGCTTCGTCGTACAGGCCCCAGATGTTATTTAGAGAAAACTACAACAGTAGTTGGTCTTCTGCTTCCAATTGTGACATATAAAACATAGTTACGGATTTTAATCCCGGTGTGAAGTTCTGCTGCCTGTGGTTGGTGAGATTACGTACCTTATGAATACGTAACATGAATTATAGCCGCTCTGTCCAACACTACCGTTTGATCAGATGTTTGTGGTCAAAGCCAAAACGTCCTTCAGGCCAAACGTGTCTCTGGCCTGAATGACGTCCTCTGGTGGAAACTCCTCTCACTAGGACACCTCTTGAGGAGGAAGAGTGATTCTGAGACTGGAGTAGGGCTGCACAATTAATCGTTAAAAGATCGTGATCTCAATTCACACATACATGCAATCTCAATTCTACCCACAACAATTCTGAAACATTTTTAATCATGAGCTTATCACAAATAAGTTTCCATTCTTCCCAGATTTTTTCAAGTGCCCTCAAATGCAACACTGCCGTTGCCTCCCCCACCCCTTAACCAATGTTAAAGAACTACAACTATGCATCTGCCAAAGAAATGCTCCAACAAAGCTCTTGTGCAAACACATGCTTTATTTTGAATAGGTTGTTTTGTTTGTTTTGTTAAAGTTTATTTGTGCAATAAATTTTTTTGGGGAAAAAAAACCGTTTCAGAGAATCGTGATCTTAATTTTAAGCAAAAAAATCACGATTCACATTTTCACCAGAATCGTGCAGCCCTAGACTGGAGAACATTAATAAACAGCTTTCATTCCTAAGTTTGAGAGTCGGAAGAAATTCTACAAATCTCAGCACTGAGGACTAAAATGTCTCTAAGACGCTTGATGAATACGGGTCCTGGACTTCTATCTCATGAAGGTGTGGGGGACCAGAATGGAGACATGTCTGTGTGTTTGCTTTATCAGGCAGGACGCCGTGATCGACCCGTGGCTCGCCTCCTTCTGGGATGCGGCATCTTCCCTGTTCCCGTCTCTGTCCAGCGTGGTCTTTCTGCGGGAGGACGAACCGTCAGTATGGCTTCACGTCTGCTGCCGACGTGTCTCAGTCTGTGTCATCATCTGTCCCTGCTGCTGTTTGTCCTGTCTCTGTCCTCAGACTCCCTCCAACCTACAGCTTCCATTTCCTGGAGGGTCCGAGAGAAAATCGGGACGACCGGCTCAGCATCCGCCCGGATCGGACTGTCCCCTGCCAGCTACATCCTTTTCCTGCCAGGATGGTGTCCAACAGAAGAGTGACGGAGCTGTCCCACTTTCAGGACGTCCGACACATCGAGCTGGACATCAGCGGGTCCAACATGGAGTCAGTCGCCGTCATTTCCTCTAGACGTGGTGTCATCTGATGGTGACTCTTAACAGGTGTCCCTGAGCAGGTTCGCTGCCGGAGACGTGGTGATGATCCGTCCCCGTAACGCTCCAGAGGACGTCCGGGACTTCTGCCAGCTGCTGAGGCTGGACCCAGAGACCAGCTTCAGCCTGAGGCCCACGGGCCGCGCCGCAGGTACAAGCCCTCACACCGCTGCATCTTCATCATCACATCTTCATCATCACAGACACCTTGTTATTATTCTCAATACTATTAGAAGTATTATCATTATCATTATTATTAGTATTATCATTATGTTTTATTAATGTTATTATCATTATTATTATCATTATTGTTATTATTATTATTATTATTATTAGGGTTCCAGCCCACAGAGCAGTGCAGGGCTGCAGTGCGGTTCCAGCACTCCAGCGTGTTGGAACCCTATTGTAATCGTTTCCATTTTTATTATTACTATTACTTTTCTTCCGCCCGAAAAGTATCTGGGGAGGCTAAACTGTAAGGAATTTTAAGAAGTTGTGCAAAGGGCTTGGATACCTGTTCATGTAGAGAAATAAGGAAAATTACACATGGCAGACACTAGGTGGCGCTATACCAAGGGCTATAACGTTTTGACTGCTAGCTCTTAAACGGCTTGGCACATGTTTAAGTGTGTTATATTAAACACACTTAATATAACACAAAGATCCTCTCGCATCTTTTGACATTTCCGCCTATAAAAACTTTTCACTATGGGGCGATAACCTTCTTCTCCTAGACAATCTACTCGGTAGGTCTAAAAATTGGACTCTTCATAGTAGAGACCGAGACAGAAAGAGAATGTTTTTCAGTAACTCTTTCTGTCTCCGTCTCTACTATGAAGAGTCCAATTTTAGACCTACCGAGTAGATTGTCTAGGAGAAGAAGGTTTTGCATGTATCGCCCCATTGCTCTGTTCTCAAGTTCTGCACGTCCAAACATTATGCCAAAAGTACCTAAATACTTAAAAGGCCATAAATAAAGACAACACATAATTGCATGATATTCATACACAAAACAGGGAACTTGACTTTCTACATGTGCTGATTTGGGAAATTTTTAAAAATCTAGGGGGCGATATAACCTTGTATTCAAGGTTATATCGCCCCCTAGATTTTTTCATATCGCAAAAACGGCTGATGCACGAAACTCGCTGTGTAGGAATATTTTGTATTTACGAATTGAATGCAATAATAATCTAAACATTTTTAATTCTACAAATATCAATCTAACATATTAATCTTTGAAAAAGTCAGAGCACTGACAACACTATCCTGATCATCTCTGAATATTTTTGCGACTTTTAGGTCAAATTGCTATTTTTTTCATGAATATTTAACTTAGATGTAATTCCTAAAATGATTTTTAGTTTCTTAAATATTCAAAGACGGTCTAAAAATCCTTCCCAGTATGAAATACATGACCATGTTTATCCCCAAATATTTTCAAGATTTTTGGAGAAATAACTTAGGAAATATGATTGAATTAATCTAACCCTACTTAGACTTACAGGTTTGACTTTGGGTGGCAGATTTGGCGGTCTTTGGCTCTATATATTGGTGGCAGACTATAACTACACCCCCTACTTCCAGCTGTATCCAGCAAAATGCACCAATATTACATGTATACAAAATCACATGGCTGTCTTTTCACATACAGTAGACCACTAGTAATATGTACAGAGATCACATTTCAAATTAAATTTAAAATGAAAGCATATTTCAAATTAGAGCACACATTTCTAGATAATAATAATACATTTTATTTGAAAGCGCCTTTTCAAAACACCCAAGAAAGAACACTTTCATATTGCATATGATGGGGAAGGGAGTCAGGAGGTTTGGTGATGGAGGTGAGAAGGGAGAAGAGGGTTTTGGAGTTGTGACGGTTGGAGTGGATTAAGTTGGAGTAGTATGCAGATTTGGCGGAGGAAAGGGAGCTCTTGTACAGTGTAATGTAGTCCTTGTACATATTTCTGTGAATGGTGAGTCCAGTTTTATTGGCAAGGCGTTCCAGCTGACGACTGCAAGATTTGAGTTGAGGTAGAGCAGGAGTGAACCAGGGAGCTGAGCGGGTGAAGGAGAGGAGCATGGGTGGGAAACCAGGTCATCAGCAGGCGGAGTTTACACAGGGGATATTACCGATGTCAGATGTGAAGGTGTTGATGTTAATGTCCTTCACATTCTGGAAGGAGATGATGCGAGGGAGGATCATTTTAGACAGGGGGAGGTTAATGTTAAAAGTAATGAGCATGCTATCAGAAAAAGCAACGGTGTGGGATTTACAGTCAGAGGGGGTGATGCCAGAACGACAGACTAAATCTAGAATATGACTGTTACAGTGAGTAGGGAAGTTGATGTATTATTGTAGACCAAAGCTTTCCAGGCAGGATGAGAAGTCTCTGGAGAGGAGCACTGGTATTGTCTATGTGAATGTTGAAATTACCCAAAAGGATCAGGTTGTGGGAGAGGGTTGAAAGATGTGTGAGGAGCTGAGAGAAAATCCTTATTATATTTGGGAGGACGGTAGACGGTGGTGACACTGTGGGAGAGAGTCCGGGCAGCAGTGAGGCAGACTACTCAAAAGAAGAAAAGGCAGGAGCAGCAGGAATTGGCACAACCTTCCAGCTGTCGCAATGAAGCAATGCCAGACCTCCTGGCCCCCCTGGCTTTGCTTACTCCGCCAAGTCCTCCGTCTGGACTTGGCGGAGTAAGCAAAGCCAGGTGGGGCAGACTTGTTAAGAGAGAGAAAATCATTAGGCAGCTGCCTAAAATAATCATAAAACAGACTTTCTGGTGACTGAACACAACTGCTTTTCATGCAGAGCAAACCTTACCTAGAAACATTTGAAGTACAAATGTTATTAATAATTCTGCACAGTGATATGAAATCATGACAAACAGGGAGGCTCTAACTTAAAGGAGCTGTACCTGATTTTGCACATTTGCAAACCGTGAGCAGGTGAACAGTGTAGTTTGAACTGTAAGCCCCGCCCCTAACTGTAAGCCCCGCCCCTAACTGTTTCTCCCAGTGAGAAACACTCCTACTCTCGTTTTTCTCTCCTCCCACTTAACATGCACGAAATAACGTGCACGTTTCATACTTGTGCACAAAGAAACTCTCCAGAGCAAACTTGCATCTTCCAGTGAAATTCCTGTTCTGGTTGCAGTAAACGGCTGCAGATCAGCTACATGACATTTTCTATCATAACCGGTAGTTTACCGTAACTACAGTTATGTACACAGATGCACAGTTATGACGAGTTATGATGTCATAGGCGACGTTACAACATGACAGCCTGATAAAGTTTCTAACCGGCCACTTCAGAAGCACTGATGTAAAGCTTCGTCGTGTTACCGTGTAAATATCACTATTTTGCGGACCAGCAGAGGAAAAAAATCCGTGTCCAGGTGGACCTCCATTCCACATTCAGTCCGAGGCGTCCAGCTGCTCTCTACCTTCATACAATCCACCGAGAACATGAACTTTATTCCTTCTTTGGTCTCTCCTGCGTTTCATCTCTCTCCTCCTCAGTTTTGATGCTTTCAGGCTGTTTTGCTGCGGTATCGCAACTTTCCCTTTGGCAGACGCCATGCGGTTCTGTTTACAAGTGCTGCCGTGCACGTGAGAGAGGAGGACGCTCCTCGTTAGGAACGCTGTGATTGACTGATAGGAAACCGAAACTTATGTAGAACGAACCACATTGGCATGAAGAGAGCGTCACGCCATCCTTAGAAACCTAAACTAAAAAGGCCTGGATTCATGCAGATACGCAATCAATAAGGGATTTATTTGATGAAATTACCTCTTTAACACATTATACCGTGTAGAAGGCATTTCTCTGAGAGAGATTCAGATAAAATCAGGTACAGGGCCTGATTTTACTCCATTACTCCAATGCTCAAAATAAGCCTTTATTAATGAATAATTAAGGCTCATTAAGATTTAATGAGTCTTAGAGGAATTTGGAATATATCTGGTGGTCTCTAGTACGGAGCCCCTCTGATGACATGGACAGAAAAAAAATTGGCAAGATGTCAAGTCGTGGCCACGAGTTATTAGTGCGTGGGAACGAGATAGTATAAGTCGTGGCCACGAGTTATTAGTGCGTGGGAACGAGATAGCATGAGTCGTATAAGTAGAGAATATAGACTTGATTTCATATTATTTCAAGCTTGGAATGAACTATAATGATATCCTGCGATCTCTTGCAATCAAACACAGGGTGGTAATTAGTAAGAGACACTTAATTCTGGTGCTGAAAGCAAACGGATTGAGACGTGAACAGTATGCGGACATTGGTCAAGTTATTGACTCCATCCAGAAGGAGCTGCAAGGACCCGGGAGACTGCATGCTTATAGGTGGATGTGCGGTTTCTTCGCATCTCTGGATCCACTCGCGCCCCCCCCCCCATTAGCATTAGAAATACATGTGGGCTTTAGAGGGAGCCTTATTTTCGCAAGTAGCTTGCCTGCGCACTGTGCAGTCTTGTATGCATGAGGTCAAAAACAGGGTAACTGTCACGAACATTCGGCTACTAGTCTGCTGTATGCAGCTGATATAAAAACATGTCACAGACGGACGGAAAGTCTTTTAACAACCACAGAAAATAAACAAACAAACAAATAAATAAAAAAACAAGTGGTCACTATTGGCTCACAGCACACAATAAACAATGTTGCTGTCCAGGGTGCTGAAAGAAACGGATCACCTGCGTCGTTGATATAATGTGTAATAAATCAATAAAAACACAACGCTGACCACGAAGTGAGATTCATTTAATTTCCAAAATATCAGGAACCTCAAGATAAGTTAATATAACCTGAAAGTGGACGATTTGTAGATTTCCCCTTTGTGGGGTGTTTGCAGGAGAACAAACTTCGAACTCTGCACCCAAACAGAATGTTTTCTCTGTAATCTGCGTCATCCTGATGTAACAGCGCCAACAAAAAGGAGCAACCTTTTGTCCAGGAAGTCCCCCCAGAAAAGGCCTTCATCTTTCAGCTCTCCGAAGAACTGGATCCAGAACTCCATTCCTTCTTTGCATAGGAAATAGGACAAAAGCTGAAAGATCGCTCCATGGCGCACCGCGGCGCACCACACAGCGCCTGATGTGGTCGACAACATCTGTTAACACGGGCGCAGAAATAAAACTGCAGTGCTTCAGCGCGCTTCCACATGCAGCGTGTCCTTAAAGCAGCCTTCGGTTTAGCCGCAGTTGTTCTCTTACAGCAGTACTTCTAAGGAAAAACAGGATGGATGGAATTCCCTTTTTCCTCAGACTCCCATTGTTAGCTTGGATCCATCAGTGCTGCTCCTCTCTGGACCCGGTTCCTCCTCTCTGGACCCGGTTCCTCCTCTCTGGATCCGGTTCCTCCTCTCTGGACCCGGTTCCTCCTCTCTGGACCCGGTTCCTCCTCTCTGGCCCCGGTTCCTCCTCTCTGGCCCCGGTTCCTCCTCTCTGGACCCGGTTCCTCCTCTCTGGACCCGGTTCCTCCTCTCTGGACTCGGTTCCTCCTCTCTGGACTCGGTTCCTCCTCTCTGGACCCGGTTCCTCCTCTCTGGACCCGGTTCCTCCTCTCTGGACCCGGTTCCTCCTCTCTGGACCCGGTTCCTCCTCTCTGGACCCGGTTCCTCCTCTCTGGATCCGGTTCCTCCTGTCTGGACCCGGTTCCTCCTCTCTGGACCCGGTTCCTCCTCTCTGGACCCGGTTCCTCCTCTCTGGATCCGGTTCCTCCTGTCTGGACCCGGTTCCTCCTCTCTGGACCCGGTTCCTCCTCTCTGACCCGGTTCCTCCTCTCTGGACCAGTTTCCTCCTCTCTGGTCCCGGTTCCTCCTCTCTGGATCCGGTTCCTCCTCTCTGGACCAGGTTCCTCCTCTCTGGACCCGGTTCCTCCTCTCTGGATCCGGTTCCTCCTCTCTGGACCAGTTTCCTCCTCTCTGGACCAGTTTCCTCCTCTCTGGTCCCGGTTCCTCCTCTCTGGATCCGGTTCCTCCTGTCTGGACTCGGTTCCTCCTCTCTGGACCCGGTTCTGGTTCTGTGCCACATGCGCGCATTCTGTGCGTAATGTCTCGTGCTTCAGCAGAAACTCCGTATCCGTGACCAAACGGGCCTCTTCTGGAGCTCTGCAGGGAAACCTGCTGTATTGTTTATATTTCATTTATAATTATTACTCATTTTGTAGCCTATTCTGCATTTACCTCTTCCATCTGTCTCCATAGGGTCGAATTTCATTTGGTTTACCATATGTTCTCCTACTTTCCATGGCAAAGTGACAGTGCAGCTAAATCCTCATTTAAATACTGCTGTTTGCGCCTGTTACAGATTTTTTTAAGCAATCTTAGATCGCCAGCAAACAGTGAAGACATCACACGTGAACTCTCAGCGCCGCAAACACAAACCTAACAGACACTGCTGCCCAATAAGATGAGGTGAAATATAAAACTCCCGTGTGTACATACACTCTCATAGAGCCATAAAGTATCCACATCACGCATGATCAACAGCTATTTATCTGAACACATGGGGCTCAGCAGCAGAATAAAGGACACAATAAAGCAGCTGTGCGCGCTGCAGCTCTCAGTTTGAAGTTCAGAGACGGCCGCTTGGCCTTAACGCATTTATTATTTTATCATCAGAGTCCGGTTTGTCCGCGAGCTGTTTTTCAAAGATGAGCGAGATGGTGTCCAGTCTCTCTGAGCATCGTGGCTCTGCTGGTGGATTTAACCCAGTTTACAACTGGAAACAGACTCCACACAGCAACTGGAACAGGCGGTGTTACCAGAATACAGTAAACGCTTCATGTTGGGAAACGAGTCCAACAATAATGGACAGGATCTGACTGCCTGCTCGGCGCGCGCAATGTTCAGCTGGCAAACGCATCGGACAGGCAGCAGCTTCAATATTCCTACACTCTGAAAACTATTCAGGTCGTCCAGGTGTCTGTTAGCTTTAAGCAGCAGTTAGCTTCTCCCAATGTTTGCTGGGCGAGGGGTCACTTAGTTGTAGTTAGCCAGGTGTGCCAGCTGCCTCTGTGTGGCCCCCACACCCATAAGGCCATGGCGCTGTCTGTGCTGCTGAAATAGCTGCAGAACTCATCTAATCCACAATCTGTCCATTTCGTCCTTCTGTCTCTGTTTGCCATTGTTATGCTACTAATTGATCAGCTGTGCCATTACAGGCCGTCACTGCGCAGTGTCTGATGTCCGTTTACCTTGTTTTATAAATGATCTGCTTTATTAAATCTCATAAGGGCCCACTACGAGTCCCCGCCCCCTCTGCAATGTACACTTCCTCAGCGCCTGCCGCACATCCTACTTTTTTCACTCTGATGCCGTTCATCTGACATTTCTTGTGCATCCACCTATAGCTAACCATGCGGGTCCTTGCAGCTCCTTCTGGATGGAGTCAATAACTTGACCAATGTCCGCGTACTGTTTACGTCTCAATCCATTTGCTTTCAGCACCAGAATTAAGCGTCTCTTACAAATTACCACCCTGTGTTTGATTGCAAGAGATCGCAGGATATTATTATAGTTCATTCCAAGCTTGAAATAATATGAAATCAAGTCTATATTCTCTACTCATACGACTCATACTATCTCGTTCCCACGCATTAGTAACTCGTGGCCACGAATTATACTATCTCGTTCCCACGCATTAATAACTCGTGGCCACGAATTATACTATCTCGTTCCCACGCATTAATAACTCGTGGCCACGAATTATACTATCTCGTTCCCACGCATTAATAACTCGTGGCCACGAATTATACTATCTCGTTCCCACGCATTAATAACTCGTGGCCACGACTTATACTATCTCGTTCCCACGCATTAATAACTCGTGGCCACGAATTATACTATCTCGTTCCCACGCATTAATAACTCGTGGCCACGACTTATACTATCTCGTTCCCACGCATTAATAACTCGTGGCCACGAATTATACTATCTCGTTCCCACGCATTAATAACTCGTGGCCACGACTTATACTATCTCGTTCCCACGCATTAATAACTCGTGGCCACGAATTATACTATCTCGTTCCCACGCATTAATAACTCGTGGCCACGACTTATACTATCTCGTTCCCACACATTAATAACTCGTGGCCACGACTTATACTATCTCGTTCCCACGCATTAATAACTCGTGGCCACGAATTATACTATCTCGTTCCCACGCATTAATAACTCGTGGCCACGAATTATACTATCTCGTTCCCACGCATTAATAACTCGTGGCCACGAATTATACTATCTCGTTCCCACGCATTAATAACTCGTGGCCACGACTTATACTATCTCGTTCCCACGCATTAATAACTTGTGGCCACGACTTATACTATCTCGTTCCCACGCATTAATAACTCGTGGCCACGAATTATACTATCTCGTTCCCACGCATTAATAACTCGTGGCCACGACTTATACTATCTCGTTCCCACGCATTAATAACTTGTGGCCACGACTTATACTATCTCGTTCCCACGCATTAATAACTCGTGGCCACGAATTATACTATCTCGTTCCCACGCATTAATAACTCGTGGCCACGACTTATACTATCTCGTTCCCACGCACTAATACCTCGTGGCCACAAGTTATTAGTGCGTGGCCACGACTTGACATCTTGCCAACTTTTTTTCTGTCCATGTCACCAGAGGGGCTCCGTACTCTAGCTCCCTCTGGGAGATTGTAACTACACCAAAAACTAGGTAAAAATGTGTGTTCTATATCCCTAAAAGATTATTCCCCACAAATATGTGATGACGTACTGACAATGCATGGCTACACTAGTGTTTTAATTCAGATTTTACTTTATTGCAGGATCGTGAGAGATCGGCGCGGACACAATGACAACACAAGGCAGTGACTTTGCTAGAATAACGTACAAAACACAGGCTCTTTGCCCCTTGGTTGCCTAGCAACTGCCAATTTTTGTAAACAGGAATCCATCTATAGGTTGCAGACTGTAACTACGTTGCCTGCTTCCAACAAATGGCGAGCTTCTAAAGGCGTGTTTGGCATTTAACATCATAAAAAAATACAAATATGCACTTAAGCAGAAGTTAGTTTAGAGTTGCATATCAGATTTAACAAGGGGATTTTACACAGACACATGGCTCTTGTGAACTATTAGCAACATCAATAGTTAGTGTTGTAGCACTCGAAGATTGTAGGTACTGGCTAATGTCCGTCTGTGGTCCCCAGGCCGGTGGATGGTACTATAAAACAATGAAAAACACTAACATGACACAGACACAACTCATGCTGACATCATACACGCCCATGACAACATGAACATGGACAACACAGTAAAACAACACAAACACTCATCTAGTGAAAAAATATCTGACAGTTTGAGAGTATTCATAGCAACCATGGCTACTACATGTGGGGGTACGTGGTTGTTGGGGGTATTACAGTCTGTTGATGCTCTGGTGACCCTGATATGGTTCTGGTGAGTACAGGTATTGACGGTGGTGCAGGTCCACTCAGGACTTACATATTGTAAGGCTTTTGGAATATTTTTAAATGTGTTCCAAAATGTGAATTTATTTAATGTTGTGTCCCAATAGTTTATGATATGAAACATTAAATGGGTATGAGGTAATGTCTATAAAATCATGTTTGTGTGACTGACTTCATTACATCAGTCAAGTTGTATTTATAATTATAATATATATATGATAATTGAACATATCATCAGTCAGTTCATCTCTGTAACCATTTTTAAACTTATTTAAACATTTTAAGGCTGTAATAACGTTGAAGAAAATTAAAAATGTAATTATTAACCGTTTATGTGTCGTATGTAGGCTTCTGTAGGTTTTAAACGCTTTAGTATTGCGGTACTAAAGCACCGTATACTGGTACCGGTATACCGTGCAACCCTACAGTAGGCCTCATGTAGGGGAGACCTGGCTGACTCCCCTACATGAGGAACATGCATCAATATTGCATATCACATCAGTGTCTAAAACCAGGAACGTAAAGATCTTATCCCAGTCCAGGTTTGCAGGGAAGCAGGGATCTGTCCCAGCAGTTGCCTGGCAACAGACCAGATAAACCTGGACCGGTCCATCACAGATGAACCACCAACCAGCCACATGTAGAGGCAGAATTTAGTCAGCCCAGCATGTGTGCCTCTGGATGCAGAAGAAAGATGGAGAGAGTCCAAACATCTCCTCAATTCCTCATGAATTCAGACTATTTCACATTCAAGACATGAAATATGTCAACAAAAACAACTTTGTCCTCAGTTCCAACCAGACTGCCTCAGCCCTGCACGGTGCGGCACCTAGTGGAGAGCTACCTGGACATTGCCGCCATGCCTCGCCGCTCATTCTTCGAGCTGCTCGCCACCTTTTCCAGCAATGAGCTAGAGAGGGACAAACTGGCTGAGTTCAGCTCAGCAGCAGGCCAAGACGAGCTGCACGGCTACTGCAACCGACCCAGACGCACCGCACTAGAGGTAACACTAGAG
>JALJCO010013719.1:0-51783 GCA_023101725.1 Atherinomorus stipes
GGAACTTTGATTCTCTCTGACATTCACATGGCCTCATCAGAGCACAACAGATCAGATTATTCACCCAGAAAAGTGAAATCTGATGTCATGGCAGCTTTAAGACCCTACCTTCCTCATCTCGCTCATGTCGGTCATGAACACCCCGGTTCCCCGAGCAGCCGCTTCTGGTTTTATGAGTCCCCAAAGCAGCCGATTCTGGTTTTATGAGTTCTTTAGTTTTATAGCTCTGAACGACTTTTATACGCTTTTATTTTCCTTTTCTTTAACTGCATTTTATGCGTTTGCTTATTGTTGCTCCTGCTGTGAAGCATGTTGGGTTCTGGGAAGGGCTGTACAAGGAAGCTTGCATATACACACATATATACACACACATACACACATACATATATGTATTGTGTGTATATATATAAATATAAACACATACATATATATATATATATATATATATATATATATATATATATATATATATGTATGTATGTGTGTATATATATAAATATATATACACATACATACATATATATATATATATATATATATATATACACACACGTGTATATAAATATAAATATATATATACACGCATATTATGTGTATATATATGCATACACAGATATGCATGTGTGTATATATGTGTAAATATATATACGTATATACACACATGCATATGTGGGGGGGCTGTGGATCAGGTGGTAGAGCAGGTCGGCCAATGATCGAAGGATCAGCAGTTCAAATCCCGATCAGTCATTGTGTCCTTGGGCGAGACACTTAACCCTCCTTGCCTCCAGTGGGGGCGTCACTGGTGTGTGAATGTGTGTGAATGGTTCCGGTGGTGGTGGGAGGGGCCGTAGGCGCAAAATGACAGCCTCACTTCCATCAGTCTGTCCCAGGGCAGCTGTGGCTACATACGTAGTTACCATCACCACGTACGAATGAGGAGAGAAAGAATAATGGATCTATTGTGAAGCTTTGAGTGCCTTCAAAAGCGCAATAGAAATCTAATCCATTATTATTATATATGCATGTGTGTATAGATATATATATATATATATGGTCCATCAGAGAATAGACTTTAAAGTTCTGCTGCTGGTCTATAAAGCTCTGAATGGTTTAGGCCCAAAGTACATCAGTGACCTCTGACCCACTATGAACCTGCTAGACCCCAGGTCATCTGGATCCGGTCTTTTACCAGTTCCAGAGTCAGAACCAGACCTGGATCTGGTCTTTTATCAGTTCCCAGAGTCAGAACCAGACCTGGATCCGGTCTTTTATCAGTTCCCAGAGTCAGAACCAGACCTGGATCCGGTCTTTTATCAGTTCCAGAGTCAGAACCAGACCTGGATCCGGTCTCTTATCAGTTCCAGAGTCAGAACCAGACCTGGATCCGGTCTCTTATCAGTTCCAGAGTCAGAACCAGACCTGGATCCGGTCTCTTATCAGTTCCAGAGTCAGAACCAGACCTGGATCCGGTCTTTCATCTTTTCCAGAGTCAGAACTAGACCTGATCTGGTCTTTTATCAGTTCCAGAGTCAGAACCAGACCTGGATCCGGTCTTTTATCAGTTCCAGAGTCAGAACCAGACCTGGATCCGGTCTTTCATCTTTTCCAGAGTCAGAACCAGACCTGGATCCGGTCTTTTTATCAGTTCCCAGAGTCAGAACCAGACCTGGATCCGGTCTTTTATCTGTTCCAGAGTCAGAACCAGACCTGGATCCGGTCTTTTATCAGTTCCAGAGTCAGAACCAGACCTGGATCCGGTCTTTTATCAGTTCCAGAGTCAGAACCAGACCTGGATCCGGTCTTTCATCTTTTCCAGAGTCAGAACCAGACCTGGATCCGGTCTTTTATCAGTTCCAGAGTCAGAACCAGACCTGGATCGGTCTTTTATCTGTTCCAGAGTCAGAACCAGACCTGGATCTGGTCTTTTACCAGTTCCAGAGTCAGAACCAGACCTGGATCTGGTCTTTTACCAGTTCCAGAGTCAGAACCAGCCCTGGATCCGGTCTTTCATCTTTTCCAGAGTCAGAACCAGACCTGGATCCGGTCTTTCATCTTTTCCAGAGTCAGAACCAGACCGTTTTGATGTGGTAAAATGGTTAACTGTGATAAAATTACCAATCTTAAGTTTATATAGCACATTTAAAAATGACAATAGTCGCAAAAGCTTGGATTAAAGCAAAATAAAAGAATAAAAACAGCAAAAAAGATTAAAAAGATAAAAAACAGAGATCATAAATAAAAACAATAGATAAAATAAAAGAAGACACAAGACGCTTGATTTAAGATCCAAAGGTCAGTCTGAACAGATGCGTTTGAGAGTTTTAAACTCAGAAACTAACTGAGCAGAACAACAACCAGCAGCAGGAGGCAGAAACAGAAAAAGCTCCGTCTCCTCTAGACACGTATTTAGAGACGGGACTCCAAAAGCAGCTGAAACGAAGAATGCATGTCTGCTTAAAAGTTCACTGATTGATGGGGGGGGCAACCCATTTAGACATTTAAACACTACTAAAATCTTGGATGCGAAAAAACACACGGAGCCAGTGGAGATCAGCAAGAGCAGGAGTGATATGCTGCCAATGCTTTCGCCCCCAGAGCGACCGGCAGCTGAAGCCTGTGAATCAGTCATTTTCTCAGTCCAAAGTACAGCGAGTTACAACAGCCGAGCCGAGACAGAACCAGCAACTAAATCACCTTTTGAAGTGATTTCTCGGCAGGTAAGGCTCGACTTTCCCCAGAACCTTTAGGTGATAAAATACACTCACCTACTGCACTGATCTGTTTATCCAGCCAAGCAGAATGGAGCCCTGCGGGACACCAACTATTCCTAATATCGTTTCTAAATTTAATTCTCGTTAAAACTGTGACTGATTACTGCACTCTGAAAAAGTCCCAGTGATGCGGCTCATTGCTGGAAAAGCAGCAGCAGTCGCAGTTTGTAACGTTTAATTTATGAAAACATGGTGGAAGAGAACGAATGCGCCACATGGACGGTTCTGGATTGTTCCCCCTTTAGAAAGGACCAAGTAGACATGTAGAACCATGTTTGTGATGTTGTGTATTTCTATAGTACTGCGAAAAAAATAACGGTGATCATTTGGTTACAATAACCATGATATGACATTTTCATACGGTTACATCCCTCACACCCCCCCCCCCCCCCCCCCCCCCCCCCACACACACCCACCCAGTGCTGCTGATGTCAAGATGAAATCTGTTTAAGAACAAAAAGACGTAAAAGAATCTTCACTGATAATAAAAAGTAGTTTAATTTTTCTTTCAGTCGGTTTACAGGCGCAAATAAGACGAGCGGACCGAGCTGTCAGTCAACATGGCAGCTGGTTGACATGGAAACAGGAGAGCCAATCAGAATGAGGCAGGATCAGGATCTTATCCGGATGACCTCAAGTTCAGTTTGGGATGTTCAGCATTACAAAGCTGCGTCACCGTGGCAACAGATGCTGGTGTGAACCGAAAGCCAGCAGGTCGGTGGTGGATCCGGTCCAGAACCGGGAAGCCAGCAGGTCGGTGGTGGATCCGGTCTGACCTCGGAGGCTTTCTGACGGTTCCGGTCCAGAACCGGGAAGCCAGCAGGTCGGTGGTGGATCCGGTCTGACCTCAGAGGCTTTCTGACGGTTCCGGTCCAGAACCGGGAAGCAGCAGGTCGGTGGTGGATCCGGTCCAGAACCGGGAAGCCAGCAGGTCGGTGGTGGATCCGGTCCAGAACCGGGAAGCCAGCAGGTCGGTGGTGGATCCGGTCTGACCTCAGAGGCTTTCTAACGGTCCCCAGTGGTCCAGAACCGGGAAGCCAGCAGGTCGGTGGTGGATCCGGTCCAGAACCGGGAAGCAGCAGCATTCCTGACGACGTGTCTGGAATCATTCAGGTTCTAAAGGAACCTCTGGAGAAGCCGATGGTCAAACATCTGCGGCAGCGTCGGGACGTAAGGCACGTTAGTGGATTTACACGAACCAGTAAAGAGCAGGAGAACACCACGGCTGCTGCTGCCCCACTGAGAATTAACCCCTTCACGGCTGGATGATTTGCTCGATGCACGGCAGACTCTGGTTGGATCATACAGACTCCACCTTCATCATTTTCTCCAATCCTGAGTCAGACGTTCAAATCTAGACTTTCATAGCCGAAACTTTCCTTTAGTTTGTAAGATTAATCTAATCCAGGACTCATGTCAGAATGAACTCTGTGTAAGGTTTAGGGAAGTCCAGGACCCGGTGTGGGGTTTAGGGTAGTCCAGGACCCGGTGTGGGGTTTAGGGTAGTCCAGGACTCGGCGTGGGGTTTAGGGTAGTCCAGGACCCGGTGTGGGGTTTAGGGTAGTCCAGGACTCGGCGTGGGGTTTAGGGTAGTCCAGGACCCGGTGTGGGGTTTAGGGTACTCCAGGACTCTGTGTGGGGTTTAGGGTACTCCAGGACTCTGTGTGGGGTTTAGGGTACTCCAGGACTCTGTGTGGGGTTTAGGGTACTCCAGGACTCTGTGTGGGGTTTAGGGTACTCCAGGACTCTGTGTAAGGTTTAGGGTAGTCCAGGACTCTGTGTGGGGTTTAGGGTAGTCCAGGACTGTGTGGGGTTTAGGGTAGTCCAGGACTCTGTGTGGGGTTTAGGGTACTCCAGGACTCTGTGTAAGGTTTAGGGTAGTCCAGGACTCTGTGTGGGGTTTAGGGTAGTCCAGGACTGTGTGGGGTTTAGGGTACTCCAGGACTCGGTGTGGGGTTTAGGGTACTCCAGGACTCGGTGTGGGGTTTAGGGTAGTCCAGGACTCGGTGTGGGGTTTAGGGTAGTCCAGGACTCTGTGTGGGGTTTAGGGTACTCCAGGACTCGGTGTGGGGTTTAGGGTACTCCAGGACTCTGTGTGGGGTTTAGGGTACTCCAGGACTCGGTGTGGGGTTTAGGGTAGTCCAGGACTCTGTGTGGGGTTTAGGGTACTCCAGGACTCTGTGTGGGGTTTAGGGTACTCCAGGACTCTGTGTGGGGTTTAGGATAATCCAGGACTCTGTGTGGGGTTTAGGGTACTCCAGGACTCTGTGTGGGGTTTAGGGTACTCCAGGACTCTGTGTGGGGTTTAGGGTACTCCAGGACTGTGTGGGGTTTAGGGTACTCCAGGACTCTGTGTGGGGTTTAGGGTACTCCAGGACTCTGTGTGGGGTTTAGGGTACTCCAGGACTCTGTGTGGGGTTTAGGGTACTCCAGGACTCTGTGTGGGGTTTAGGGTACTCCAGGACTCTGTGTGGGGTTTAGGGTACTCCAGGACTCTGTGTGGGGTTTAGGGTACTCCAGGACTCTGTGTGGGGTTTAGGGTACTCCAGGACTCTGTGTGGGGTTTAGGGTACTCCAGGACTCGGTGTGGGGTTTAGGGTACTCCAGGACTCTGTGTGGGGTTTAGGGTACTCCAGGACTCGGTGTGGGGTTTAGGGTACTCCAGGACTCGGTGTGGGGTTTAGGGTACTCCAGGACTCGGTGTGGGGTTTAGGGTACTCCAGGACTCGGTGTGGGGTTTAGGGTACTCCAGGACTCGGTGTGGGGTTTAGGGTACTCCAGGACTCGGTGTGGGGTTTAGGGTACTCCAGGACTCGGTGTGGGGTTTAGGGTACTCCAGGACTCGGTGTGGGGTTTAGGGTACTCCAGGACTCGGTGTGGGGTTTAGGGGTCCCAGGAGTCGGGGTGTGGGGTTTAGGGTACTCCAGGACTCGGTGTGGGGTTTAGGGTACTCCAGGACTCTGTGTGGGGTTTAGGGTACTCCAGGACTCTGTGTGGGGTTTAGGGTACTCCAGGACTGTGTGGGGTTTAGGGTACTCCAGGACTCTGTGTGGGGTTTAAGGTACTCCGGGACTTGGCGTGGGGTTTAGGGTAGTCCAGGACTCGGCGTGGGGTTTAGGGTAGTCCAGGACTCGGCTTGGGGTTTAGGGTAATCCAGGACTCGGTGTGGGGTTTAGAGTACTCCAGGACTGTGTGGGGTTTAGGGTAGTCCAGGACTGTGTGGGGTTTAGGGTAATCCAGGACTCGGTGTGGGGTTTAGGGTAATCCAGGACTCGGTTTGGGCTTTAGGGTAGTCCAGGACTCGGTGTGGGGTTTAGGATAATCCAGGACTCGGTGTGGGGTTTAGGGTAGTCCGGGACTCTGTGTGGGCTTTAGGGTAGTCCAGGACTGTGTGGGGTTTAGGATAATCCAGGACTCGGTGTGGGGTTTAGGGTAGTCCAGGGCTGTGTGGGGTTTAGGATAATCCAGGACTCGGTGTGGGGTTTAGGGTAATCCAGGACTTGGTGTGGGGTTAAGGGTAGTCCGGGACTGTGTGGGGTTTAGGGTAATCCAGGACTCTGTGTGGGGTTTAGGGTAACCCAGGACTCGGTGTGGGGTTTAGGGTAGTCCAGGACTTGGTGTGGGGTTAAGGGTAGTCCGGGACTGTGTGGGGTTTAGGGTAATCCAGGACTTGGTGTGGGGTTTAGGATAATCCAGGACTCGGTGTGGGGTTCAGGGTAATCCAGGACTTGGTGTGGGGTTTGGGGTAATCCTGGACTGTGTGGGGTTTAGGGTAATCCAGGACTTGGTGTGGGGTTTAGGGTAATCCAGGACTTGATGTGGGGTTTAGGGTAATCCAGGACTCGGTGTGGGGTTTAGGGTACTCCAGGACTCGGTGTGGGGTTTAGGGTAATCCAGGACTTGGTGTGGGGTTTAGGGTAATCCAGGACTCGGTGTGGGGTTTAGGGCAATCCAGGACTGTGTGGGGTTTAGGGTAGTCCAGGACTCGGTGTGGGGTTTAGGGTAATCCAGGACTCAGTGTGGGGTTTAGGGTAATCCAGGACTCTGTGTGGGGTTTTGGGTAATCCTGGACTGTGTGGGGTTTAGGATAATCCAGGACTCGGTGTGGGCTTTAGGATAATCCAGGACTCGGTGTGGGGTTTACGGTAGTCCAGGACTCGGTTTGGGCTTTAGGGTAATCCAGGACTCTGTGTGGGGTTAAGGGAAGTCCAGGACTCAGTTTGGGCTTTAGGGTAGTCCAGGATTCGGTTTGGGCTTTAGGGTAATCCAGGACTCTGTGTGGGGTTAAGGGAAGTCCAGGACTCGGTTTGGACTTTAGGGTAGTCCAGGATTCGGTTTGGGCTTTAGGGTAACCCAGGACTCTGTGCCAGGTTTAAGTCTCGGGGGGGCTGGCGTGGGTTCTGGTTTCCCAGCAGGACTCAACGCTGGAACTGACCTGCTGAACTTTAGGTGAACTTCAGTCCTTCTCAGTAACAAACTCATGGTGGGTCCAGCAGAACCGGTCTGAACCGGTCTCTGAGGCGGTAACATGTTAATGTGCAGGAGGCAAAGGCATGAGAGGAGAGCAGGGTTACTCCTGCTTGACGTCCCCTTAGCCTCCTCTTGATCCTGGAGTACGGGCTCAGCGAGTCGTCCATGATGAAGTCGTACAGGACCTGGACCCAGGACGAGTACTGGGGGAGGTCCTCGTAGTACTCTGCCGCGATCTTCCTGACCTGGAACACACACACACACACACACACACGTTTCCATGGTGATACTCGTGCAACAGATCAGCTCACAGGACCTCGTTTCCATGGCGATGAAAGCAAGGACACGTCTGGAGACCAGGATCCTGGATCAGGTCTGGAGACCAGCATCCTGGATCAGGTCTGGAAACCAGCATCCTGGACCAGGTCTTGAGACCAGCATCCTGGATCAGGTCTGGAGACCAGCATCCTGGACCAGGTCTGGAGACCAGCATCCTGGATCAGGTCTGGAGACCAAGAGACCAGCATCCTGGACCAGGTCTGGAGACCAGCATCCTGGATCAGGTCTGGAGACCAGCATCCTGGATCAGGTCTGGAGACCAAGAGACCAGCATCCTGGACCAGGTCTGGAGACCAGCATCCTGGATCAGGTCTGGAGACCAGCATCCTGGATCAGGTCTGGAGACCAAGAGACCAGCATCCTGGACCAGGTCTGGAGACCAGCATCCTGGATCAGGTCTGGAGACCAGCATCCTGGATCAGGTCTGGAGACCTGCATCCTGGATCAGGTCTGGAGACCAGCATCCTGGATCAGCATTGGTTGTAATTATACTACAGAGAAAATGGAAAAATTATTATGGGATGTTCACGTGGGTGTAATCAAATATTGAGACCAGTGAACCTCTGATGGACCGGTCAGCGGTTCCGGCCCAGACCCGGCTCGCGGTTCTGGCGGTCCCGGCCCTGACCCGTGTGGCAGTTCTGGCGGTTCCGGCCCTAACCCGGCTCGCGGTTCTGGCGGTTCCGGCCCTAACCCGGCTCGCGGTTCTGGCGGTCCCGGCCCTGACTCGCGTGGCGGTTCTGGCGGTTCCGGCCCTAACCCGGCTCGCGGTTCTGGCGGTTCCGGCCCAGATCTGGCTCGCGGTCCCGGCCCTGACCCGTGTGGCGGTTCTGGCGGTTCCGGCCCTGACCCGGCTCGCGGTTCTGGCGGTCCCGGCCCTGACCCGTGTGGCGGTTCTGGCGGTCCCGGCTCAGATCCGTGTGGCGGTTCTGGCGGTCCCGGCCCTGACCCGGCTCGCGGTTCTGGCGGTCCCGGCCCTGAGCCGTGTGGCGGTTCTGGCGGTTCCGGCCCTAACCCGGCTCGCGGTTCTGGCGGTTCCGGCTCAGACCCGTGTGGCGGTTCTGGCGGTTCCGGCCCAGACCTGGCTCACGGTTCCGGCTCAGACCCGTGTGGCGGTTCTGGCGGTTCCGGCCCAGATCCGGCTCGCGGTCCCGGCCCTGACCCGTGTGGCTGCTCTGGCGGTTCTGGCTCAGACCCGTGTGGCGGTTCTGGCTGTCCCAGCCCTGACCCGGCTCGCGGTTCTGGCGGTTCCGACTCAGACCCGTGTGGCGGTTCTGGCGGTTCCGGCCCAGACCTGGCTCACGGTTCCGGCTCAGACCCGTGTGGCGGTTCCGGACCAGACCCGTGTGGCGGGTCCTGGCGGTTCTGGCTCAGACCCGTGTGGCGGTTCTGGCGGTTCCGGCCCAGACCCGGCTCACGGTTCCGGCTCAGACCCGTGTGGCGGTTCCGGCTCAGACCCGTGTGGCGGTTCCGGCCCAGACCGGTGTGGCGGTTCTGGCGGTCCCGGCTCAGACCCGTGTGACGGTCCCGGCTCAGACCCGTGTGGCGGTGCTGGCGGTTCCGGCCCAGACTCGGCTCACGGTTCCGGCTCAGACCCGTGTGACGGTTCCGGCCCAGACCGGTGTGGCGGTTCTGGCGGTCCCGGCTCAGACCCGTGTGACGGTCCCGGCTCAGACCCGTGTGGCGGTTCCGGCCCAGACCCGTGTGGCGGGTTCTGGCGGTTCCGGCTCAGACCCGTGTGGCGTTTCTGGCGGTTCCGGCCCTGACCCGTGTGGCGGTTCTGACGGTCCCAGCCCTGACCTGTGTGGCGGCTCTGGCGGTCCCGGCCCTGACCCGGCTCGCGGTTCTGGCGGTTCCGGCCCTGACCCGCGTGGCGGTTCCGGCCCTGATCCGTGTGGCGGTTCTGGCGTTCCCGGCCCTGACCCGGCTCGCGGTTCTGGCGGTTCCGGCCCTGACCCGGCTCACGGTTCCAGCTCAGACCCGTGTGGCGGTTCTGACGGTCCCAGCCCTGACCCGTGTGGCGGCTCTGGCGGTCCCGGCCCTGACCCGGCTCGCGGTTCTGGCGGTTCCGGCCCTGACCCGCGTGGCGGTTCCGGCCCTGATCCGTGTGGCGGTTCTGGCGTTCCCGGCCCTGACCCGGCTCGCGGTTCTGGCGGTTCCGGCTCAGACCCGTGTGGCGGCTCTGGCGGTTCTGGCTCAGACCCGTGTGGCGGTTCTGGCGGTCCCGGCCCTGACCCGGCTCGCGGTTCTGGCGGTTCCAGCTCAGACCCGTGTGGCGGTTCTGGCGGTTCCGGCCCAGACCCGGCTCACGGTTCCGGCTCAGACCCATGTGGCGGTTCCGGCTCAGACCCGTGTGGCGGTTCTGGCGGTTCCGGCTCAGACCCGTGTGGCAGTTCCGGCCCAGACCCGTGTGGCGGGTTCTGGCGGTTCCGGCTCAGACCCGTGTGGCGGTTCTGGTGGTTCCGGCCCAGACCCGGCTCACGGTTCCGGCTCAGACCCGTGTGGCGGTTCCGGCCCAGACCGGTGTAGCGGTTCTGGCGTACCCGGCTCAGGCCCGTGTGACGGTCCCGGCTCAGACCCGTGTGGCGGTTCTGGCGGTTCCGGCCCAGACTCGGCTCACGGTTCCGGCTCAGACCCGTGTGACGGTCCCGGCTCAGACCCGTGTGGCGGTTCAGGCCCAGACCCGTGTGGCGGGTTCTGGCGGTTCCGGCTCAGACCGGTGTGGCGGTTCTGGCGGTCCCGGCTCAGACCCGTGTGGCGGTTCTGGCGGTCCCGGCTCAGACCCGTGTGGCGGCTCTGGCGGTTCCGGCTCAGACCCGTGTGGCGGTTCCGGCTCAGACCCGTGTGGCGGTTCTGGCAGTCCCGGCCCTGACCCGTGTGGCGGCTCTGGCGGTCCCGGCCCTGACCCGGCTCGCGGTTCTGGCGGTCCCGGCTCAGACCTGTGTGGCGGTTCTGGCGGTTCCGGCCCTGACCCGTGTGGCGGCTCTGGCGGTCCCGGCTCAGACCCGTGTGGCAGTTCTGGCAGGTCCCGGCTCAGACCCGGCTCAGACCCGTGTGGCGGTTCCGGCTCAGACCCGTGTGGCGGTTCCGGCTCAGACCCGTGTGGCGGTTCCGGCCCAGACCGGTGTAGCGGTTCTGGCGGTCCCGGCTCAGACCCGTGTGACGGTCCCGGCTCAGACCCGTGTGGCGGTTCTGGCGGTTCCGGCCCAGACTCGGCTCACGGTTCCGGCTCAGACCCGTGTGACGGTCCCGGCTCAGACCCGTGTGGCGGTTCTGGCGGGTCCCGGCTCAGACCTGGCTCAGACCCGTGTGGCGGCTCTGGCGGTCCGGGCTCAGACCCGTGTGGCGGTTCTGGCGGTTCCGGCTCAGACCCGTGTGGCAGTTCTGGCGGTTCCGGCTCAGACCCGTGTGGCGGTTCTGGCGGTTCCGGCTCAGACCCGTGTGGCGGCTCTGGCGGTCCCGGCCCTGACCCGGGTCGCGGTTCCGGCCCTGACCCGAGTGGCAGTCCCGGCTCAGACCCGTGTGGCCGACCCGGCCCTGACCCGTGTGGCAGTTCTGCCGGTTCCGGCTCAGACCCGGCTCGCGGCTCTGCCGGTCCCAGCTCAGACCCGGCTCAGACCCGGCTCGCGGTTCCGGCCCTGACCCGTGTGGCGGCTCTGGCGGTTCCGGCTCAGACCCGTGTGGCGGTTCCGGCTCAGACCGGTGTGGCGGGTCTGGCAGTCCCGGCCCTGACCCGTGTGGCGGCTCTGGCGGTCCCGGCCCTGACCCGGCTCACGGTTCTGGCGGTCCCGGCTCAGACCCGTGTGGCGGCTCTGGCGGTCCCGGCCCTGACCCGGCTCGCGGTTCTGGCGGTCCCGGCTCAGACCCGGCTCGCGGTTCTGGCGGTCCCGGCTCAGACCGGTGTGGCGGTTCTGACGGTCCCGGCCCTGACCCGTGTGGCGGCTCTGGCGGTCCCGGCCCTGACCCGGCTCGCGGTTCTGGCGGTTCCGGCCCTGACCCGCGTGGCGGTTCCGGCCCTGATCCGTGTGGCGGTTCTGGCGTTCCCGGCTCTGACCCGTGTGGCGGCTCTGGCGGTTCTGGCTCAGACCCGTGTGGCGGTTCTGGCGGTCCCGGCCCTGACCCGACTCGCGGTTCTGGCGGTTCCGGCCCAGACCCGGCTCACGGTTCCGGCACAGACCCATGTGGCGGTTCCGGCTCAGACCCGTGTGGCGGTTCTGGCGGTTCCAGCTTAGACCCGTGTGGCGGTTCCGGCCCAGACCCGTGTGGCGGGTTCTGGCGGTTCCGGCTCAGACCCGTGTGGCGGTTCTGGTGGTTCCGGCCCAGACCCGGCTCACGGTTCCGGCTCAGACCCGTGTGGCGGTTCCGGCTCAGACCCGTGTGGCGGTTCCGGCCCAGACCGGTGTAGCGGTTCTGGCGGTCCCGGCTCAGACCCGTGTGACGGTCCCGGCTCAGACCCGTGTGGCGGTTCCGGCCCAGACGCGTGTGGCGGGTTCAGGCGGTTCCGGCTCAGACCGGTGTGGCGGTTCTGGCGGTTCCGGCTCAGACGGTGTGGGGTTTGGGGTCGGTCTCAGACCCGTGTGGCGGTTCCGGCTCAGACCCGTGTGGCGGTTCTGGCAGTCCCGGCCCTGACCCGTGTGGCGGCTCTGGCGGTCCCGGCCCTGACCCGGCTCGCGGTTCTGGCGGTCCCGGCTCAGACCCGTGTGGCGGTTCTGGCGGTTCCGGCCCTGACCCGTGTGGCGGCTCTGGCGGTCCCGGCTCAGACCCGTGTGGCGGTTCTGGCGGTTCCGGCCCAGACCGGTGTAGCGGTTCTGGCGGTCCCAGCTCAGACCCGTGTGACGGTCCCGGCTCAATCCCGTGTGGCGGTTCTGGCGGTTCCGGCCCAGACTCGGCTCACGGTTCCGGCTCAGACCCGTGTGACGGTCCCGGCTCAGACCCGTGTGGCGGTTCCGGCCCAGACCCGTGTGGCGGTTCTGGCGGTTCCGGCCCAGACTCGGCTCACGGTCCCGGCTCAGACCCGTGTGGCGGTTCCGGCCCAGACCCGTGTGGCGGGTTCTGGCGGTTCCGGCTCAGACCCGCGTAGCGGTTCTGGCGGTTCCGGCTCAGACCGGTGTGGCGGTTCTGGCGGTCCCGGCTCAGACCCGTGTGGCGGTTCCGGCCCTGACCCGTGTGGCGGCTCTGGCGGTTCCGGCTCAGACCCGTGTGGCAGTTCTGGCGGTTCCGGCTCAGACCCGTGTGGCGGTTCTGGCGGTTCCGGCTCAGACCCGTGTGGCGGCTCTGGCGGTCCCGGCCCTGACCCGGCTCGCGGTTCCGGCCCTGACCCGTGTGGCGGTCCCGGCTCAGACCCGTGTGGCAGTCCCGGCCCTGACCCGTGTGGCGGTTCTGCCGGTTCCGGCTCAGACCCGGCTCGCGGCTCTGCCGGTCCCTGCTCAGACCCGGCTCAGACCCGGCTCGCGGTTCCGGCCCTGACCCGTGTGGCGGTCCCGGCCCTGACCCGTGTGACAGTTCCGGCTCAGACCCGTGTGGCGGTTCCGGCTCAGACCCGTGTGGCGGTTCCGGCTCAGACCCGTGTGACGGTTCCGGCTCAGACCCGTGTGGCGGCTCTGGCGGTCCCGGCCCTGACCCGGCTCGCGGTTCTGCCGGTCCCGGCCCTGACCCGGCTCGCGGCTCTGCCGGTCCCGGCCCTGACCCGGCTCGCGGTTCCGGCCCTGACCCGTGTGGCGGTCCCGGCTCAGACCCGTGTGGCGGTCCCGGCCCTGACCCGGCTCGCGGTTCCGGCCCTGACCCGTGTGGCGGTCCCGGCTCAGACCCGTGTGGCGGTCCCGGCCCTGACCCGTGTGGCGGTTCTGGAGGTTCCGGCTCAGACCCATGTGACGGTTCTGGCTCAGACCCGTGTGACGGTCCCGGCTCAGACCCGTGTGACGGTCCCGGCTCAGACCCGTGTGGCGGTTCTGGCGGTTCCGGCCCAGACTCGGCTCACGGTTCCGGCTCAGACCCGTGTGGCGGTTCAGGCCCAGACCCGTGTGGCGGTTCTGGCGGTCCCGGCTCAGACCCGTGTGACGGTCCCGGCTCAGACCCGTGTGGCGGTTCCGGCTCAGACCGGTGTGGCGGTCCCGGCTCAGACCCGTGTGGCGGTTCCGGCCCAGACCCGTGTGGCGGTTCTGGCGGTCCCGGCTCAGACCCGTGTGGCGGTTCCGGCTCAGACCCGTGTGACGGTCCCGGCTCAGACCCGTGTGGCGGTTCCGGCCCAGACCCGTGTGGCGGGTTCTGGCGGTTCCGGCTCAGACCGGTGTGGCGGTTCTGGCGGTTCCGGCCCTGACCCGCGTGGCGGTTCTGGCGGTTCCGGCTCAGACCCGTGTGGCGGTTCCGGCCCAGACCCGTGTGGCGGGTTCTGGCGGTTCCGGCTCAGACCGGTGTGGCGGTTCTGGCGGTTCCGGCCCTGACCCGCGTGGCGGTTCTGGCGGTTCCGGCTCAGACCGGTGTGGCGGTTCTGGCGGTCCCGGCTCAGACCCGTGTGGCGGCTCTGGCGGTTCCGGCTCAGACCCGTGTGGCGGTTCCGGCTCAGACCCGTGTGGCGGTCCCGGCTCAGACCCGGCTGGCGGTTCTGGACCTGACCCGTGTGGCGGTCCCGGCTCAGACCCGGCTGGCGGTTACGGCTCAGACCCGTGTGGCGGTCCCGGCTCAGACCCGTGTGGCGGTTCTGGAGGTTCCGGCTCAGACCCATGTGATGGTTCTGGCTCAGACCCGCGTGATGGTCCCGGCTCAGACCCGTGTGGCGGTCCCGGCTCAGACCCGGCTCGCGGTTCTGGACCTGACCCGCGGGCTCACCTGCGGCAGCCTGCGTCCCGGGATGCTGGGGAAGTCGTGGTGCTCGTTGTGGTAGCCCACGTTGAAGGTGAGCAGGTTGAGCGCGCCGTAGTACGAGTACGTCTCGTGGCCCTTCAGGAACATGTAGTGCTCGGCGATGAAGTGGCCGGAGATGGGGTGCAGGCCCATCCCCAGCATGGAGCCCCCCAGCATGTAGACCAGGGACTTGGCCCCCCCCAGCCGGTACAGCAGCAGGTCGAAGGCCAGCTGCACGGCGACGTTGGCCAGCTCCAGCCGGCTGACGGGTTTGGGGTTGATGCAGAGCGGCCGTACGGCGTAGAACAGCGGCTGCAGGGCGATCCACACCAGCTTCCGCGCACGCGTGCAGAAGAACCAGCCCTCCAAGTCCGTGGGGATGTCCACGTCCACGCCGTCCCCCCCCAGGTAGCGGTGGTGGTCCAGGTGGTAGCGCTTGAAGGAGGCGGAGTACGGCAGGCCGATGGGCAGGTTGGCGAACATGGCGAAGTAGCGGTTCCACAGCGCACGCGTGTTCCCGAAGGCCGTGTTGTGGGAGATCTCGTGGATGGCCAGCGTCATGGAGTGGTTGATGCAGCTGCCGAAGGCGTAGGTCCAGAACAGGACCCACTTCCAGTCCAGGTCCCGGACCAGGTAGAAGGCCAAGAACTGGATCCCCACCATCATGCACACGATCCACTTCAGACGCAGGTCCGGACCCATCAGGGACTTGATCTCCGGGTACTTAGCTGAGGGACGAAGACACGGCACCGTCATCATCATCATCTACTCAGTTATCTCATTATGATCATCATCATCATCATCATCATCACCATTATCATTATCATCATCATCATCATCACCGTTATTATCATCATCATCATCTACTCAGTTATCTCATTATAATCATCATCATCATCATCATCATCACCATTATCATTATCATCATCATCATCATCATCACCGTTATTATCATCATCATCATCTACTCAGTTATCTCATTATAATCATCATCATCATCATCATCATCACCATTATCATTATCATCATCATCATCATCATCACCGTTATTTCATCATCATCATCTACTCAGTTATCTCATTATAATCATCATCATCATCATCATCATCACCATTATCATTATCATCATCATCATCATCATCACCGTTATTATCATCATCATCATCTACTCAGTTATCTCATTATAATCATCATCATCATCATCATCATCACCATTATCATTATCATCATATCATCATCATCCGTTATTATCATCATCATCATCTACTCAGTTATCTCATTATGATCATCATCATCATCATCATCACCATTATCATTATCATCATCATCATCATCACCGTTATTATCATCATCATCATCTACTCAGTTATCTCATTATAATCATCATCATCATCATCATCATCATCATCATCACCATTATCATTATCATCATCATCATCATCACCGTTATTATCATCATCATCATCTACTCAGTTATCTCATTATGATCATCATCATCATCATCATCATCACCGTTATTATCATCATCATCATCACTGTTATTATAATCATCATCATCATCATCATCACCGTTATTATCATCATCATCATCTACTCAGTTATCTCATTATAATCATCATCATCATCATCATCATCACCGTTATTATCATCATCATCATCACTGTTATTATAATCATCATCATCATCATCATCACCGTTATTATTATTATCATCATCATCACTGTTATTATTATCATCATCACTGTTATTATCATCATCATCATCATCATCACCGTTATTATCATCATCATCCTGTTATTATTATCATCATCATCATCATCACCGTTATTATTATCATCATCATCACTGTTATTATTATCATCATCATCACTGTTATTATCATCATCATCATCACCGTTATTATTATCATCATCATCATCACCGTTATTATCATCATCATCATCACCGTTATTATTATTATCATCATCATCATCATCACCGATATTATTATCATCATCATCATCACCGTTATTATTATCATCATCATCATCATCATCATCATCACCGATATTATTATCATCATCATCATCACTGTTATCATGATTATCATCATCATCACTGTCACCGCCATCATCATCATCATCGTAGCACCAGGCTGGGTAGGAACCTTCGGCTCTGTTTGTTTCAGGGTTACAAAAGTCACAAAAATAGTTGCGGGTGAAGATGAAGGTGTTGGATTCTCCTTTCTACAGGTTTCTATTAACCTGTCAGACATTAGAACACGGTATCAGAACATGTATCATAACTCAGTATTAGAACACGTGTCAGAACACGGTATCAGAACATGTATCAGACGGTTAGAACGCGGTATCAGAACATGTATCAAAACGCGTTATCAGAACATGTATCAGAACACGTGTAGAACTCGGTATCAGAACACGTGTCAGAACACGGTGTCAGAACATGTATCAGAACACGGTATCAGAACACGTATCAAACGCGGTATCAAAACACGTGTCAGAACATGTATCGACATGTATCAAAACGCGTTATCAGAACACCTGTCAAAACACGGAATCAGAACACGTGTCAGAACACGGTATCAGAACATGTATCAAAATGCGGAATCAGAACACGGGTCAGAGGGCGGTATCAAAACACGTGTCAGAACACGGTATCAGAACATGTATCAAAACGCGGAATCAGAACACGTGTCAGAACACAGTGTCAGAACATGTATCAAAACGCGGAATCAGAACACGTATCAGAACATGTATCAAAACGCGGTATCAGAACACGTATCAGAACACGTGTCAGAACACGGCATCACAACATGTATCAAAACGCGGAATCAGAACACGTGTCAGAACACGTGTCAGAACATGTATCAAAACGCGGTATCAGAACACGTATCAGAGGGCGGTATCAAAACACGTGTCAGAACATGTATCAGAACGTGTATTAAAATGCGGTATCAGAACACGTGTCAGAACATGTATCAAAACGCGGTATCAGAACACGTGTCAGAACACGTGTCAGAACACGGTATCAAAACACGTGTCAGAACACGTGTCAGAACATGCATCAAAACGCGGTATCAGAACACATGTCAGAACACGTATCAAAACGCGGTATCAGAACACGTGTCAGAACACGTGTCAGAACACGGTATCAAAACACGTGTCAGAACACGGTGTCAGAACATGTATCAAAACGCGGTATCAGAACACATGTCAGAACACGTGTATCAGAACACGTGTGATCAGAACACGTGTCAGAGCGGCATCAGAACACGTATCAAAACGCGTTATCAGAACACGTCAGAACATGTATCAAAACGCGGAATCAGAACACGTGTCAGAACACGGTATCAGAACACGTCAGAACACGTGTCAGAAGACGTATCAGAACACATGTCAGAACACGTGTCAGAACACGTATCAGAACACGTGTCAGAACACGGCATCAAAACATGTATCAAACGTGTATCAGAACACGTATCAGAGGGGGCATCAAAACATGTAGAACGTATCAAAACGCGTTATCAGAACACGTGTCAGAACACGGTATCAGAACACGTCAGAACACGGTGTCAGAACACGTGTCAGAACTCGGCATCAGAACACGCGTCAGAACACGGTATAAGAACACGGCATCAGAACATGTATCAAAACGCGGTATCAGAACACAGTATCAGAACATGTATTAAAATGCGGAATCAGAACACGTGTCAGAACACGTATCAGAACACGTGTCAGAACACGGTATCAGAACACGCGTCAGAACACGGTGTCAGAACACGGTATAAGAACACGGTATCAGAACATGTATCAAAACGCGGTATCAGAACATGCATCAGAACATGTATCAAAACGCGGTATCAGAACACGTGTCAGAACACGGTGTCAGAACACGTGTCAGAACATGTATCAAAACGCGGAATCAGAACACGTGTCAGAGGGCGGCATCAGAACACGTGTCAGATCATGTATCAAAACGCGGTATCAGAACACGTAACAGAACATGTGTCAGAACATGGTATCAGAACATGTATCAAAACGCGGTATCAGAACACGTATCAGAACACGGTGTCAGAACACGTGTCAGAACTCGTGTCAGAACATGTATCAAAACACGGTATCAGAACACGTCAGAACACGGTGTCAGAACACGTGTCAGAACTTGGCATCAGAACACGCATCAGAACACGGTGTCAGAACACGGTATAAGAACACGTGTCAGAACACTGTATCAGAACACGCGTCAGAACACGGTGTCAGAACACGGTATAAGAACAGGTATCAGAACATGTATCAAAACGGGATCAGGACACGTATCAGAACATGTATCAAAACGCGTTATCAGAACACGTCAGAACACGGTGTCAGAGCACGTGTCGAACTCAGACATCGAAACACTGCCCGTCAGAACCCGGTGTCTCAGGAACACGGTATAAGAACACGGTATCAGAACACTTGTATCAAACGCCGTATCCAGAACACCGTATCAGAACATGTATCCAGTACATGTATTAAATGCGGAATCAGAACACGTGTCAGACCAATGCGATCAGGAACAGGTGTCAGAACACGGCATCAGAACATGTATCAAAACGTTGCATCAGAACACCGGTCAGAACACGGTATCAGAACATGTATCAAAACGGTATCAGAACACGATCCAGAACACGAAAAGTAGGAACACGTGTCAGAACATGTAACAAAATGCGGAATCAGAACACGGGTCAGAGGGCTATAATAGAATAACGTGTCAGGAACACGTGTCAGAACATGTATCAAAACGCTGTATCAGAACACGATCAGAACACGTGTCAGAACACGGTATCCGGAACATGTATCAAAACGCTGTATCATAACACGTGTCAGAACCTCGTGACAGAACATGTATCAAAACGCCGTATCAGAACGTATCCAGAGGCGGTATCAAAACACGTGTCAGAACATGTATCAGAACGTGTATTAAAATGCAGGCTATCAGAACACGTAACAGAACACGTGTCAGGTACATGTATCAAACGCAATATCAGAACACGTATCGAGAACACGTGTCAGAACACGGGATAAAAACACGTGTCAGAACACGTGTCAAGAACATGCATCAAAAACGCGGTATCAGAACACATGTCAGATACCTTATCAAAAACGCGGTATCAGAACCGTGTCACAGCACGTGTCATGAACACGGTATCAAAACACGGGTGGGAACACGGTGTCGTAACATGTATCAAAACGCCGTATCCAGAACACATGTCAGAACGCTGCAATAGAACACGTGGCCGAACGCGGTATCAGAACACGTATCAAAACGCTGTATCAGAACACGTGTCAGAACGCGGTATCAGAACACGTGTCAGAACGCGGTATCAGAACACGATCAGAACGCGGTATCAGATCACATGTCAGAACACGTGTCAGAACGCGGTATCAGAACACGATCAGAACGTGGTATCAGAACATGTATCAAAACGCGGTATCAGAACATGTGTCAGATCACGGAATCGACCCGTCACACGATGAGTTGGTCGAGCTCGTAGGCTCAGACGGCGTTTCCAAAGCTAGAACCAGCCGCTGTAAAAGCTAAGCAAAGTGGATCAAGAAGCAACAAGAAATGCTACTTTCACAGGGACGTTGTCAAGCTCCCGAGGCCACAAGAGGGCGCCAAACCCACAAGAAAACGCCCGCGAAAATGAAGGGATGTCACAAATCAAGACGTGGAGACTTATAAAAGGCCATGAATTTCACCAACGGTCCTGCCAAAGACGGGACATGCAGTCACGGCCAAACGAGGACAATCTGCGAGAGTATGCAGGTCAAAGGAAATGCATGAAATTCATGAAACTGTGGAGGACTCTTCATCAGATGAAACTGCAGTTTTGGGTTCACGATCTAGTGATTCTTCAGAACCGTGGAGGACAGAAATTAAAATGGACAACTCCAGTTCCGTGTTTGAAACAGACACAGCAGTCCCGACACACGTATGGAAAAGGACAGTTCAGTGAACTGGTACCAAGAAGTTCCTGCTGATGGGACCAAGCAGCTCACTTCAGCAGTGAAAGTTTACGGCAGCTCTGACCAGGAAAGCATGAAAGAGGACGTTCAGTCGAAGGACGGTGTGTTCAGACCAAGCGCGTTACGCGCGTCAAGCTGGAAAATCTGAACTTTGGCGTCTTGACGCGGGGCATCGACCAATCAGAGCGAGACATGACACAGACACTTTTTCTGACAGGAGAGGAAACACCCAGAAAAACCAGGAAAATCTCCTCTCTATCTGCAGACAGAGGACGATAAACTGATCTGTGTCCGGTCCCAGTTTCTGAACGGGGGTTTGATGACCTGCTGTCCTGATAGGATATACTGGACTGATAATGCTGCCCCGCATCGAGACATGGGGACGTTAAACTGGACTGATAATGCTGCCCCGCATCGGGACATGGGGACGTTAAACTGACTGATAATGCTGCCCCGCATCGAGACATGGGGACGTTAAACTGGACTGATAATGCTGCCCCCGCATCGGGACATGGGGACGTGAAACTTGACTGATAATGCTGCCCCGCATCGGGACATCGGGACATGGGGACGTTAAACTGGACTGATAATGCTGCCCCGCATCGGGACATGGGGACGTTAAACTGGACTGATAATGCTGCCCCGCATCGGGACATCGGGACATGGGGACGTTAAACTGGACTGATAATGCTGCCCCGCATCGGGACATGGGGACGTTAAACTGGACTGATAATGCTGCCCCGCATCGGGACATGGGGACGTTAAACTGGACTGATAATGCTGCCCCGCATCGGGACATGGGGACGTTAAACTGGGCTGATAATGCTGCCCCGCATGGGGATATCGGGACGTTAAACTGGACTGATAATGCTGCCCCCGCATCTGGACATCGGGACGTTAAACTGGACTGATAATGCTGCCCGCGCGCATGGGGACATCGGGACGTTAAACTGGACAGATAATGCTGCCCCGCATGGGGGACACCGACGTTAAACTGACAGATAATGCTGCCCCGCATGACGGGACGTTAAACTGGACTGATAATGCTGCCCCGCATCGACATGGGGACGTTAAACTGGACTGATAATGCTGCCCGCAAGGATCGGACATGGGGACGTTAAACTGGGCTGGATAATGCTGCCCGCGCTCGGGACAGTGGGGACGTTAAACCGGACTGATAATGCTGCCCTACATCGGGACATCGACGTTAAACTGGACTGATAATGCTGCCCCGCGATCGGGACAGCGGGGACGTTAAACTGGACTGATAATGCTGCCCGCGCATCGACATGGGGACGTTAAACTGGACTGATAATGCCGCCCCCGCATCGACATCGGGACGTTAAACTGGACTGATAATGCTGCCCCGCATCGGGACATGGGGACGTTAAACTGGACTGATAATGCTGCCCCGCATCGGGACGTTAAACTGGACTGATAATGCTGCCCCGCATGGGGACATCGGGACGTTAAACTGGACTGATAATGCTGCCCCGCATCGGGACATCGGGACGTTAAACTGGGCTGATAATGCTGTCCCGGATCGGGACATCGGGACGTTAAACTGGACTGATAATGCTGCCGCGATCGGGACATCGGGACGTTAAACTGGGCTGATAATGCTGCCCCACATCGGGACATGGGGACGTTAAACTGGGCTGATAATGCTGCCCGCATCGGGACATCGGGACGTTAAACTGGACTGATAATGCTGCCCCGCATGGGGACATCGGGACGTTAAACTGGACTGATAATGCTGCCCCGCATCGGGACATCGGGACGTTAAACTGGGCTGATAATGCTGCCCCACATCGGGACATCGGGACGTTAAACTGGGCTGATAATGCTGTCCCGCATCGGGACATCGGGACGTTAAACTGGGCTGATAATGCTGCCCCGCATCGGGACATGGGGACGTTAAACTGGACTGATAATGCTGCCCCGCATCGACATGGGGACGTTAAACTGGGCTGATAATGCTGCCCCGCATCGACATGGGGACGTTAAACTGGACTGATAATGCTGTCCCGCATCGGGACATCGGGACGCTAAACTGGACTGATAATGCTGCCCCGCATCGACATGGGGACGTTAAACTGTGTTGATAATGCTGCCCCGCATCGACATCGGGACGTTAAACTGGGCTGATAATGCTGCCCGCGATCGACATCGGGACGTTAAACTGGACCGATAATGCTGCCCCGCATCGACATGGGGACGTTAAACTGACTGATAATGCCGCCCCGCATCGACATCGGGAGGTGCGTTAAGCCTGGGCTGATAATGCTGCTCCCGCATCGGGACATGGGGACGCTGATAACTGACTGATAATGCCGCCCCGCGATCGACATGGGGACGTTAAACTGGGCTGATAATGCTGCCCCGCATCGGGACATCGACGTTAAACTGGACTGATAATGCCCCGCATGGGGACACCGACGTTAAACTGACTGATAATCGCCCCGCATCGGGACATCGGGACGGGTAAACTGGGCTGATAATGCTGCCCCCGCATCGGACATCGGGACGTTAAACTGGGCTGATAATGCCTGCCCCGCATCGGGACATCGACGTTAAACTGACTGATAATGCTGCCCCCGCATGGGGACATCGGGACGTTAAACTGGACCGATAATGCTGCCCCCGTGATCGACATCGGGACGTTAAACTGGGCTGATAATGCCGCCCGCGCTGATCGACATCGACGTTAAACTGGGCTGATAATGCTGCCCCGCATCGGGACATGGGGACGTTAAACTGGACTGATAATGCTGCCCCGCATCGGGACAGGGGGGGGACGTTAAACTGGGCTGATAATGCTGCCCCCGCATCGGGACATGGGGACGTTAAACTGACTGATAATGCTGCCCCGCATCGGGACATGGGGACGTTAAACTGGGCTGATAATGCTGCCCCCGCATCGGGACATCGGGACGTTAAACTGGACTGATAATGCTGCCCTGCATGGGGACATCGGGACGTTAAACTGGACTGATAATGCTGCCCCGCATCGGGACATTGGGACGTTAAACTGGGCTGATAATGCTGCCCCGCATCGGGACATTGGGACGTTAAACTGGGCTGATAATGCTGCCCCGCATCGGGACATTGGGGGACGTTAAACTGGACTGATAATGCTGTCCCGCATCGGGACATCGGGACGTTAAACTGGGCTGATAATGCTGCCCCCCATCGGGACATCGGGACGTTAAACTGGACTGATAATGCTGTCCCGCATCGGGACATTGGGACGTTAAACTGGACTGATTATGCTGCCCTGCATCGGGACATCGGGACGTTAAACTGGGCTGATAATGCTGTCCCGCATCGGGACATTGGGACGTTAAACTGGGCTGATAATGGACGCTACCCACTCAGGACACTTGGATTACATTGGACGAGCAGTATGGAGGAATATTGACACGTTTTTGTGGACGTTTATGGACCTTTTTGGCTCGGACCCCGGTGAACTCCATTATATGAAAGTTGGGGGGGAAACGAGAAGCCTTCCTGATCGCCGGCTGCATTTGAGATATTAAAAAAGTGCTGCAGAGTCTTTCTCACCATGAGGGGGGGTGGAAGATAAAGTTACATCATTCTGTGGGTGGAATAGTCCTTTAAACTTCACGAGGGCAACACAAAGTGCAGAGACGGTGCTGAACGTTCTGTGCGGTGACCAGGTCTCAGTGAGGAACTTATGTGCCCGTTAGCGAGTTAGGAACGTCTCTCCTTCCAGACCGCAGCGTACAGCTGGTGTACATCTGCTGCAGTTTGGTAAACTTCAGCATCTGCAGCAGTTTGGTAAACTTCAGCATCTGTTGCAGTTTGGTAAACTTCAGCATCTGCTGCAGTTTGGTAAACTTCAGCATCTGGTGTACATCTGCTGCAGTTTGGAAAACTTCAGCATCTGGTGTACATCTGCTGCAGTTTGGTAAACTTCAGCATCTGGTGTACATCTGCTGCAGTTTGGTAAACTTCGGCATCTGGTGTACATCTGCTGCAGTTTGGTAAACTTCCAGCATCTGGTCTACATCTGCTGCGGTTTGGTAAACTTCAGCATCTGGTGTACATCTGCTACAGTTTGGTAAACTTCAGCATCTGGTCTACATCTGCTGCGGTTTGGTAAACTTCAGCATCTGCGGCAGTTTGGTAAACTTCAGCATCTGTTGCAGTTTGGTAAACTTCAGCATCTGTTGCAGTTTGGTAAACTTCAGCATCTGCTGCAGTTTGGTAAACTTCAGCATCTGGTGTACATCTGCTGCAGTTTGGTAAACTTCAGCATCTGGTGTACATCTGCTGCAGTTTGGTAAACTTCAGCATCTGGTGTACATCTGCTGCAGTTTGGTAAACTTCGGCATCTGGTGTACATCTGCTGCAGTTTGGTAAACTTCAGCATCTGGTCTACATCTGCTGCGGTTTGGTAAACTTCAGCATCTGGTGTACATCTGCTACAGTTTGGTAAACTTCAGCATCTGGTCTACATCTGCTGCGGTTTGGTAAACTTCAGCATCTGGTGTACATCTGCTGCAGTTTGGTAAACTTCAGCATCTGGTGTACATCTGCTGCAGTTTGGTAAACTTCAGCATCTGGTCTACATCTGCTGCAGTTTGGTAAACTTCAGCATCTGGTGTACATCTGCTGCAGTTTGGTAAACTTCAGCATCTCGCGGTTGTAGACGGTTTTTCCAGGTTTTCTGAGGTAGCCAAACTTTCCTGCACCACTTCTGAAGCTTTTATCGACCACTGCAAGTCTGTTTTTGCCAGGCATGGTACCTGAGGTAGTACAGTAGTACGGTCAGACAACGGCCCCCAGTTCACTCCAGAGGCTTTCCAAAGGTCTGCGCACTTGTGGGGGTTTTCACGTCACATCCAGCT
Source organism: Atherinomorus stipes (assembly GCA_023101725.1). Lineage (NCBI taxonomy): Eukaryota > Metazoa > Chordata > Actinopteri > Atheriniformes > Atherinidae > Atherinomorus > Atherinomorus stipes. Next base: position 25,303 of record JALJCO010013719.1, read on the forward strand.
CACTCCTCCCACAGGGCAATGGGGAGGCGGAGCGCGCAATAAGGTCAATCAAAAGTTTGTTAAAGAGGTCCACTGATCCTTCCTGAGCTTTGATGGCTCATCGGGCCATCGGGCCCCCAGCCAATGGCCACGGGCGATACGTACCACTGTTCCTGCCTCCGTCTCAGCTCCATCCACAGGCAGCTGACGTGGGAAAGGGGAAGAGGAGAGTCATCGACAAAAACAACGGGACTATGACAAACGTCAGAGCCCATGACAGGCCCTGCCTGCAGCGGGGGGGCCATGTGTGGGTGCAGGACATGCAGCAGAGGAACGGTGGTGTCCACAGCTGAGACACCAGGTCCTACGTCACTGAAGCGTCAGGCGGGAACCTCTCGCACCCCTGCAGCTCCTGAGCCACGGCACCGTGCTGAGACCCAGTCTGGGCCGGTCTCCAGGGTGGTACTCCCCGACTCTGACCCGCAAACAGAGTCTGAGACGCGACCCGCTCATCAGAAAGACTGCAGAGCACCTACAACAATACCTGCGTTTATTAATCATGGGAGGAGTAGTTCCCACGTTCTGCTCTAGGAAACGTTGCCAGTAGTGTTTATGTGAAAAACCGTTTTATTTCTTAATGTTCTATCATGTAAGAATTGCATTGCCAGTCCTGCTCCTGTGTTCAGCAACAGTTGCATTCTGGATACTCAAAGATCTGATCCTGTCATCGGGCCTGTAGCTGCAGGATTCTGCAGCCCTGCAGGCATTTTGGGGTAAAAGTATGTTCTTGGATGTGATATTTCAGACAAATTTCTGTGATATTTTAGACAAATTCTGTGACATTTCAGACAAATTTCTGTGATATTTCAGACAAATTTCTGTGATATTTCAGACAAATTTCTGTGATATTACAGTCAAATTTCTGTGATATTACAGTCAAATTTCTGTGATATTTTTGACAAATTCTGTGACATTTCAGACAAATTTCTGTGATATTTCAGACAAATTTCTGTGATATTTTAGACAAATTCTGTGATATTTCAGACAAATTTCTGTGATATTACAGTCAAATTTCTGTGATATTTTTGACAAATTCTGTGATATTTCAGACAAATTTCTGTGATATTTTAGACAAATTTCTGTGATATTTTAGACAAATTTCTGTGATATTTCAGACAAATTTCTGTGGTATTTTATGTGATGTTTCAGACACATTTCTTTGGTATTTTATGTGATATTTCAGACACATTTCTGTGGTATTTTATGTGATGTTTCAGACACATTTCTTTGGTATTTTATGTGATGTTTCAGACACATTTCTGTGGTATTTAATGTGATATTTCAGACACATTTCTGTGGTATTTTATGTGATATTTCAGACACATTTCTGAGATATTTTATGTGATATTTCAGACACATTTCTGTGGTATTTTATGTGATATTTCAGACACATTTCTGTGGTATTTTATGTGATAATTTCCGTGATATTTCGGAAATTTCTACTACGTATCTCTGGAGGTGCGTTCACGGACCGCAGGTCGGCGGCAGACTCGTGATTCTTCAGGGAGTGGCTCACCGCCACCGGTGGCCGCAGAGAGCAGAAACGGCACATTTGCGGCTGTAATCTCGACATTGTCCGGTAAAGTGCTGGGTCTGTGGGGGAACATCTTCCCTCCCCCCCGTACCTGAACCAGAAACCGTCTTTCTCCAGACAGGCCGTAAATTATTCAGCGACCTGCCGTCGACAGTTAGCTAAAAGCGGCGAAGCGGGACCGTTAGCTCCGTTACGCTCAGAAACGTGATGTGCTCGCGCAGCGACCATGTAGGCCGGTTGCCCCCCGTTACCGTGACCACCGTCACCGCCGGGACCGACGTCTGCGGGATTATAACCCGTTATTCCCGGTACCCGGGGCTCGGCGACCTGCTAACGAGACGCTAGCTCACCCAGGATCTCCTTCCTCCGGTCCGCGTGCGGCTGGTCCGTGTAGACCCACTCGAAGTCGTCCCGGACGACGTGGTTCCCCATCTTCTTCTTCGGAGCTGTGACCGCGGGCAGGTCGGTCCAACACGGCTGTAGAGAGGAGGCGGCGGCTGGAAGCGGAGCCGCGGAGGTTTTGTTCCTGTCGGGTCGCTGCTCCTCCTCCCGCCGGGACGCTACGTAAGCTGGCGGCGTTACATCAGCAGCCGTTAGCCAACACCCGCACCCGGTCCGGACCCGCGGAACCGCCCAGGCTCGGGTTTCACCCGGTCCGGACCCGCGGAACCGCCCAGGCTCGGGTTTCAGCCGGTCTGGACCCGCGGAACCGCCCCAGGCTCGGGTTTCAGCCGGTCCGGACCCGCGGAACCGCTCCAGGTTCTGCTTCCAGCCGGTCCGGACCCGCGGAACCGCCCAGGCTCGGGTTTCAGCCGGTCCGGACCCGCGGAACCGCTCCAGGTTCTGCTTCCAGCCGGTCCGGACCCGCGGAACCGCCCAGGCTCGGGTTTCAGCCGGTCCGGACCCGCGGAACCGCCCAGGCTCGGTTTCCAGCAGGTCCGGACCCGCGGAACCGGCCCAGGTTCTGCTTCCAGCCGGTCCGGACCCGTGGAACCGGCCCAGGTTCTGCTTCCAGCCGGTCCGGACCCGTGGAACCGGCCCAGGTTCTGCTTCCACACGATCCAGACCCGTGGAACCGGCCCACGATCTGCCTCCACACGGTCCGAACCCACAGAACTGCCCCAGGTTCGGTTTCCAGCCGGTCCTGACTCAGATTCGGCTGCAGCAGCCCAAGGCTCAGTTTGTCTCAGCTTAGTGAGGAGACGAACAGGTTCTGGTTCTACAGAGTCCTCTTTCAGAACCGTTTCCTGAGACAGATCAAGTCCTTTTGTCTTCGTTTCCAGCAGAGAGAACGAAGCAAACGTCCTAATAAAGATCCGGAGCTGTGGAACCCAAAACCAGAACCAGAACCTGAACAGGCGTAAAAAATGTCCCGACCCGACCAGATGTCGGTTCTGATCCAGTTCCAGATTCAGAACTGCAGGGTTTCACACACAGCAGGTCCCCAGATGATCTGGGTCCCCAGAGCCCCCGAGGAGCCCAGACCCAGGACCGGGTCTCGGGGTGGGTGTTGTCTCCCCTCTTAACTTGTTTTCAGGGTACAAACACCTCCTACGTGTCCCAGACCATGATACTACACCACCGCGGTTAGCAACACCACAGAGTTGGTGTGTGTGTGTGTGTGTGTGTGTGGGGGGGGGGGGTTAGATTATGTGTGTGTGTGTGTGTGGAATTAGATTAGACTACATAATTATGTCAAACAGCCTCGTGTTTTATATTAGAATTATGCGCTACCATGTGCTGCAACCCATTGTACCACATAGTAATACCATATTGTAGTACTACATAGTACTACCACATTGTAGTACCACATAGCAATAATAATATGAATGGATTAGATTTCTAAAGCGCTTTTTAAGGCACTCAGAGTAAAACCAGAGTAAACAGATTAAATAGAACCAGATTTCATATCAACCTAAAAGGCTGATGGATTAAACACATTTCCAGACTAAATATTACTCTGCGGTAATATTAGTTTGGCAAAGATACTAACCAGTTTCAGTCATATAGTTTGTTTTAAAAGTTTTAATTTTTTGCTAGTTTAGTTAACTAGAATGAACTTGAACCTGAACCCTGGTCAGACCTGGTCCATCATCCAGAACCGGTCCTGAGTGAGTGAGGACCAGATGCTGATCCAGAACCATCTTTGAACTCTGGAGCTGAACCTCCAGACCTGCTGTTACGTAACTGCTCCTGGAGAACAATGCCTCTCTTCCGGTTCCCACCCTGCTTCTGGGGGGGGCACGCCGGTGCTGCTGGTCTCCGACTGGAACAAACGTGTGAAAATCAGCTGCAGACGTTCAGACGTGTGTTCAGATTAAGATTTAATAGGTTGATTTGTACATGTGTAACAGTAATGTGCAACAGAAGCTTCCAGCCGGCCAGCTGGAAACAGTTTTCTTCGTTTACATACATGAAATAGTCAACAATCTACAACTTTAGGTACATGAAGATTACAGTACAGGTGGTATCCGCTGGATTACACCGCTCAGTGTGACTTTGACACTGACGAGAGCAGCTCCAGGAGTTCATGCCACAAGTGGTTCAGGCCGTCCGACACAGAAACGTCTCAACAAAGAAAACAAAGTGCAGCCACGCGACGATGTCACGGCTAAACTAGCGACACAGAGGACGAGTCTGTACAGGAGGGGGGGCTGCCGCGGTCCTGGGGGTCCTGGAGCCGACCACGTACCGCTGCAAGGTCCAGTTCAGCTTCACGTTCAGAGGCGTTGCCATGACGATAGCTCCACCCGTCGGTCTGGGAGAGGGGAGCGGGGGGAGCCGGTCAGTGATGAAAGCAGAAGTCTTGGAAGCAATGTCTCCAAGATAAAGGTCTCCGAGACGAATGTCTCCGAGAGGACAAAAGAAAACACTAATCTGTCCTTCATGAGACGGTCAGAGGCTCGTCATCATCACAGCAGGGTCACATGACTCAGTCCGTTAACACTTTCAACTGTCCGCCAGGTGTCGGGGGTGGGGACCACCACATCGCCATGGTAACGGACACAACCTCATCACCATGGTAACAGGTATAACCTCATTACCATGGTAACAAACACAACCTCATCACCATGACGAGTGCTATCACCACCATAGTTACAGGTTTTATCATCATCACCATGGTAACGAGTGCAATCATCACAATGGTAACAAGTGCTACTATCACTGCCATGGAAACGGACTCTATCACCATGGTAATGGTGTTGAGCCATATCAGATAAGCGTGTCCAATAAAAAGTTAGTTTCTGACGTGATGAAACTGGAACCAGTTCTCTGGCTCGGTAGAAAATAACATGACTGTCCTGGTCAACCACAGAGCCACGTTTCAATCCAACCACCTTACTCCTGAAAGCGGGTTTAGATCCAACCACCTTACTTCTGAAAGCATGTTTAGATCCAACCACCTTACTCCTGAAAGCGTGTTTAGATCCAACCACCTTACTTCTGAAAGCGGGTTTAGATCCAACCACCTTACTTCTGAAAGCGGGTTTAGATCCAACCACCTTACTTCTGAAAGCGTGTTTAGATCCAACCACCTTACTCCTGAAAGCGTGTTTAGATCCAACCACCTTACTTCTGAAAGCGGGTTTTGGCCCCACTTCTGAAAGAGGGTTTAGATCCAACCACCTTACTTCTGAAAGCGGGTTTAGATCCAACCACCTTACTTCTGAAAGCGGGTTTAGATCCAACCACCTTACTTCTGAAAGCGGGTTTAGATCCAACCACCTTACTTCTGAAAGCGGGTTTAGATCCAACCACCTTACTTCTAAAAGGGGGTTTAAATCCAACCACCTTACTTCTAAAAGGGGGTTTAAATCCAACCACCTTACTTCTAAAAGGGGGTTTAAATCCAACCACCTTACTTCTAAAAGGGGGTTTAAATCCAACCACCTTACTTCTAAAAGGGGGTTTAAATCCAACCACCTTACTTCTAAAAGGGGGTTTAAATCCAACCACCTTACTTCTAAAAGGGGGTTTAAATCCAACCACCTTACTTCTAAAAGGGGGTTTAGATCCAACCACCTTACTTCTGAAAGCGGGTTTAGATCCAACCACCTTACTTCTAAAAGGGGGTTTAGATCCAACCACCTTACTTCTGAAAGTGGGTTTAGATCAAACCACCTTCCTTACTCCCGAAAGCGGTTTATATCCAACCACCTTACTTCTGAAAGTGGGTATAGATCCAGTCACTTTTCTTCTGAAAGCACGTTGAGGTTTGACGCAGCTGACATGAAAGAAGCCTGGCTGCCCTTTGTGGACCTCAAAGCTGGTTCTGGTCCAGGCTGGAGCGGAACCTGCCCTCTCAAGGCAGCCAGTTCCTCAGCTGAACATCTACGGCGTCTTCTTGACCAGAACACCAGTAAACCCTCCGTCCGGGACGCTTCAGTAAGGCGGTGGAACGCCTTGGCGGGATCAGAAACGGAGCAGCAGTTAATGGACCTGCTAATGGAGCCGATTCTGGATCATTGTGGCCTAAAATAGTCTTCAGTGTCGCTGCTGACTCAGATGTCTTCCTTCATTGCCATGGCAACGCTGGTCCTCATGACGTCATCACACTCCGATCAATCCTGAGACCAGACGCCGGTTCTCACTCTTCCACCCGGGTCAGCTGTTTTCTGGTCGTGAGGCTCCAGCTGGATGTTGGGAACAACGTTTGATGTCTGAAATTTTCTGCCTGACAGAAATGGGCAGGTTGTCGGTGACACCGGTCTGACCCGGTCCACGTCCAGGTGGAAGTCCTGGTTCCAGTGTTTAGCTCCATCAGGAAGTCCATCAACACTCATCACACCCAGCATCACAGGAGGTGTGTGTGTGTGTAGGGGGGGGGGGGGCATGGGGGGGTGCAGGGCGTTGGATACGTGTGATCAGTCAGACCTGGAAACCAGAAACCTTGAAATGAGTTGTTCATTTTTCTGCTGCGCAGCCGCTTGGATTGTCGGGGAAGGTCCGAACTCTTTCTGGAGCGTTTCAGTGACGAGTTGCCCTCCTCCCCCCCTCCCTGGGCGAGGCCACGCCCACACCGTCGCTCGCCAACACCAGAGCAGACGTGCCGGTGACGGCAGAAGACACGGCGGAGGAAGTGGACGCGGAGGGGGCGGTCCGGACCCCCCTATTGCCGCGGCGCTGCTGTCCATGAGTTCGCGGAGCTTGTGCTCGAGCTCGGCAAGCCGGGCGTTCTGCTCGCCGATCACCTGACTCTGCTCCAGCAGCTTCTGCTCCTGGTCCTGCAGCTGCTTCTGCTGCTCCAGCTGCTTGACCCGGATCTCCTGCATCTCCCGCCGCAGGACCGTCATGGATGCCCCGTTCACCTTCACCTGCTGCTGCACCTTCGTCATCTCGGACCGGGAGGGCGTGTTTTTTGCCAGCAGGGACATGGTGGTCAAGGAGGTAGATGGACCTGCCACTGAGGAGACGAGAGAGCGGCTCAGAGTCAGCCCGCTGCTCAGAAACTAAAGAAAAACTGCACCCACTAATTATTAACCCTAACCCCCCGCTCCCCCCCGAACTGCCAAATTTATTAACTGCAAGGTGAGGGGGTGTGTGGATTTGAGTTGTGGGTGTGAAGTTTTATTGAGGGTGTGTGTGGATGTGAGTTGAGGGGGTGTGAGGTGTGAGTTAAGGGAGTTTGAGGTGTGTGGGGTGAGGTGTTTGAGGGTTTGTTGATGGAGTGTGAAGTGTGTCAGTTGGGGGTGTGTGAGGTGTGTGGGTGTGAGATTTTGTTGAGGGTGTGTGTGGATGTGAGTTGAGGGGTGTGAGGTGTGTTTGAGAGTTGAGGGAGTGTGAAGTGTGTGAGTTGGGGGGTGTGAGGGGTTGTTGAGGGAGTGTGAAGTGTGTGAGTTGGGGGAGGTGTGTGAGGGTTTGTTGAGGGTGTGTGAAGTGTGTGAGTTGAGGGGTGTGAGGGGTTGTTGAGGGAGTGTGAAGTGTGTGAGTTGGGGGAGGTGTGTGAGGGTTTGTTGAGGGAGTGTAAAGTGTGCGGGTTTGAGTTGAGGGGGTGTGAGGGAGTGTGAAGTGAGTTTAAGTTAAGGGGGTGTGAGTTGATGGGGTGTAAGGGTTTGTTGAGGGGGTGTGAGGTGAGTGGGGGTGAGTTGAGGGAGTGTGAGGTGTGTGGGGGTGAGTTGGAGGGAGTGTGAGGTGTGTGGGGGGTGAGTTGAGGGAGTGTGAGGTGTGTGAGGTGTGTGGGGGTGAGTTGAGGGGAGTGTGAGGTGTGTGGGGGTGAGTTGAGGGAGTGTGAGGTGTGTGAGGTGTGTGGGGGTGAGTTGAGGGAGTGTGAGGTGTGTGAGTGTGAGTTGAGGGAGTGTGAGGTGTGTGGGGGTGAGTTGAGGGAGTGTGAGGTGTGTGGGGGTGAGTTGAGGGAGTGTGAGGTGTGTGGGTTGGGGGTTGGGGGGGTGAGGGTTTTTGGGGGGGGGGTGTGGGTTTGAGGATGTGAGATGACATTCCTCCTCTCCCCGTCAGCAACACATGAAACCGACCTGGTGCAGAGCCGATGAGACGGCCGGACAGGTCGGTCCCTGGAAGCTTCTTCTTCAGGATGGGGACGATCTTCTCATCAAAGTACTCCATGGCCATGGAGGAGATGTCCCTCAGCTCCTGCAGGACCTCGTGAGCCCGCTGGGGGGCTCTGGTGGAGTTCACATAGCGCAGAACGCGGTAAATCTCATCTATCACCTGATAACACAGAGAGACATGTGGAACAAAAACAGCAGGAGAAACTCCAGCTGTCCATGTCCTGGCAGCGCCTCTGCTGGCCACGAGTCAGAACTGCAGTCTGGAACTGTGAAACATCGCGGCCGGCTGCAGTCGTCGTGTCCTGATGGACGGAGACGACTCCTGACAGTAACGGGTGATGTAGGAGACGCTGCTCTGCGGCTGACTGACGGCTGGTATCATCTCAGAGGATCCGGTCCGTCACACCCGAGACCTGCTTCACATTCACACCTGCTGGTATACTAACCAGGGTTGTCACTGGGGATGCACCATATTGGAATTTACGCCGATATCCGTTATGCCGATATTTTAAAACTCATGTGGCCAACAACCCATATCGGTACCTATATTATAGCTGAAAAATCTATTATGTAATATTCATTCCTTATGCGTAACTGGAAAATACCTCAACTTGTGTTATAAGTAGCGGTGGCCAAAAAAAACGATACACCGAAATATTGCAATATTTTCATATGTCGATATATTGATATCTAAAAACACAGATTTTTTTTAACACGATGAAATCTTGCAAGATTTTATAAGTAAAATAGATCGATACCGCGTTTTTCAATATCGCTTTGATATCTGCATCTGACAATATCGCAACATTTCAGTGTATTGATATTTTTTCCCACCCCTAATTTTCAAACTGTCGGAAACAGATAACAAAACTGCAGTTTGCAATGACTGTTGATTTTTTTCAGCTTTAATATCGGTATTGATATCAATTACTGGCCACATGAGTTTGAAAATATTTGCATATCGGATATGGGCCAAAATTCCAATATTGTGCATCCCTAACCTAGAAAATTCGGCTGTTGGTAATAAGAGAGCGGATTGTCTTCGGCAGCTGGTACAGTACTGTTTTTCACGCTCTAGTATTGCAGTACTACACTGGTACCAGTACACCGTGCAGCCCTACTGGTACCACATCATGGAGCTGCAGCGGACCCTGCTGGTCCTGCTGGTCCTGCGGGGCAGCTCACCTTCCCAGGGATGAAGCAGCAGAGGTTGGAGTCCACGTACTTCATGAAGGTCATGTTGAGCAGCGAGAGGCGAGTCTCCACCGCCGCCAGGATGTCTGCATGACGGGCCAGAGAATGGTTCCTCCTCTCAGACTCGCGCCTGCAGAGACGGAACGGAGGTTAGAACCCAAAGATCCACTGCAGGTCAGGATCCCGCAGAACCGACACACCTCAGGATCACCAGCACAACTGGAAACTGGGAGAAGGTAGACCACCTGTCCACATCCTAGTCATGGATGTAACGGTAATGGAAGGGCTTGAACAGGTGTAAACAGGTGTGGACAGGTGTGGACAGGTGTGGACAGGTGTAAACAGGTGTGGACAGGTGTAAACAGGTGTGGACAGGTGTAAACAGGTGTGGACAGGTGTAAACTGGTGTGGACAGGTGTAAACAGGTGTGGACAGGTGTAAACAGGTGTGGACAGGTGTAAACAGGTGTGGACAGGTGTGGACAGGTGTGGACAGGTGTAAACTGGTGTGGACAGGTGTAAACTGGTGTGGACAGGTGTAAACTGGTGTGGACAGGTGTGGACAGGTGTAAACAGGTGTGGACAGGTGTAAACTGGTGTGGACAGGTGTGGACAGGTGTAAACAGGTGTGGACAGGTGTAAACAGGTGTGGACAGGTGCAAACTGGTGTGGACAGGTGTGGACAGGTGTAAACAGGTGTGGACAGGTGTGGACAGGTGTAAACAGGTGTGGACAGGTGTGGACAGGTGTGGACAGGTGTAAACAGGTGTGGACAGGTGTAAACTGGTGTGGACAGGTGTAAACTGGTGTGGACAGGTGTGGACAGGTGTAAACAGGTGTGGACAGGTGTAAACGTGTAAACAGGTGTAAACACGTGTAAATAGGTGTAAACGTGTGTGAACAGGTGTAAACATGTAAACACGTGTAAACAGGTGTGAACAGGTGTAAACGTGTAAACGTGTGTGAAGAGGTGTAAACATGTAAACACGTGTAAACAGGTGTGAACAGGTGTAAACAGGTGTGGACAGGTGCAAACAGGTGTGAACAGGTGTGAACAGGTGTAAACGTGTGTGAACAGGTATAAACATGTAAACACGTGTAAACAGGTGTGAACAGGTGCAAACAGGTGTGAACAGGTGTGAACAGGTGTAAACGGGTAAACACGTGTAAACAGGTGTGGACAGGTGCAAACAGGTCTGAACAGGTGTGAACAGGTGTAAACGGGTAAACACGTGTAAACAGGTGTGAACAGGTGCAAACAGGTGTGAACAGGTGTAAACGTGTGTAAACGTGTAAACACGTGTAAACAGGTGTGGACAGGTGTAAACGTGTGTAAACGTGTAAACACGTGTAAACAGGTGTAAACGTGTAAACACGTGTAAATAGGTGTGAACAGGTGTAAACACGTGTAAACAGGTGTAAACGTGTAAACACGTGTAAATAGGTGTGAACAGGTGTAAACACGTGTAAACACGTGTGAACAGGTGTGAACAGGTGTAAACAGATATGTACAGGTGTGAACAGGTGTAAACAGGTGTAAACAGATATGTACAGGTGTGAACAGATATGTACAGGTGTAAACAGATATGTACAGGTGTAAACAGATATGTACAGGTGTAAACAGGTGTAAACAGGTGTGAACAGGTGTGAACAGGTGTAAACAGGTGTAAACAGATATGTACAGGTGTGAACAGATATGTACAGGTGTAAACAGGTGTGAACAGATATGTACAGGTTTGGACAGGTGGTACCAGGTGTGGACAGGTGTGAACAGGTGTAAACAGGTGTAAACAGGTGTAAACAGATATGTACAGGTGTAAACAGGTGTAAACAGGTGTAAACAGGTGTAAACAGGTGTGAACAGGTGTAAACAGGTGTAAACAGATATGTACAGGTTTGGACAGGTGGTACCAGGTGTGAACAGGTGTAAACAGATATGTACAGGTTTGGACAGGTGGTACCAGGTGTGGACAGGTGTAAACAGGTGTAAACAGATATGTACAGGTTTGGACAGGTGGTACCAGGTGTGAACAGGTGTAAACAGGTGTAAACAGATATGTACAGGTTTGGACAGGTGGTACCAGGTGTGGACAGGTGTGAACAGGTGTGAACAGGTGTAAACAGATATGTACAGGTTTGGACAGGTGGTACCAGGTGTGGACAGGTGTGAACAGGTGTAAACAGGTGTAAACAGATATGTACAGGTTTGGACAGGTGGTACCAGGTGTGGACAGGTGTGAACAGGTGTAAACAGATATGTACAGGTTTGGACAGGTGGTACCAGGTGTGAACATGTGTGAACAGGTGTAAACAGGTGTGAACAGATATGTACAGGTGTAAACAGGTGTAAACAGGTGTAAATAAGATATGTACAGGTGTGAACAGATATGTACAGGTGTGAACAGATATGTACAGGTGTGAACAGATATGTACAGGTGTGAACAGATATGTACAGGTGTAAACAGGTGTGAACAGGTGTAAACAGGTGTAAACAGGTGTAAACAGATATGTACAGGTGTGAACAGGTGTAAACATGTGTAAACAGATATGTACAGGTTTGGACAGGTGGTACCAGGTGTGAACATGTGTGAACAGGTGTAAACAGGTGTGAACAGATATGTACAGGTGTAAACAGGTGTAAACAGGTGTAAATAAGATATGTACAGGTGTGAACAGATATGTACAGGTGTAAACAGGTGTAAACAGATATGTACAGGTGTGAACAGATATGTACAGGTGTAAACAGGTGTAAACAGATATGTACAGGTGTGAACAGATATGTACAGGTGTGAACAGATATGTACAGGTGTGAACAGGTGTAAACAGATATGTACAGGTGTGAACAGATATGTACAGGTGTGAACAGATATGTACAGGTGTAAACAGGTGTGAACAGGTGTGAACATGTGTGAACAGGTGTAAACAGATATGTACAGGTGTGAACAGATATGTACAGGTGTAAACAGGTGTGAACAGATATGTACAGGTTTGGACAGGTGGTACCAGGTGTGAACAGGTGTAAACAGGTGTAAACAGATATGTACAGGTGTAAACAGATATGTACAGGTGTGAACAGATATGTACAGGTGTGAACAGATATGTACAGGTGTAAACAGGTGTGAACAGGTGTAAACAGGTGTAAACAGGTGTAAACAGGTGTAAACAGATATGTACAGGTTTGGACAGGTGGTACCAGGTGTGGACAGGTGTGAACAGGTGTAAACAGATATGTACAGGTTTGGACAGGTGGTACCAGGTGTGAACATGTGTGAACAGGTGTAAACAGATATGTACAGGTTTGGACAGGTGGTACCAGGTGTGAACATGTGTGAACAGGTGTAAACAGGTGTAAACAGATATGTACAGGTTTGGACAGGTGTGGACAGGTGTGACACCCACCTGGGCAGCTGGGCTTTCACCTGCCGCTGACACAGGCTGTGGTAGCGCTCCACCTTCAGGAAGCCTTGGTTCAGCACCCGCTGGCAGATCATGTCCATGCGCTTACACACCTGGAGAGATGTGAACAGGTAAGTGAAGGAGTCTCTGTAGGTCCCAGCTACTGAGAGCAGCAGATAGATAGAGACGGACGCAGTTCCCCATCTGCAGAGGACAACCAGGTGATCTGGAGGAGCTCATCATGACCACCACACACAAGTAAAGACACTCCCATTTTAGTAGAGGGGGTGTGGTAACCGTAGTATACTGGAAATACTTTTACTTAAAGATACTACTGGTGAAAAGTTTGGGGTCACTTTCCCATTTACTCCAACAGGGCAGTGATCCCAAACCTGACAAAAATAAGAACAAATAAAGATTTCTGAAAATCAGGACGATGATTTTGGATTGTTTACAACAGAAATATGAAAAACAAACAAAGTAAATAAGTGTGACGGAATTCTGGATGGACGTGCTGAACACTTCAATCACTGCAACGTCCAATCACACGTCTGCACCTGTTCACAGGTGTGTTGGTCCACTGTTCATGAGCAAGATGCTCAAATGTGTCTGGGACAAAGACTGAGAGGTCTGACTAGACCTGGACCTGGACCTGGATCTGGACCTGGACCTGGATCTGGATCTGGACCTGGATCTGGATCTAGACCTGGATCTGGATCTGGATCTGGATCTGGATCTGGATCTAGACCTGGATCTGAACCTGGACCTGGACCTGGATCTGGACCTGGACCTGGATCTGGACCTGGATCTGGATCTGGATCTGGACCTGGATCTGGATCTAGACCTGGACCTGGACCTGGATCTGGACCTGGATCTAGACCTGGACCTGGACCTGGACCTGGATCTGGATCTGGATCTGGACCTGGATCTGAACCTGGATCTGAACCTGGATCTGAACCTGGACCTGGACCTGGACCTGGATCTGGATCTGGATCTGGACCTGGACCTGGATCTGAATCTGGACCTGGATCTGGATCTAGACCTGGACCTGGATCTGGATCTGGATCTAGACCTGGATCTGGATCTGGATCTGGACCTGGACCTGGACCTGGACCTGGATCTGGATCTAGACCTGGACCTGGACCTGGATATGGACCTGGATCTGGATCTAGACCTGGACCTGGATCTGGATCTGGATCTGGATCTGGACCTGGATCTGGATCTGGACCTGGATCTGGACCTGGACCTGGATCTGGACCTGGACAGACCGCCCCCCCGGGCTCAGAGTGCTCTCACGGTGAGGCTGCAGCTGATCAGATAACAGATTCAGGAGAATCTAAACAGGACCAGTCAGATTCCTCTGATACAGATAAAACCTCAGAGGCACGCCGAGTCACGCTGTTCATGTTCTACTGGGAACAAAGGTTTACGTTCTACTGGGAACAAAAGTTCATGTTCTACTGGGAACAAAAGTTCATGTTCTACTGGGAACAAAAGTTCATGTTCTACTGGGGACAAAAGTTCATGTTCTACTGGGAACAAAAGTTCACGTTCCACTGGGAACAAAAGTTCACGTTCCAATGGGAACAAAAGTTTATGTTCTACTGGGGACAAAAGTTTATGTTCTACTGGGGACAAAAGCTTATGTTCTACTGGGGACAAAAGTTCACGTTCCACTGGGAACAAAAGTTTATGTTCTACTGGGGACAAAAGTTTATGTTCTACTGGGGACAAAAGTTTATGTTCTACTGGGGACAAAAGTTTATGTTCTACTGGGAACAAAAGTTCATGTTCCACTGGGAACAAAAGTTCATGTTCCACTGGGAACAAAGGTTCATGTTCCACTGGGGACAAAAGTTCATGTTCCACTGGGAACAAAAGTTTATGTTCTACTGGGAACAAAAGTTCGTGTTCCACTGGGAACAAAAGTTCATGTTCCACTGGGAACAAAAGTTCATGTTCCACTGGGAACAAAAGTTTATGTTCTACTGGGGACAAAAGTTTATGTTCTACTGGGGACAAAAGTTTATGTTCTACTGGGGACAAAAGTTTATGTTCTACTGGGAACAAAAGTTCATGTTCCACTGGGAACAAAAGTTTATGTTCTACTGGGAACAAAAGTTTATGTTCTACTGGAAACAAAAGTTTACGTTCCACTGGGAACAAAAGTTTATCTTCTACTGGGAACAAAAGGTTACGTTCCACTGGGAACAAAAGGTTACGTTCCACTGGGAACAAAAGTTCACGTTCTGCTGGGAACACTGGGAACAAAAGTTTACGTTCGACTGGGAACAAAAGTTCATGTTCTACTGGGAACAAAAGTTCATGTTCCACTGGGAACAAAAGTTCATGTTCTACTGGGAACAAAAGTTTACGTTCTACTGGGAACAAAAGTTCATGTTCCACTGGGAACAAAAGTTCATGTTCCACTGGGAACAAAAGTTCACGTTCTACTAGGAACAAAAGTTCACGTTCTACTGGGAACAAAAGTTCATGTTCCACTGGGAACAAAAGTTTATGTTCTACTGGGAACAAAAGTTTATGTTCTACTGGAAACAAAAGTTTACGTTCCACTGGGAACAAAAGGTTACGTTCCACTGGGAAAAAAAGTTTACGTTCTGCTGGGAACACTGGGAACAAAAGTTTACGTTCGACTGGGAACAAAAGTTCATGTTCCAGTGGGAACAAAAGTTCATGTTCCACTGGGAACAAAAGTTCATGTTCCACTGGGAACAAAAGTTCATGTTCCACTGGGAACAAAAGTTCATGTTCTACTGGGAACAAAAGTTCATGTTCCACTGGGAACAAAAGTTCATGTTCTACTGGGAACAAAAGTTCATGTTCCACTGGGAACAAAAGTTCATGTTCTACTGGGAACAAAAGTTCATGTTCCACTGGGGACAAAAGTTCATGTTCTACTGGGAACAAAAGTTTATGTTCTACTGGGAACAAAAGTTTACGTTCTACTGGGGACAAAAGTTCATGATCGACTGGGAACAAAAGTTCATGTTCTACTCGGAACAAAAGTTCATGTTCTACTGGGAACAAAAGTCTACGTTCTACTGGGGACAAAAGTTCATGTTCTACCGGGAACAAAAGTTCATGTTCTACTGGGAACAAAAGTTCATGTTCCACTGGGGACAAAAGTTCATGTTCCACTGGGGACAAAAGTTCATGTTCCACTGGGGACAAAAGTTTACGTTCCACTGGGAACAAAAGTTCATGTTCTACCGGGAACAAAAGTTCATGTTCCACTGGGGACAAAAGTTCATGTTCTACTGGGAACAAAAGTTCATGTTCCACTGGGGACAAAAGTTTACGTTCCACTGGGAACAAAAGTTCATGTTCTACCGGGAACAAAAGTTCATGTTCCACTGGGGACAAAAGTTCATGTTCTACTGGGAACAAAAGTTCATGTTCTACTGGGTACAAAAGATGTTCTACTGGGAATAAAAGTTTATGTTCCACTGGGTATAAAAGTTTATGTTCCACTGGGAACAAAAGTTTATGTTCTACTGGGAATAAAACATGTTTATGTTCTACTGTGAATAAAACATGTTTACGTTCTACTGGGAATGACACTGAAATATCGCCATAGTTTCATGCTACACTGAAATATCGCCATAGTTTCATGCTACACTGAAATATCGCCATAGTTTCATAATACACTGAAATATCACCATAGTTTCATACTACACTGAAATATCGCCATAGTTTCATACTACACTGAAACATCGCCATAGTTTCATACTACACTGAAATATCACCATAGTTTCATGCTACACTGAAATATCGCCATAGTTTCATACTACACTGAAATATCACCATAGTTTCATACTACACTGAAATATCGCCATAGTTTCATACTACACTGAAATATCACCATAGTTTCATGCTACACTGAAATATCGCCATAGTTTCATGCTACACTGAAATATCGCCATAGTTTCATACTACACTGAAATATCACCATAGTTTCATACTACACTGAAATATCGCCATAGTTTCATACTACACTGAAATATCGCCATAGTTTCATACTACACTGAAATATCGCCATAGTTTCATACTACACTGAAATATCACCATAGTTTCAACTTACACTGAAATATCACCATAGTTTCAACTTACACTGAAATATCGCCATAGTTTCATACTACACTGAAATATCGCCATAGTTTCATGCTACACTGAAATATCGCCACAGTTTCATGCTACACTGAAATATCACCATAGTTTCATACTACACTGAAATATCGCCATAGTTTCATACTACACTGAAATATCACCATAGTTTCAACTTACACTGAAATATCGCCATAGTTTCATACTACACTGAAATATCACCATAGTTTCATACTACACTGAAATATCACCATAGTTTCAACTTACACTGAAATATCACCATAGTTTCAACTTACACTGAAATATCGCCATAGTTTCAACTTACACTGAAATATCGCCATAGTTTCATACTACACTGAAATATCGCCATAGTTTCATACTACACTGAAATATCACCATAGTTTCAACTTACACTGAAATATCACCATAGTTTCAACTTACACTGAAATATCGCCATAGTTTCATACTACACTGAAATATCGCCATAGTTTCATACTACACTGAAATATCGCCATAGTTTCATAATACACTGAAATATCACCATAGTTTCATACTACACACAAATATCACCATAGTTTCATACTACACTGAAATATCGCCATAGTTTCATGCTACACTGAAATATCGCCATAGTTTCATACTACACTGAAATATCGCCATAGTTTCATACTACACTGAAATATCGCCATAGTTTCATACTACACGGAAATATCGCCATAGTTTCATACTACACTGAAATATCGCCAGTTTCATACTACACGGAAATATCGCCATAGTTTCATACTACACTGAAATATCGCCAGTTTCATACTACACTGAAATATCGCCATAGTTTCATACTACACTGAAATATCACCATAGTTTCATACTACACTGGAATATCACCATAGTTTCATACTACACTGAAATATCGCCATAGTTTCATACTACACTGAAATATCGCCATAGTTTCATGCTACACTGAAATATCGCCATAGTTTCATACGACACTGAAATATCACCATAGTTTCATACTACACTGAAATATCACCATAGTTTCATGCTACACTGAAATATCACCATAGTTACATACTACACTGAAGTATCACCATAGTTTCATACTACACTGAAATATCGCCATAGTTTCATACTACACTGAAATATCGCCATAGTTTCATACTACACTGAAATATCGCCATAGTTTCATGCTACACTGAAATATCACCATAGTTTCATGCTACACTGAAATATCACCATAGTTTCATACTACACTGAAATATCGCCATAGTTTCATGCTACACTGAAATATCGCCATAGTTTCATACTACACTGAAATATCACCATAGTTTCATACTACACTGAAATATCACCATAGTTTCATACTACACTGAAATATCGCCATAGTTTCATACTACACGGAAATATCGCCATAGTTTCATACTACACTGAAATATCGCCATAGTTTCATACTACACTGAAATATCGCCATAGTTTCATACTACACTGAAATATCACCATAGTTTCATGCTACACTGAAATATCACCATAGTTTCATAATACACTGAAATATCGCCATAGTTTCATAATACACTGAAATATCGCCATAGTTTCATGCTACACTGAAATATCGCCATAGTTTCATGCTACACTGAAATATCGCCATAGTTTCATACTACACTGAAATATCACCATAGTTTCATGCTACACTGAAATATCGCCATATTTTCATGCTACACTGAAATATCGCCATAGTTTCATACTACACTGAAATATCGCCATAGTTTCATGCTACACTGAAATATCGCCATAGTTTCATTCTACACTGAAATATCGCCATAGTTTCATGCTACACTGAAATATCGCCATAGTTTCATACTACACTGAAATATCGCCATAGTTTCATACTACACTGAAATATCACCATAGTTTCATATGCCAATATCATACCGATAATTAAAAATGTGATACAGGTCTATTTTACTGATCAGTAAAATAGACCTGTATCGCTTATCTCAATATCTATACGGTCCTGCCCATGTCCCAGGGACAGTCTTGGAGACCGGGACAGACGGAGACAGGAATGTCCCAGGTCCTGGAGACCGGGACAGATTGAGACAGTACCGTCCCAGGTCCTGGAGACCGGGACAGAGGGAGACAGTACCGTCCCAGGTCCTGGAGACCGGGACAGAGGGAGACAGTACCGTCCCAGGTCCTGGAGACCGGGACAGAGGGAGACAGGACCGTCCCAGGTCCTGGAGACCGGGACAGACACCTGTCCTCCTGACAGCTGAGCAGAACCTCGCGTGCGTCTCTGGTTCTGTGTGTTCGGGATGACGGTGCGCGTGCGTGCTGTGACGTGTGTCGGGCTCGCGCGCTGCTAGCTAGCTGTGTTGTCCTTACCGCGCGCAGCAGGCTGATCTCATCGTAGGTCAGGAAGTTGAGGATGGTTTCTATGGCAACGATGGGGAGTCCCAGCAGCGGGTTGTTCTGGTGCTGCTGGTCCGGAGGAGGACTGGACTGCCGAACCGACACCCCGTCCGAGTCCGGCGATCCCACACACCCGTCCGCTCGCTCCACCACGGCCGCCATCTTGTTTTGCTCTGGAGGTGGCGGAAGTGACGTTGCTGTGGGAACCGCGTGCCATGTTTTTAAAACGTCTCCGCACTTCCTGTCATGGACCCAAGAAATCTGGTTCCGAACACAGAACCCGACCTAAGGACCCAAGAAATCTGGTTCCGAACACAGAACCCGAATCATGGACCCAAGAAACCTGGTTCCGAAGTCTAACAACCCGAATCATGGACCCAAGAAACCTGGTTCCGAACTCACAGAGCCCGAATCATGGACCCAAGAAACCTGGTTCCGAACTCACAGAGCCCGAATCATGGACCCAAGAAATCTGGTTCCGAACTCACAGAACCCGAATCATGGACCCAAGAAACCTGGTTCGAACTCACAGAACCCGAATCATGGACCCAAGAAATCTGGTTCCGAACACAGAACCCGACCTAAGGACCCAAGAAACCTGGTTCCGAACTCACAGAGCCCGAATCATGGACCCAAGAAACCTGGTTCCGAACTCACAGAACCCGAATCATGGACCCAATAAATCTGGTTCGAACTCACAGAACCCGAATCATGGACCCAAGAAACCTGGTTCCGAACTCACAGAACCCGAATCATGGACCCAAGAAACCTGGTTCCGAACTCACAGAGCCCGAATCATGGACCCAAGAAATCTGGTTCCGAACTCACAGAACCCGAATCATGGACCCAAGAAACCTGGTTCCGAACTCACAGAACCCGAATCATGGACCCAAGAAATCTGGTTCCGAACTCACAGAACCCGATTCATGGACCCAAGAAACCTGGTTCCGAACTCACAGAGCCCAAATCATGGACCCAAGAAATCTGGTTCCGAACACAGAACCCGACCATAGGACCCAAGAAACCTGGTTCCGAACTCACAGAGCCCGAATCATGGACCCAAGAAACCTGGTTCCGAACTCACAGAACCAGAATCATGGACCCAAGAAACCTGGTTCCGAACTCACAGAGCCCGAATTATGGACCCAAGAAACCTGGTTCCGAAGTCAAACAACCCGAATCATGGACCCAAGAAACCTGGTTCCGAAGTCAAACAACCCGAATCATGGACCCAAGAAACCTGGTTCCGAACTCACAGAACCCGAATCATGGACCCAAGAAACCTGGTTCCGAACTCACAGAACCCGAATCATGGACCCAAGAAACGTGGTTCCGAACTCACAGAACCCGAATCATGGACCCAAGAAACCTGGTTCCGAACTCACAGAAGGCGAATCCCTGGTTCCAGTCACACAGAACCCGAATTATGGACCCAAGAAACCTGGCTCCGAAGTCAGAGAACCCAAATCATGGACCCAAGAAACCTGGCTCCGAAGTCAGAGAACCCAAATCATGGACCCAAGAAACCTGGTTCTGAAGTCACAGAACCCAAATCCCTGGTTCCAACCACACAGAACCAGAATCGTGGACCCAAGAAACCTGGTTCCCAATTGACAGAACCCAAATCCAAGAGACTGAAACTGAATCAGGAACCCGAGAAAAAACTGCTAAAACTGATGGTTCTGGTTCTGTAGAACTCTGGTTATAGGTCTGGACCTGTGGCTCTGGTTTGTGGAACTCTGGTTCTAGACCTGGAGCTGAGGTTCTGGAGAACTATGGTTCTAGATCTTGATCTGTGTTCTGGTTCTGTAGATATCTGGTTCTGGGTTTGGATCTGTGGTTCTGGTTCTGTATAACTGTGGTTCTACATCTGGATCTATGTTCTGCTTTTGTAAAACTCTGGTTCTAGGTCTGGATCTGTGTTTCTGGTTCTGTAGAACTGGTTCTAGATCTTGAGCTGTAGCTCTGGTTCTGTAGAACTCTTGTTCTAGGTCTTGATCTGTGGTTCTGGTACTGTAGGACTCTTGTATTGGGTGTGGATCTGTGGTTCTGGTTCTGTAGAACTCTGGTTCTAGATCTGGGGTTCTGGTTTGTGGATATCTGGTTCTTTAAAACTCTGGTTCTAGATCTTGGTTCTTGTTATTTGAATATGTGGAACTCTTCTGTTCTGTGGATCTTTGGTTCTGTTCTGAAGTTCTCTAGTTATATGGTTCTTTGGTTCTGTGGAACCCTGGTTTTCAGGTTCTATCGTTCTCTGAATCTTTGGTTTTCTGGTTCTCTAGTTCTCTGGTTCTTTGGTTTTCTGATTCTTTGGTTCTTTGTTTTTTTTGGTTCTTTGGTTTTCTGGTTCTTTGTTTCTCTGATTCTTTGGTTTTCTGGTTCTTTGTTTCTCTGATTCTTTGATTTTCTGGTTCTTTGGTTTTCTGGTTCTTTGTTTCTCTGATTCTTTGGTTTTCTGGTTCTTTGGTTTTCTGGTTCTTTAGTTCTCTGGTTCTTTGGTTTTCTGATTCTTTGGTTCTTTGGTTTTTTTGGTTCTTTGGTTTTCTGGTTCTTTGTTTCTCTGATTCTCTGGTTTTCTGGTTCTTTGTTTCTCTGATTCTTTGGTTTTCTGGTTCTTTGGTTTTCTGGTTCTTTGTTTCTCTGATTCTTTGGTTTTCTGAATCTTTGGTTTTCTGAATCTTTGGTTTTCAGGTTCTTAAGTTCTCTGGTTCTATGGTTTTCTGGTTCTTTGGTTCTATGGTTTTCTGGTTCTTTGTTTCTCTGATTCTTTGTTTCTCTGGTTCTTTGGTTTTCTGGTTCTTTGTTTCTCTGATTCTTTGGTTTTCTGAATCTTTGGTTTTCAGGTTCTTTAGTTCTCTGGTTCTTTGTTTCTCTGGTTCTATGGTTTTCTGGTTCTTTGGTTCTCTGGTTCTTTAGTTCTCTGGTTTTCTAGTTCTTTGTTTCTCTGGTTCTTTGGTTTTCTGGTTCTTTGTTTCTCTGATTCTTTGGTTTTCTGATTCTTTGGTTTTTTTGTTCTTTGTTTCTCTGATTCTTTGTTTCTCTGGTTCTTTGGTTTTTTGGTTCTTTGTTTCTCTGATTCTTTGGTTTTCTGAATCTTTGGTTTTCAGGTTCTTTAGTTTTCTGGTTCTATGGTTTTCTGGTTCTTTGGTTCTCTGGTTCTTTGGTTTTCTGGTTCTTTGTTTCTCTGGTTCTTTAGTTCTCTGGTTTTCTGATTCTTTGTTTCTCTGGTTCTTTGGTTCTTTGTGTCTCTGGTTCTTTGGTTTTCTGGTTCTTTGTTTCTCTGATTCTCTGGTTTTCTGGTTCTTTGTTTCTCTGATTCTTTGGTTTTCTGAATCTTTGGTTTTCAGGTTCTTTAGTTTTCTGGTTCTATGGTTTTCTGGTTCTTTGTTTCTCTGGTTCTATGGTTTTCTGGTTCTTTGTTTCTCTGGTTCTTTAGTTCTCTGGTTTTCTGATTCTTTGTTTCTCTGGTTCTTTGGTTCTTTGTGTCTCTGGTTCTTTGGTTTTCTGGTTCTTTGTTTCTCTGATTCTCTGGTTTTCTGGTTCTTTGTTTCTCTGATTCTTTGGTTTTCTGAATCTTTGGTTTTCAGGTTCTTTAGTTTTCTGGTTCTATGGTTTTCTGGTTCTTTGGTTCTCTGGTTCTATGGTTTTCTGGTTCTTTGTTTCTCTGGTTCTTTGGTTCTAATTCACAGGAACACAAATAGACGACCTGTGATACGGTCCTGACATACAGAAGGAGCGTTCTGACTCCTACAGGCCTTTGTGTAGATGTTGGTTCTCTTGGTGATGTTCCAGACGTTCTGGCCGCTCTGCTCTGCGTGTTCCTGTGACTGCGTTAGACATTTGATGGACGGCTCATTCCAGCGGTTAAACATGTGTGTGATGCTGCTCCACACGTTCATGCGATGCTTGTTGGGGACTTTGTCTCATGTCCATCAGAGACTGCTTCAGCTTATTATGGTATTCCATCTCCTTCACCGTCTTTCCTATTTAACGTTTGCAGTCGTGGTGTTGCGGCCATCACTGTGGAACCATGTCTGTTTTTTTCTTTAGCATGGTTCTCACTCTGTTACCTGCATCATCCAGAGATCTCCGCTGTTTTTGTTCTGCCCTTTTTCATACTTTCATGTTTGTTTCACTTTTCTTACATTTTTTATACATTTTTTCACATATTCAACCCTGACAGTCGTAGCTGCTCATCATTAGTATCATATCGTTATTTGTCACCATTTACTGGCATCTGTCACGATTGTAACACACACCTGCACATCCAGGCCCGGACCTGGTGGACCGAGGGTCCGCCGGTCCATCCAGGCCCGGACGTGGTGGACCGAGGGTCCGCCGGTCCACCCAGGCCCGGACGTGGTGGACCGAGGGTCCGCCGGTCCATCCAGGTCCGGACCTGGTGGACCGAGGGTCCGCCGGTCCATCCAGGTCCGGACGTGGTGGACCGAGGGTCCGCCGGTCCATCCAGGCCCGGACGTGGTGGACCGAGGGTCCGCCGGTCCATCCAGGCCCGGACCTGGTGGACCGAGGGTCTGCCGGTCCATCAAGGCCCGGACCTGGTGGACCGAGGGTCCGCCGGTCCACCCAGGCCCGGACGTGGTGGACCGAGGGTCCGCCGGTCCATCCAGGACCGGACCTGGTGGACCGAGGGTCCGCCGGTCCATCCAGGACCGGACCTGGTGGACCGAGGGTCCGCCGGTCCATCCAGGTCCGGACCTGGTGGACCGAGGGTCCGCCGGTCCACCCAGGCCCGGACGTGGTGGACCGAGGGTCCGCCGGTCCATCCAGGTCCGGACCTGGTGGACCGATGGTCCGCCGGACAATCCAGGTCCGGACCTGGTGGACCGAGGGTCCGCCGGTCCACACAGGCCCGGACCTGGTGGACCGAGGGTCCGCCGGTCCACCAGGTCCGGACCTGGTGGACCGAGGGTCCGCCGGTCCACACAGGTCCGGACCTGGTGGACCGATGGTCCGCCGGACAATCCAGGCCCGGACCTGGTGGACCGAGGGTCCGCCGGTCCATCCAGGTCCGGACCTGGTGGACCGAGGGTCCGCCGGTCCATCCAGGCCCGGACCTGGTGGACCGAGGGTCCGCCGGTCCATCCAGGTCCGGACCTGGTGGACCGATGGTCCGCCGGACAATCCAGGTCCGGACCTGGTGGACCGAGGGTCCGCCGGTCCACCCAGGCCCGGACCTGGTGGACCGAGGGTCCGTCAGCGCCGTTCATGCCGGCAGTTAAACGTCTGATGGAGACGACGGCTGAAACCATCCAGATAAATAAAACTTTATTTCCTCACGTTGAACAATGAAAACAAAACTGCTCATAAGACCTGGTAAACATTTACAGTTCGTCATGGACCCGGTCTGAGACCCAGTCCTGGTACGGGTCTGAGACCTGGTCCTGGTCCCCGTCTTCAGGTCCATGCGGTCCTGGTCTCTGGACCCGTCTTCAGTCCATGTGGACCGAGTCCAGCTCGTTCAGGAACGTCTGACACTTGGACATGAGGACTTTGATGGCCTCCATCACCAGGACATCCGGAGGAAGGACGCCGGTGGACTCCACGGAGACTGCAGAGCAGAGACACGCGTAAGAACTCCAGACATACACACACATATACTACACACATACTACACACACACATACTACACACATACTACACACACACATACTACACACTACACACATACTACACACTACACACACACACATACTACACACACATATACTACACACATACTACACACACACATACTACACACACACATACTACACACTACACACACACACATACTACACACTACACACACACATACTACACACTACACACACACACATACTACACACTACACACACACACACTACATACACACACACACACTGCACACACACAATACACATACTACACACACACACACACACACACAACACACATACTACACACACACATACTACACACTACACACACACATACTACATACACACACACATACTGCACACACACAATACACATACTACACACACACACACACACACACACACACATACTACACACACACACAACACACATACTACACACATACTACACACACACATACTACACACTACACACACATACTACATACACACAATACACATACTACACACACACACACACACACACACACTACACACACACACATACATACTACACAACACATACTACACACACACTACACAGCACATACTACACACACACAACACATACTACACACACACACACACTGCACACACACAACACACATACTACACACACACACACACATACATACTACACAACACATACTACACACACACTACACAGCACATACTACACACACACAACACATACTACACACACACACACACACGCACACACACAATACACATACTACACACACACACACACTACACACACACACACACATACTACACAACACATACTACACACACACTACACAGCACATACTACACACACACACACATACTACACACACACACACACATACACACACACACACACACACACACACATACACAGTACATACTACACACACACACACACATACTACACACACACACACACACACATACACACACACACACACACACACACATACTACACACACACACACACTACACACACACACACACACACACAGCACATACTACACACACACACACCCCCCCCTACACACACACACACACACACACACACACACACACATACTACACACACACACACACACACACACACACACACACACACACGGGGGGGGGGGGGGGGGGGGGGGGGGGGGGGGGGGGGGGGGGGGGGGGGGGGGGGGGGGGGGGGGGGGGGGGGGGGGGGGGGGGGGGGGGGGGGGGGGGGGGGGGGGGGGGGGGGGGGGGGGGGGGGGGGGGGGGGGGGGGGGGGGGGGGGGGGGGGGGGGGGGGGGGGGGGGGGGGGGGGGGGGGGGGGGGGGGGGGGGGGGGGGGGGGGGGGGGGGGGGGGGGGGGGGGGGGGGGGGGGGGGGGGGGGGGGGGGGGGGGGGGGGGGGGGGGGGGGGGGGGGGGGGGGGGGGGGGGGGGGGGGGGGGGGGGGGGGGGGGGGGGGGGGGGGGGGGGGGGGGGGGGGGGGGGGGGGGGGGGGGGGGGGGGGGGGGGGGGGGGGGGGGGGGGGGGGGGGGGGGGGGGGGGGGGGGGGGGGGGGGGGGGGGGGGGGGGGGGGGGGGGGGGGGGGGGGGGGGGGGGGGGGGGGGGGGGGGGGGGGGGGGGGGGGG
>JALJCO010013720.1:0-140000 GCA_023101725.1 Atherinomorus stipes
ACTAAAACTGAGATTGCTGCCAAAAACAACACTGTCCAGAATCACATTGAAAGAGGGTAAAGCAGCAAGCTGGACTTACCAGTGGGAGCCTCCTGCTCGCTGCTGCCTTCAGTCTGCAGCTTCCTTTCACTGGAGCCATCAAGTGTTGAGACTTCTAACACATGGAACTGCAGTCATATCCGCTTAAGTCTCTCCACCATCGTTGCTTAATCAGATCGGTCATACAGCTACAGTATGGACAGACAGCTGTTCCTCGGGTCTTCACAGGACTTCTCCAATCATCAAAGATCTCCAGCTGCTTCCAAATATACATCTTTCCCTCCATCTTCAGCTTAATACATGGGAACTATTTAAAACTCAGCTGGAACCATGTAAGTTGTTATCTTCCCATTTTTAAAGGATAATTATTTGCTGCGAGTTAGATTGCGGCTAGCGGTTAGCTGTGAGCTAGCGCAGGGAATGAGTGCCTCTCCACTGTCACGCCTGACTCTGCAGGTCTAAGCCACTCCATACCTTTCTGAGCCCGCTCAGTGTGGGTCTTGCAGGCTTTTAGCTGAACCAAGTTTTGTTGGAGCTGGGAGAATGACTTGTAGCTACAGGCAGCTGGCTACAGTTTTAGTCCGGTTCTAACCTGTAAGGTCTGATCCACTCATATTCCACAGCATCATCACACTCTTCTGAACAGGCTGATGATCCCACTATGCAAACCATTTCCAAGCTGTTCTAGAGTCATCTTTCATGTTTTTCATCACTTTGATTTTATGAGCCAACCGTAACTGCTTGTGTCACTGATGTCACGTCACGGATATTTACATCTGATTGACTTCACACTGCACAGAACTACTTATTTAGTCTTGATGTGTGGTTGTATTGCAAAGTTACTTGAAGTTAAGGTCGTGTCATAACCACTTTAAAGTTAAAGAAAATGTCATTTAGCTGATACACAGCAATGTACTACAACCAATACAGTAAATTTACTGGAAGATGGGAGTTTCTTATTGTGACAGTGTGAGGTCCTGTCACTATGCCTCCGATAGATCATGTGCTCTGGCTACTTGGCCACAGGGATGTCCCTTTGGCTGACTGGTTAGCATGCATGACTCTCACCTGGGAGTCTGAGGATCAAATCCCGCCGGGCCCTCTGTTGCGTACCTTGTCACATTATGACTTTCCTTGTGCACGAGTATGAGATGTGCATGTTATTTTATGCACATCGAGTGGGAGGAGAGTATAAGGGAGAGTGAGTGTTTCCTATTGGGAAAAACAGTTAGGGGCGGGGCTTACAGTTAAAAACTAAACGGTTCTCCCCACTAATGGTTTGAAAATGTGCAGAATCAGGTGTAGCACCCACAGAAATAAATGTACAAAGAACAAACATTAAATCAAACAAAATCTGCTAGCATCTCTCCAGATTCATCTGTCACACCCTCTGCAGCATGATCCACTCATCATCAGCTGTAATTTGATTTTTCAATTAACCATGACAATGATGGAGATGGGGATAATCCCACTATGCATTCACAATAGAATATTTCCCAGTAGCCTGTATTGATCGGTACTGTTATTTGCCAAGAGGATCAGTGTGATAATTAAAATCTAAACACATTTAGCATCTGACTTTGAAGCTTTCATTACCTGGGATAGTTTGGCAGGAAAAAGAAAAGGTCATATTGAGCAACAGAGCAAGGGAAGGGTGTTGAGCTTGACAGTTGGGTTTATTTTGGATATGACAGCATCTGATTTAGTGTATAAGGTAAGATTAGATGGTGATGGTGTCTTTACTGCTGACATCCTCTGAAATACCTAAAGGTTATAAACTAGTAATTGGACTTGCCAGCTGTGGATATACATGTATGTTGTGGTTACCGACAACATTACAACTTTTACAATATGAAATGAAAATTAAATGAAAATGAAAAATATTTTATTAATCCCGAAGGAAATTCAATATGAATATGATCACTTGATTGAACATAGTAAATATACCCACATTTAAACTGAAATAGTAAAAATGATTGTTTAGTAAAATCCCAGAAGACTTTTGTCATCAAGTCTAAATCTAAAATGAAATTGTTTCTTGATTGACTGGAAACTACTTTGAGATTTTATCCTCTTTGTTCTTGTATTCTCTACATTTTCTTTAACATTATGTGTTGGCCATTTCCATGGGCTAGCAGCTTAGATAAAACAATCGGGTGAAAGACAATTAATTAGTGTGCTATTTTACCTTGACCTGGGGAATTAGAATGGAATTCAACTAAACGGAAAGGGGGTCAAAATTTAGTATTTTTTTAGAAGTCAAAGACTTGAAGAAACCATAAAACTCTTGTTTCCATAAAATAAACATTATTTGAGAAATTATAAGAATATACACTTCACTTACAGTTGTTTTATTTAAAAATGTATGGGCATCAAAGTAACAACATTCGAGTCTAAGATTAATTTTTCTTTGGGGATGATAAAAGTGTATCATATTCTAATGTTTTGCGTCGTATTGATCACATCTCATCATATCGTATTGTATCGTATCAATTTGTATAGTATTGTATCAACAATTCATATTTATTGTATCATTGTATCATATGATACAATACAATTTGTATCGTATCGTACCGTACTATACAGTATGGTTCATATTGGATCATATCATATCATATCATATCATATCATATCATATCATATCATATCATATCATATCATATCATATCGTATCATGTGATACAATTAGATATATATTGTACCACATCATATTGCATCATATCATATTGTGTCGTATTGTATTATACAATGCGATTTGTATCTTATCTAATCTTATCTTATCCTACTTTTTTAAACCCAATTGGGAAATTGTTTCTATATTTGATCCATCCTAGATACAGTTGGAGCAGTTGGTTTTGGAAACACATTTATCCCTACACTATAGTTCAAATGCTGAGGTCATAAAGGTAAAGAGGGTTCAGACTGGACAAACCGAAAAGTCTTGGACAGATACTGTTTCATAAACAAGAAAATCTATGAAGACTAAATTTTCAAATCAAATTATTTACTTACTGGCTTCTGTAATTGAACTAAAAAGCTGAATGAAAAGTTATGGTTACCATTATCAGTTTAAGTTTTTGAATGTTAAGTAACACAGCACTCAGACCAGATCTACATCTCCCATGAAAATATTTCTTGTCTTATGGGGCATTCAGGGAACTCATGGGAGGTGTGTTTAAACAACAAACAGATATACAAAACAAAACAAACATAAACAAATTAGCAAATTTATTCCTCCTAGTTAATACGTCTCATAATTTATAGCATACCAAAACTCTTCTGACGATACGATCCACATGACAGTGTGATCATAATTTTTTATTCAAACAACTTGTACAGTATATGTAATATTAGTCAGATTCTGTGCTCACGGATGTCAGTAGCTTTTAGAAGAAATCTTATGTTTTCTCTTTACCGTTCTCTTTTCAGGGGTTTAGGGCCGCCGAGCTAAAGATTGGAAGTTACAACAAATGGCTTCTTCTGCTGTTATTTGGCAGCTGTGGCCCTCAATGGCTCCCCAAAGACGCAACATTTAAGAACAACAATAAGGTGTCGGCGGCTCTCTGCAGCCTGACATGAACATGATAGAAAAGTCTGTAATCTCAAGTGGCAGCTGTCTGTTTTGTTACTAGGGACACAACAAGCATCCAACAGCTCCCAGAGGTCAAGCATGATGCCTGAAGCATCAGTAACTTTCATGAGAAGACTTTATCACTTTTGTCTTTCAAAGAAAAGGAAAAATGGCCAGTTCATTGTCTATCAATAAAACCACAGTGACTCAAGGATTTTTGCTGTCACATGATGGATGTTTCAAAAAAGATATATATATATTTGTGTCATTTTTGTGTGCTCATTTGATGCTGTAAAGATCCAACTAAGCCAACACAGTTAAAGGTGATTGTTCATTTTTGCATAAATATGGCACAGCTTAATTCCAAGAGTGAAAGTAAATACTTTCAGTATACTGTATTAGCATGAATCCATTTGGCTTTATGATTACCTGCAGGCCACAGGCAACATTAAGATTTAAAGATTTGGAATATGAACCAATATGAAACTTCAGTTTAACTCTGTGCAGATAGATGAAAAAGAATATTGTTAAAACTGTTAGCTGAATGTGAAACTGAAGTTTTTTTTGCTGAATAAAAGACAGAAGGAAACATCTGGCTTGTCCCTGAGCGAATAAAAGACAATGCAAAGCTAAAAGCTGTTAGCTGTAGTGTAGCTCCACTCGTATGGGGCCCATCTGGGAGCAATATTCATTCAAGTTCTCATTAAAAGTGACTATTTCCCAAAAGTCTTCAATTAATTGTTGTACCTAAAGAAAAGGCCAGCTTTCAGTTGAGTAGCACATGGATGATGCCGTGTGCTATGAGCTGACACAATTGAAGAATTTTATCTATCTTATAAATTAACAGCATGGCTATCAGCCCGCACTGAGAGCAGGCACAAGCACTCCCCTGAGGGAGGCAATTTAAGGGAAGAGAGGAGGGGGAAGCGTGCATCAGGCCACAGCTTGGACAGATCAAATTGACCTTACAGACAGTCCAGTGTGAGATGCTGCAGAAATTGATGGCCATATGTCAATAAGATGGAGACAGTGAGGACGAAAGGTAAATGTCCCAGGGTACATGGCTGAAGTTTACATTGGACCTCTTACTTTGTGTGCATAAATCACAAACATCCCCACATTCTGCTGCTATTTAAGGCCCCTTTGGAGCTATTCCAGCTATTTTATTAAGCAGTAACAATTCTGAATTTCAGTGGAAGTGGATATATGGCATACCATTGGAATGGATCCTTTCATATGTGATCGAATCAGATGATGGATGTGGCATTACTAATCAAATTCATTGTGGTAGCCACTGGGGAATATGGCTGTAGAAAACAAGCCTTGATCGTTCATAAAATTCTAATAAAATGATGACGATGATTTATATTGTTGAAATATTAGCCTAATACTAGCAATGAAGTTTAATGATAATTTACATACTGTTGAATATTTTAAACTGTTCACATTTTGTCTTTAGAGTTGAAGATAAATGTTTGGTAAAATCCTTCTTGTGTACATATTTTTATTTTCACTTTACTTAAATCATGCAAGAAGGAGAACATTCATAAAACATATTCTTTCAATGTATAAACAAAATTTACCATAAGTTGAAGATATTGCCAGTAAATAAGGTAAGAGGGCAAAGGTTTTACTGATGTATGTTTTATTTTAACTGACTCGTTATGTTAGAAAGTTTCCCTAATAAATTGACTAAATTAATTTGCAACTTGGGTTAATATTTTTCATTTTTTTCTTTAGTTGTTCATCTTTGAACAAAAACATAAGGAGACAAATAACAACCACTTAATTCTTCCAGCCAGACGAATGTGGAATTCAACCTGATTCCCACAGGTATCACCACACCCCCCAAACCAATTTTACTTCCCAGTTATTCCTGTAACCTCCGAGACTATAAGGAAATGAAAAAGGATTAGTGGAACTTTGAATCAATGAAATGACTTCTTTGGGTAGCCACAGGTCAGGCACGCAGCATGTTTAAGTTGACATTTCAATTGTACAAGTAATTTGCATTCTATTTGACTCTAAATGACTCTCCCCCCATATCACTGATTCCAATAGCAGCTTCTGATTCCCTCAGTTCACAGATGAAACTGAAACAATGGCTTAATCAAGAAGTGTACTCCTGTCAATCTCTGACCCAAAAATAATTAAACAAAAAGAAGGAAAAAAAAATCTAACAAGGTGAAGATTTAACTTCAATCAAATTACAAACGTGTCCGTTCATGACACAAAGCAAATCTTCAGTTGCTGCACCACTCCTTATTAAATAAAGACCACCGACTGAACACATGTTTCTGTAAAATGACAATCTGTAATAGTCAGAGAAAAAAAAAAAAGGGGGGTCACTTTGAGGCTATTGCATGAAGCTGCAGACAGTGTGGTTTAAATCCTGTTGCTAAGATACCAGGTAGTGTCAATGAAACAAGACAGAGTGCAACTGTACTCTTCACTGCAAATGTTCTAAAAACATTTTCACAGGATTTCTCATCATCATTATTATTATTATTATTATTATTATTATTATCATTATCATTACACCTAACACTTGTGGTTCAGAAAACAGGCCATCTGTGAATCCAAGGTTAAAACTCCACCATTCAGTATCCATAAAGGCAGAGACCCACCGGGCAAATTTTTCGGCCGTCTGGTGTCGTTGTGGAGTCTTCTGAAGTCAGTTCTGAGTCAGTTTGATGTGTTCTGTGTTGTCGGCCGTCTGCAGCCGTCTCCAACACACCGTCAGCGTTCTTTTCAGCCGATTCAACATGTATAATCAGCGTCGGCTAGTCATTCAGTCAGCGATGGGCTGACCCATTAGATTGGAGGAGGCGAAACAGCAAACGAGAAGACCCGAAATAAAAGTAAACAAACCAGATGAAGAGCGGACATAATGCAAACTCTCACACATCGTTTGGCATTGCATTGGGACCTTAGCTAGCAGTCCTCGCTCTGTGCTAACAACAAAGGCAGCAGCTTTAACATTTCTGGTTTTTGGGGCCACATTATAGATCAGCGCTGCCTGCTGTCGTGGCGACATTATATTTTGCGTATGCGCAGAAGGTACACTCAGGTCCGTCGGCTCGATGTGTTCTTTTCTCACCTTGTTGGCGAGACTGAAGCCGATTAATCGACCCAACCCCCTTTTCTGGCGACGACCGCAACGGTCGGCAGTCTGTCCAGTGTGTCTCTGTCTTAAGACACTGATGTCCCAGAAATGCCCCAACCCCTGCTCTTTGCTGGAGTGTTTTGTATACATTCTAATTTTGACATTCATACATAAAAAAGACTTTACTTCATAATTATTATTATTAATATTACCATTAGTAGCAGTAGTAGTAGAAGTAATAGTAATAGAGGTATTAGTGGTATGTATATATTATATTTAGTTATTATTTTTAGAATATTATATTCATCATTTTAATCTTATGAAATGTGTTAAAACAGTTTGTTTTATTACTGCAGACATTCTCATTCTCTACCTGTATTTATTTATACTGTACTAACATGTCTTATTTTTGTGAGAAGACCACTTTTTCACCTGTGTGAACCTTCAGTCCCCCAATCCTCACTCTTCAACCACAATCTGTGGTGTCCTGCCATTCCATCAAATTATAGCTCTTTTTTTTCATAATTTAAAGAAGACATACTTGTGTCTCACTATACAACCTTATTCCTAGTTCATAATTTATGGTTGTGCTGCTCAGAAACACAACGGTATGGAAGACACTACACTTACCTTTTCTCTAGCCCAGTACTCAGTTGCCACCTTTCTATCTATTTTCTCAAGGTCAGAAGATGATGGGTGGATGGCCAGACGCGAGACAGAGGTAATGAGTTTGGAATGGCATTTAGAGCAGTGAGGGGCTGCAGACTTACACCTGACTCATCACAGTATGGATTCAGAAAGAAGGGATTGTGTTAATGAAAGTATATGGCTCAATCTTTGTAGTTGCCTGCAGATCTCCCATTGGAACATGTGAGCTGTGAAGAACGAACATTTTAGCAAATAATTCTGTGAGAATATTTCAATATTTCAGCAGAAAAATGTTTTTGCAGATGTACTGCAGCGTAACAATAAGGTTGTTGCATAATTGAATCATATAAGATCTGTGTTTAGTGTAGATGCACCTCACTGTTTGCTCACTTAAAAGTCTTCAATTAACTTCTCACATTCTTGTATTCTTCTTTACTGTATGACACAAATCCATTAAAACACATTGAGAGCATGAATGTTTTGAAACTAAACTGAGGAATTAGAAATGCCTGCAACTGCAGACAGAGTAATCTAAATAAAGAGATGAGCATATTTAGAAACAGGGACCTTTTTTATTTCTCATTTCAAGTCAGCTTTATTTACACATAAATTACATGATGTTTAATATCATAATAATGCTTTCTTCTCCTGTTTAACAGAATTTGATAGATTAAACAAAAGAAGTCCTTAAATCACAGGAAAATATTCACCTTCTACATGTTGTCTGAAAATATTCCAAATGACTAATAATATGAATAATCGTGATATAAATAATGGTTACTGTCAGAGGTCATTGATCTAAGGTGCAAATTATGTGAAAATGTCTCTGCACAACAAAAGTAATATTGCATTAATAAAATGTTTTGTTGTTGTTATTTGTTGTTTTTTTCTTATTATTTTTTTGTGCCTGTAACATAACTTGTGGACTAAATATTAAGTTGCTACACATATTTTAGCATTTCTGGGGTTTGACAAGATTGATTAAGTTCAGCTATGAATATAGAGCCATGCAGTCATTTGTGTGTGTCATGCACAGGAAGCAAATCATTTCCTGGGAGACGTGGATGTATATTTCTGATACGGCACATACTGTAGCAATAAGCCACTTTGCAGCTTGTAAGCTTTTAACATTTAACCTGATTCCCAACAGAACAAAAAGTATTAACAAACAACTTAAAGGATAACTTTCTTTTTTTTTTCAACCTGGTCCTATTTCTAGGAGTTTATATGTGTATTTACTTACTGGTAAAATTTCTGTATCACTTTGACTCCTTCGGGCAGTATTTAGATTAAGTCGCCCTCCAGCGTACATCCATATAATAGGAGAGACGGGGCAGCCGCTCTATAAGGCATTATCTGCAGCAAAACTCCTTCATTTCACTAATACTTTTAGTAGAATGAATGAACAAATGAGTACTATGGTCCTTGGAGTTCAGAGTTAAGCCTGGTCCAAACTACACGAATTTAGCCCGATTTTGGCCCGACGGAGGCGTCGCAGACAGTCGCTCACTGTCGTGCACGATTCTGCATCATCGGGTCGCAGAACGTCGTGTCTTCGCTCCGTGTAATGTGACACAATCAGCGATTGGCGATTTGGCGTCTGCGACGCTCCACGACCACGACGCAGAAAGACTGGCGTGTCAGAATTTTTTGGTTTTGTCCGTGTAGTGTGACACGTCCCACGACATGTCCCCTCATATTGACCAATAGGAGGACAGTGCGCCTTTCGCCTTTACCAGAGAGACGCTCAGGTGCGCCGGTACACAAACAACAGTGGAGGAAAGGAAGAGAGACGCAGTCCCGCTCCGGTGGAGCGGGGGAGACATTTATGGAGCTGTGGCATCAGTTTACTCCAGAAAAAAAAGAAAAGAAAAGCGAGACTGGGTGTGCCAAATTTATTTTCAAGTGTTAAACCTCCACGAACATTCAAAAGGGTGTATCTCTCTTGAATAAAACATTACTTTATTAACTCGAAACATAACCACACATACACACAAACAGGTCATGTTGGTCACAATAATGGAGGGAACTGATGTCTCCGTCCACTTTCCATTTCATAAGTGACCCAAACAGTCAATTCAGAGACTCCAAACCAAGTGACTGATTGACAGCTGCTTGTCCCGCCTCCCGTTTCGTGTTGTCTTTTGCGACACCCCGCGACGATCAGACGGTTGTCTGTCTGGTGCAATCCTTGTAGTGTGACCACTTGCGAGTAACACGACACCGTACGATTTTATGACACAATTTCTGTTAATGTGACATATGACCATCGTGAACGACGGAAAAAGTCGTGTAGTTTGATCCTGGCTTTAGTTATGGGGGTGGTTTCTCGGCACTCTACAGGCCGCACGTGTGCCTGATACACTTCTGCAGTGCTGCAGTACAGCTAACAAGAGCAGCTCGCCACCAAACACCAACAAACAGCAATCTGCAAAACTCTGAACTCACAGGATAATAGTACTCATTCGTTCATTCATTCTACTTAATGTATTGGTGAAATGAAGGAGTTTTGCTGGAGATAATGCCTTATATAGCGGCTGCCCCGTCTCTATACCATTATGGATGCACAATGGAGGGCGACTAATTTAAATTTCCCCCAAAGGAGTTAAAGTGATACGGGAATTTTACTGGTGAGTAAATGCATAAAATCCTAGAAAGTTATCCTTTAACTGTGAGCTGGAAAGGTATACATCTCTGTGTTATTTTATGCAATCCATCTGTTTTTAGATTTCCATGCGGTCGCTTGAATTCCTCCGTTGTTTCGTCTTTCTTCTCTTTTGTTCTTCAGTTATTTTTGTGTTGGAGTTTATGGCGGCATCTTTGCAGGAGGCAGCAAGCATCAAGCTAATTTGGGTCTGAGTCAAGCAGCAACCTCCGGTGGCCAACTGTGAAGCCACCAGGAAGTCTGAAATATTTGTAGTTTACTCTTCATCCGCTAGGGGCTGGCTGCAAAGCTGGGCATATCCCCATAGACTCCCATGTTAAAGGCCAACCCACAGCAAAATAAATCATGTTAGCAGCCTGGTTCATTTTAGGTTTAATAGGTCAATTTTACCTTCATGTCAACTGTAAGAGGGGTGAATTTTCTATTACGATGATATCTAATCTTGAAATTACACATAATTAAGGGCGTGTCCTTTTGATTGACATGCGTCAGACCGGAAGCCGGCCTGCCGACCAGTGGCTCCTAGCTAGCTCCTTGTTTGCTCTCAGTAAGGTCTCAGTTTGTAGCAGAGTAGCACAATGGCGGTTTTTAGTCAGCAAATAGCAAGTCTAAGTGTATCTTACCTTTACCCCGCAGCATAGGGGACTAATCTTCTTTAGCTCTGTTAGTTTCGAGTTAGCTTGGTTAGCGTTTAGCCCAGAGTACGTCAGCTGTCAATCATTTGTCCCGTGGCTTGGAATGGCCTTGCCTTTTCCCATTTTAGTATTTTCTGGGAGTGACGACACACGTAACACGTCAAGATGGCGACGGTGGGACACGCCCAACTGGCTTCACTTTTAGCTCTTCAGAAACCAACAAGTGACGTAGCGAAAGGTTCGTCCCTCTCTATTAACAGTCTATGTTCTATATAATGTATCGAATCATACATTTGTGCATTCTTTGTAATTTGCACAACTACGGAGGAGAGACAGAGAGAAAGGAAAAAAAGCATTTGTAGGTAATTACTTACATTTTACTGATGCATCGTAAACAAATCAAGTTCTTTATTGTGCGCCGATGTAAATGGATAAGGTCTGCCATACCTTTAGTTCCTCTGAGAGATGAAAAACAGAAATTGACCTCATTGTGAGTTGTACTATCCCATTTTAAAGGGAAAATATGTTTAGGTTGCTAAAACAAAGTAAAGCTACCACTTTCATACATTTCATACATCAGTGGTTGTTTTTGTAAATATCCCCTGACACCCCAGGGCATATATCCGTTTTCAGAGGCCAGAGCAACAGAGAAACAATCATGTTTTCACCGTCTATGAATGACAGATAGTTTTCAGTTGTCCTGTCAGCAACAATAGGAATGTTTTTCCGACCCTCTGACTGCACTCAATCTCTATACCCCTCTGCCATGAGAGGAGAAAATGCTTGTTTACCCAGAAACCAACTGGCCTCCCTGATTGCCATCCCAATGGTAATGGCCAAGGATGAGGGAGATCAATAGCTATCTGCACCCATTCCTGAAGCAATAACATTCAATAGGAAAACCCATTTACTTTTACTTACCTTTGCTTTATTTTGTTTTACCATAAGGAAAGCCAGTTCTGATGAAGATGGGATTTGAATGGATGGCAGGTTATGGATCTTTTTCTGCTATATAGCTTTTATTATTATTATCACTATTGAAATGTAACTATGACTGCGGCATGAAACACAGAAAGAATGCACTCATGACTAAATCTACCAGAAAGCTGTTTTAATCAAGAACATGTAGTGCCTACTTGTGTGTTTGATATTCTTCTGTGCCTCTTTTGACCTTGAAGTACAAATTCTGATTTAGAGGAGTAGCTTTTATGTCATAGCCAAGCCATGATTGTTGCCATATAAAGACAATACCCAAAGATCATAAAAAACATTCACTCACTACAACAAAAATAAAATTGTCCACTCTTTTTGATAAAATGCGCAATTTCTCAGCGACTGTCAGCAAATATATGCTGATAACGGTCAGTAAGATATGATGTGTGTGTGTACAGTGCATGTGTATGCATGCTGGCACATTCATGTGCATGCTCTCACTTGCTGAAAACAGGAAGTTTAATAAGAGCTTGTGTGTTCTCTTGAACTCACCCTTGAGCCAGCTCACAAATCCTCTTGCAGTCAGAACAGCCTGGTCTCCCAGGTGAACCACTCTCACATCATATTATTCCCAGAAAAGAAAAAGAAAGATTTTATGAACTTGCTTATTTGTTGAAAAAGCTTTTCATCACCTTGCACAGTTGTTTCACTACTGCACTTCGCTTCTGTGTGGAGCCATGGTTTGCACTCTTTTCTTTCTCCAGTGTTGTGCCTGATGCGAAGTGAATTA
Source organism: Atherinomorus stipes (assembly GCA_023101725.1). NCBI lineage: Eukaryota > Metazoa > Chordata > Actinopteri > Atheriniformes > Atherinidae > Atherinomorus > Atherinomorus stipes. Next base: position 12,388 of record JALJCO010013720.1, read on the forward strand.
AGTTTCTGTATCTTCTCTTTTCTGTGGCTGTTGTTTGACTCCATCTACCAAACCAAACAGCCGTTCTGGCTGCCCTCCGTATAACCTTGCATCTAACTCCAAAGACTTCCCCGAATCCTTCACAAAGCTTCTGGGAATGATATTTCTTTACTTTGGCATACTGCTGACCTGCTGTAGATATTTATTTTCTTTTTTTAATTTTAATAGCATCATCACATTCACCACTGCAACTGTGGACAGTTTGGCAGATAATCATTGTCACACGTGTCAGAATAAAACGATCCTGCTTCTTCACTTCATACATTATATTCTTACATTTGAAATACTATCAGCTGTGTTAAGTAAAAACATTATCTCGTTTCTTCCCCGTCTGGACATTTACTTAAGCAGTGACATGGCAAAAAATATAGCATGTTGGCGAGAAGGTGAAAGCAATAAAATTTAATTTCAAAGCTTTAAACCTTTAGCCCCGTGTCACACTGCAGTAGAGTACACATGGATTTGGAAACCTGTCTGCATGCTGTGTGTGTTGACCCAGCTGAAGTTTTCTTTTATATCTTTCAGGATGTAACTAGTCCCTTGCTACACTTTAACATTTTCACAGTATAAGTGGGAAGTCTTCTTGTACTGTATCACTGAAACAATTTTGATGGAGACCTCAATAAGTCTGATTTGTCAGGCAAACTTTTAACTGTGAGCTAAACTGGTTGAGCAGGAAACTGACATTTAAATCAGGAAATATTTTATTTTCATTTCAGCTTCTCAATGTAAATTATTTCACTTCATTTGGAACATTGTACCAAACTGCATCCTGGGAAGATTGCTGTGACTGGTATATTTTGTAAAGATGTCACATCAAGTCTCAAATCAAATCTTTATGGTTTTATGTGTCAAACTGGAACTTATGTCAACAATCCAAACTGTACAGATACTACATGCATGTGTCGTGACCCTGAGGTGAAAAACACAACTAGACTGGATAAGAAGAAACCAGAAGGAACAAACATTACAAGAACTGCTGCATTTCTTGGTTCAGATTTTTTTTATTTTTTTTTTTTTAAGAGAAGCTCTTACAGGATGTTTATGGTGCATAGTAAACATCTCGAGTTTGTTATAATGAAATAAGTTGTATTTACAAAAGGCACATATATAGATATAACTTGACAGATACAACTATAATAATATAATATATATATATATATATATATATATATATATATATATATATATATATATATATATATATATATATATATAATGTAAAAGTAATAAATTACACATAAATAATATATAAATAAAATAATAACCATAAAAGCTGCACTTCTTTTGTGAAATCCAGTTTGTGTATATCAAGATGTATCGCAAAATTATCTTGCATTCCTTCATTATTCATCCATTCATATATATATATATATATATATGTATATATATATCTATATATATATATATATATATATATATATAATTGCTTTTTATTTTTAGTTGTTTTCCTTTAATGAATTTCATGTTTATTAAAATGACATTTGTAAAATGTTGCTGCAACTGTTTTTGTAATGTTTTGTGAGATATTGTAGTTTTCTTTTTCCTTTTTTATGATTCCTGTAACTTTCTGTTTTCTAAAATTATTTAATGTGTTGTGTGAAATTTGACATTTACTTCTGTTTTTTTTTTTGTTTGTTTGTTTGTTTTTGTTTTTTAAATTCATTTATTTATTTATTTTTATCCTTTTAAACTGTTGTGTTTCTTATTTTGGAATTTTGTTTTGAAAGTTGTGTCTTCAAAATTCCCTCCTTTTGCTCTTTCTTATCCAATTTAAATTTTCCTTTTTAAAAAATTCTGTAGATATTTATTTCTATTATCTAAGGACAACTGCATATTTTTTCCAACTGAAAAAATAAGTGGTCATTGTTTGTGGTAGATATCTTCAAATTTTTCCATTGAAGGCTATAACTATTCATGCTATATCTGCACATGTATAGTCTCAAACTGTATCATGATCCCAGTTTTTCAGGCATCCCATTCATCCCAGTACCCACAGTAAGCTGTACCATGAATCAGATTCCAGCTTTATCTAATCCAAGGTAAGGAATGCTGAAGACACAGCAGGACACGTTAATCCTTCTAACTTAAGTGCTCAAACACCATTTATGTAATTCAAACTATCCTCCACTCCTAGAATCCATGAGTATGTACATTGGGATGGTCGGCTCTGCAGCAAATTAGTTCTGAACTTATTATCATGTAAATTCTATGCAACTCAACATTAATCATATGAATGTAAATTCTGTTTTTGAAATTCTCCAACTCAGTCTGAAATGAGCAGAAACAGACACCAAATTAAATGAAAGACTGATTTTAGACTGGTTTTGTTTTCATACAATAGATTTGTATCATCCAACACTCGTATTGAACTTTACAGACTGAGAGAAGTTTAACATCCCACTGCAGATTGCTCCAGTGGTTGATGGAAAAACCTATGTCATTTATTTAATGCATTAATCTCAACACTGGAACAGCAATTTGTTGACTTAAATATGTGTTTCCTGTTATTGATCAATGGTGGGAGGATTTCATTTATCATTTATTTGAACATCTGTTAATATTACTATCAAAAAAGTAAAAATAACTTCACCTTTTGCATTGGAATAAGTGCTTTGTTTAGTTTATTTTCTATTTATCAGCGGCATTACTCAAAGTTATTTACTGACTTGCACGAAAGAATAAAAAAAAACACAGCAAAAAAGGCCATTTTTATTCACTTGGCAGAGTTGTGTGGACTCAGACTGCTACTGTTTTATAGTTTCCGTGCCTGGAGCCAAAGCTGTGTTTGTGAGCCATGTACGAGAAAAAAAAAAAAAATCATGACTTGGATATCAGCGGAAATACAGATATTAAGTTTCTCTGCACAAAAAGATTGTTGAGAACGTGCCGCTTATGTTTTCATCTACTTTATGACTGAAGAATCTTTTGACTTTGAGCACATTAAAACAACCATAGTTGGTAGCAGTGAAATCAAAGCTGTTAATCATATCATGCAAAGATATGATGCCGATATATATCTTGTGGAAATGATGGGGAAGGTAAGTCATCAGGGAAGAATTTTCTCTTTTTTTCCGTATGCTTGAGCATATTCAGTACGTTCCTGACCGTTTTCATTTCTTCGACGTACCATCTCTTTTGCATCTGATTTTAATCTCTTCATCTAAACTGATTTAAGTGTTTATACTGCTTTGATGATTTTTGTGAAATTTCCTGCTGTTTTCTTCCTCTTTTTTAACATCCTGTAAAATTTTGTTTGGTTCAACCTTAAACCTTTTCCATCCAGTTGCCAGCACTTGATAGAATAATTTAACTATTTATTTTTCTATTTTTCATAATTTACATTCCTACAGTATCGATCAGATGTCATTTATCTGAAAGCTTCTCAGTTACTTCCTATCTTAGCTTCATATGATCACATTTTAACGTGATGATGTCAGATCAGGGTTTACAATGACATTTTTATTCCTTTTATTACACTTCAGAGGTACGACGTGAAAGAGTCATCGGGGCATTAAACACAAACCTGCCTCTCTGTAATCTATATCTTCCAGCAGAGTTTTTATCAGTGTAGACAGCTGCAGCTTTCCACCCAGAGCCCTTGGACAGCTGCTCGTACGTACAAACTCCCACACTGTGATTTTCTAATGCATGCACACACACACGTTTTCCCTCAGCCTCCTTCCAAGCCTCTTGTACCCATCTCAGGTGGAATTGGGTTGAACAATGGTGTGATGGGGACGGTGTTGTCTGCTGGCATTGGTGGATAGTGGAATCCTCTCCAAGGTGACCTGTGGAGGGTGGTGGGGGAAGAGTTGAGGGCTTTGGTGCTGTAATGGACTGGTGTCACTCTGACCAGAGATGCTCACAGCAGTAATGATTTCATATCAATGCTGGAGCTAAAAACTGCACAGCCATAATTCATTTCTCTTTTTTTATCTTTTTGTTGTGTTGAAAGTTGAGTTGATTTCTTTTCTGTGTGTATGTATGATAAATTTATGACCCCTGCAGCCCAACAGAATTATATTAAAGGCTGCATTTATAGGAATAACTGTTTTATTTTTTTTTTTAAAGTGTTCTTTCTGCACCAACTTATTGAACCACAATTCATGCATGTTTCAACTTTATGTATTTATTTCTATTCTACTGCTGAGATACAAACACAAAGAGGGAAGATGAGCACAATTCTTCATGCAGTTTTTAGAATTAGCATTTAACTGTACAGGCAAAGAAAAATTTATATCAGTTTATATGATTAATTAAATATTAATTACTATGATATGTTATCTTTCATTTTAAAAATTCCAATGTCATAAAGCTTGAATGTCATTGATGACCGATTAAAGAAAAATGTAAAAAAAAAAAAGCTACTTCCAATAAAAAAAAAAATGGTTTAAACCTACAATAAATTTAAAATATCTGAATAAAAACTTAGCTAAGAACTGTCCATGTCTGTAATCATGACTTCAGAGTGTGTCCTTGTCAGTGAATAATGGAAATTTTGGGTGAATGTGATAAAAACCAGAGAGACAGGTTACAGTACAAGCAGAAATGTGATTAACACATGCAGCAGCAATACAGCTGTAAACCTGCCATCCGCAGATGCTGCTGTATGTCAATGAGGCTCCGCAGACTGGTGAGATCCAGATAACACTCTAATTAGCTTGGAATGAACCAACTTTGAAAAGAAAGTGTCTTGAACTTTCATATATATTGATCTTAATTATTGCTGCCCCAGAGGGTTCAACACACAAGCAAAGTGAAAACAGAAGAGCATTTCTGCCTCCACCTCCTCCTCTCCTCCCCTCCTCCTTCCTCTAACGCTGGGCTTTGCTCTCTGGTGTGGAGGTGTTCAGAAAAAAAGAGAGGAGGAGGAGAGGAGAGGAAAAATAGCCCGGGGCACCTGGCAGCGGATTTGACCTGTTCCCTTGCAGTCAGGAGCAGAGAGGAAGAAAACACACTTTTTCCCACACTAGCCATATTTAGGTTTAAAGATTGGAAGGTGGAGAGGTGCCCCTATAGGTGGAAGCCTTCATCTCTCCCTGCAACACGAAGGTGCGTGCCGAGCCGAACAATCTGGACATTGTGCCGCCCCTCCCCGTCTGCACTCAGCTTACACACTCAAAATTAGATAAATAATAATAAAGGTCCCACGTTTATCAAGAGTCGGCCACGTTACGTTAATTTGCTTTCAGGCCTCCAGCATCACAGCTAGTCACGCGATGGTGTGTTAAGCACCTTGATGATGTCTTAAGTTGGATATATAATACGCCATATTAGATGAAAGTTCTCCCGTATGAAAACTTTTACGCTGCTTCTCGGTGTGTCTATTTAGATCTGCTTAATGAAGAGCACTCATTTCTAAAGCACCAATATTTTAAGAATGATATTCACTTTTAAAAACAAAGACATTCATGTGGCCTCATGAAAATACTTTACACAAGCACGTTGAGCTTGAAGACCTCTAAATCCCAGTAGAGTGAAGGTAATAGTTAATAAACACATTTTCTCCTTAAAATGAACATTACAGTAGTTGCCAGTGGTTGAAGTTGAATTTAATTTAATGTGCCAGAAATAAATAGTTACATTTCTGTGCCAATCATACAGATGTTTGAAAATAACTCATCTTTTCCACAATGGCTCTGGTATCATGGGATAACACTGCAATTCTACCACACAGCACTGCACAATAACTATATTACATATTTCTGAGAAAGGGGCACATGGAATCGCTGACGGCGGTTTTTCCTGCTCTGTATTTTCACGGTGGAGTTGTGCCCGATGATGGTTATGATAATTTGATCTGAGAAGACACAGAGATTTGAACTAGCAGAAAGGAGGATGCAAATCCTCAGTAAATCCCTACACTATATAGCCCCCAGCCTGCAGGGAGAGTTTAATATCTACTGGAATGATTAAACTGAAAAGGTGAAACCACCTTTGTAGTAATAAGAAGGAGGACTGTGCAACAGGGGTTGGGCAGCAGGCTAATAGCTTCCACTGCAACTCTGACCTCCCGTCCACACAGACGGGATCTGGAATCAGGAATGCTAATTTAGCCAACATTTTTGGCATCTTCTCTCGTTTAATAACTCTACTCTAAATCCTGTATTAGAAAGTGGGGGGACTACTTCTATTATTTTTTTATTTTATTTTAAATCTCAAAAACATTTTGTTTCATGTGTGAAAATGAATATGGTCTTTTTTTTCATAGTAGAAATTTTTAAAAATATATATATATAATTTAAAGAAACTATTTAGTGTTCTTTGGTAAATTTGGATTAATATAATTTATTCAGAAAAACTTGTCTGGCCTCTACATTATAAAATTTTGAACATATATTAAGGATCTCTTTTCTTTAAAAGCATCAAGTAATTTAAGAGTTGTTTATATTTGTCATACATTGTGATTAAATGCTACAGATATATTGCGATTATAATTAAGTTATATCTGCTGTTAGTTGTAAAATGAGGGGAAAAAATATGCCCCAAAGTTGATAAGAAAAACTGTCATAAATTATCTCACTTAATTAAATTCCTCACATAAATTTCTCTTAAGATTTATTCATTGTTACTTTCCATTAGGCCATCTTGTGATAAAGGGAACTTTGACCCTTTAATATTTAAACTGTTGGTTAAGTGTTTTATTTGAATGCTCCATAAACAAAGAATAACCGACAGAGGGGAGTAGCATCAGAGCTTTATGGGTGCTGAACACCCAGAGAGCTGCCGGCCAGCCAAAATTAATTTAATTGCTTTATAGAGTTCAACACAATTTTATTCCCATATTTGTGAAAGATAAGCAAAACTATTTTGCAATGTCTGTTACTAATTATCAAGAGAGAAGCTGTGATAGAGGCTGATTTGGTACCTTGTAACAATAGTGAACCAGATCCACCAAAACTCACTTTTTCCTTTTTATTTACAGTTTCTGATGAATTTCAAGCCTTAAGGTTTTATTATCCAGCATCCAGAAACAAAGTTATTACTGCAGCCATTTAAAAATCCGACATCTGCATTATCTCGATAAGAGCAGCTTATTTTGGGCAATCAGGTGTTGTGTCTCAGCTGTGAACCAGATCCATCAAAACCCCATTCATCCTCTTTATTTATGGAGAACGTTTTCCAAACTTACATGTAAAATATTTATCATAAAAGCAAAGTTATGCTATTCCTGCTTATATTTGAACTATGCAAGGTGGGCCGGATCAAACCATTTTTGAGGGGTGGGGTTGTTGTATACTTGTTGTGAAAATATTACATTTCAACAAAGTACAGTCTGGATTTTCATACGTTTCAAGTTTGTTAAAGCTAAAATAAAGATAATAGAAAAAAAGAGCTAAAATATTATAGATATCTTAAAAATCTCACATTTTAGGGGTGCTTGGATTCAATAGAGGAGTGCTTCCGGACCTGCAAAAATGGGCTAAAATCACCTCTGATAACTGATCAGCTATTGATAATACTCATTCACTTTTTCATTGATATTTCAATAATCTATCAACTTTAAAACAAAAGATCCAGAGGAACCAGTCCATTTTGTTTTACTTCATCCAAAATTCTATGAAACATGAATTTTATGATTTTGTGTGATGACATCCGATCCTACATGCAACGAGCAAAATGCCCACGTGTGCGGCCATTTCTGTTCGTCTGAGAAGCTGTGGCGTTTGGCAGAGATCCAGTGCAGTTAATGTTTCTAACCATTAAATGATTACTTGTCATTGACCCGTTTGGATGTATTGACATGTTTTCGTTCACTCTGGTATTTGTGGCACTCCAGAAACTTCCACCAGGGAAAAGATCTTTGGTTTGATTGGCTTGTGTGTTGGTTGGTCAACAGAACTGAACACCCAGCTGACACTGCACCACCCAATACCACCACACCCCTTGTCCAAATCTCCATTAATAGCATTAATAACTGCTAACTTTATGATTTAAAGCTTGTAAAAAATTTTCTCTCTGAATCTGATGTCTCTGGTTGGTGATGAAGAGTTTAAGTGCGGCTCCATTTCATTTACAGTCAATTCTCATCTGAGTTTCAGCTCTGTTTAATATTTTTAACTATGAAAATGTGTTATAGAATTTTAGTTTAAAAAAGGATTGCAACTCATAGTTCCTCATAACTTAACTGCTTCATGACCACTGCGTTGATGATATCAACATCTGATATTTCAGAGGAGCTTGTCTTTTTCTTCTACATTCAGCAGGATGATCCATACGCAGCAAAGATTTTACATGTTAACTAAGAAATCAACATGTGTCTAAATGCAAACACTGAAACACTCATATCTCAGTGAACAAGGTGGAAAACCTCACCAAATTTAGAGAATAGACACAAATAACGGAGGGCTGACCCTGTTTGTTAGCTCTAGTTTTGAGTTGCTCTGATTTTCCCCAGTTTTTCTCCGTAATAGTGATTAGGGGAGAAGTTGATCCCGTCTGGGACCACTTCCTGTTTGTCAGCCCCACTTTCAATTACTGAAAGCATGATTTTCTTTCTAAAGTACTCCTGCTACATTGTCACCTCCCCTCCGAATAGCCTTTCATGTTCACCTGAAGCACGAGGCTTAAAAAAAAAAAAAAAAAAAAAAAAAGATCTTCGCTATGATTCTGCTGAACAGAGTCCGAGCACAAAAGGACGCAAGTTGCAGGGTAAACGCGACGACTCATTCGGGCTCCATACACAGTAATTCTGCTCTAGCCCCTTAAGTCTCTGCTGGCTAAATCCTCTGTTAGAGATAGAGGCTGGATTTGATCCCCTGCAGGATCTCAGTTTATCTCTCTTGCAAATCTGCTGCCAGATGACAGGGTTAGCTTTTGTGGACTGTGGCTGCCCACGCTCTCTTTAGGATCGACACAGTGCCTGGTGCCAGTGTTTTTACTTCCCTACAATGCTGGAGCCTCTGAGGTTGAAAAGATGTCTTTTTTCTTTTTTACACTTAATCATTTTTTCCATTTTCATATTTTTATAAATTTTTTGTCCATTTTTTGTAAATGTAAGTTATTTTACATAAGCACAGTGGCCAATTTAATTTACTGTCAGTCACAAAAATAGGCAGTTTAATAATTAATATAAAAGCTCATTTCAAAAGTTAAAGTGGAGTTAATAGAAGAAAAGAATTAGTGTTATTTTAACCCATGTTTCCACTGGCTTGTACAGCGTTCTCTGACCTACAGCAGTTGCTGCCAAGCACAGGCGCTCACGCGTGTTTTGTGTCATGTCATCAGCACCGGGCAACCAGCTGCTGTTGCTGCTCGCTCATTAAACATTTGTAGAGTCAATACAAATTCCACCAGGCTCCCTTCCTCAGGGTAAACACTGGAAAATACAGTGTGTAAACGTGCCACGCTCATCATTCACCCCTGCAGAAAATAGAGCCATCTTTCCACCTAACTGTATCAATAGCTGGGGACGGGGGGGGTGGGGGGTGAGGGGGCCCGGAAGCAAACCCTGGCAAGTCTGCTTCGCCTCCGGCAGATGAGAAGGTTTGCTGCTTGCTGCAGAGATCACAGATTATTGTTAAATGTCAAAGTGACATATAAAATCAGCATGTGTGAGCTGTGCTGAGGTCGGCGCCTCCTGACGTTCCTCACATCAACTTTCTACACATTTAATTATCCACAAGAACATTGGTGATTATTTCTGTTTCACATTCATTCAGATTTATTTCAGGAAACTTCCATTAACAGTTTTAGTGTCACTGAGAGACTTTTTCAATCTTTAGCTGCTAAGACAGAAAATGTGTTTTTTATTTGCTAATTACTTTAAAAGTAGGGTAGGGGATCCTGGAAAAATGGTTCGAGCAAGCATTTGGAAAAAAAACATAACAAAACTCGCGCCTTTAGCCACACCTTTAGTGTGAAGGAGTGTATGCCTCGATGATTCACCAGCAGGTTGGCAAAGACCACCTAAAACAGCTGGGTGGTGGCTAGCTTGTTAGCTAGGTAGTAAAAACCTGATGAACCATGTTTCTAAAAGTATTAATTTCGCTCACCTCCAACTCCTTCTGCGATATAAAAAGTTCACACTGCAAACGTCAACGCCTCTACGACTTGATCCACATCCATGTTTTTCTTTTCGGTGGATTTTCAGAGCAAACAGCTGCACAGATAACAGCAGCAGCGAGCAGTCTGTCGGCCACGGCCATTCATTAACAAGGAGTGTTGTTGTTGAATTTTCTCCAGTGGGAAATGATAGACTGCAGTGTAAATGCACATAAAACAAAAGAAAAGCCATGCTCCTTGTCTCTATTTGAACTAGCAGGAGCAATCATTTAGCAAAACTCTTGTATTTGTTATGTAATTTTTGACTGTATGTAATGATTAAAACTGTTTTTGTGTTATTTAACTTCATATTCAGGAGAAAATGGGAGGAACCTACATTTCTGTTTTGTTGGAACTTTAGGATTTGTTGTCTTTTTGAGTTCATGAAAATGGCTTTCAGTCGGTAAAATGTTGTTGCTGATGTGTTCTTAGCAGGGTGGTTTAAGATGGAAGTTATAACACTTCCTGGGGGAGTCATGACAAAATAGAACATAAAAATAAATAAATGAAAAATACAAAAGGCTTGTTTTCTTAAAGACTGATTATCTTTCTTTTCTCTCAAAAACATGAACATGAAAACATGAGATATATCATCCACTAATAAGAGTTGGCTGCAGAATCCCCAGAAACTTTTCATGCTCAAGTTACCTTAAGCAAACACATACCTGTCAAGTATTTGAAATAAGCTAAATATTCCGGCACCCGCATCAAGCCATCCCACCACCTCAACCAAACTTCAGTTTCCCCTACATTTTGAGACAAGTTCAAAAGAAATCTAAAATAAACATTACTAAGTACAATTAGGTCGATCAGATTCCAATCACCTATTGACATACTGTACTGCAAACATTCCAACATCATACCTGATTTCAGCCCAAATAAAAACACAAAAGGGTATATAAAGAAAATTTAGTTATTTTATGTATTTTCAGTTTATTTACATATTCACTGTTTATTTCAGTAGGCTACTCTGTAAGTTAAACATTTACACTTTATTTTTTATCACACATCGTTTAATTTCTCATGTTAACTACATGGCTCTCTGGCATTCACTAATAACAGCGTTTCCCCTACACTGACTCAGTCGTGGTGGGTCACCACAATTATATTATTAGCTTCACACTTTCAAAATTTGGAGAATTGAATTATTCTACAACATGAAAACCCCAAAACACAGTCGAATTCGGATACTCTGCTGTCAAACATCTGCTCTGCACGTGAACACAGCAGGCAGAGCCTAATTTAAATTGTCTGAGACACTCCCAGTGAACACTGCGAACACGAACCTGGTGTGAATTGGCCATCAGGATTTTAAGGTACACCTCATAAATGAAGAGGACATTTATGGTTTTAAGCAGATCCGTTTCACTGCTGCATCAAAGCACCCACATATCCAAAATCAGCTTTTTCTCAGTCAGATAAAATAAAATTGGCACTTTTAGCAAGTCATTGCTAATAGACAGAAAGTCTGGGTTTGCTTATGGGAAAATACTAATACAGGAGGTAGGTGGGAAAAAGGGTTAAAATACGGTAGTTTCCCTGCCAACAAGGGAGACTTGACAGTTATGCACAGAAAACCAACTTTCTCCCAGTCAAGCTGCTTGAGTGTGTTTAAGTTTGAATGAGAAACATGTGCCACATTAATTCAGATCATTTCAACACACATCTTATAATTCTCCTTTTTTATTCTGGCATTCTGTGCATATTGGTAGGTTGATCATGACGGACCCTCGGCTCACCCAGGAAGGACATTTTCTTTTTTTAAAGTCTTCAAAACAACCAAATTTGAATGTTTTTTAAGTTTACTTTTAAAGTGATGTTTGCAAGTCACGTCTAAAAGACATTTGTGTCCTATTGTTTGTTTCAAACAGAATTTTTTTACAAAAACTAGAAAAAGGCCCAAACAGAATAAACAAGAAAAAGTCCGATAGTTCAGACTTCAGCAGGTAGAGTCACTGTAGATTACAAACTCAATGCACCCTCTTTAAATTTAACTGCAGTTTCTCTTTCTGTATTGAGTTGAAATTTCCTTTTCCCTTCATCTTAAATAAAACTTAACTTCACAATCTTTGCAGCTGCAGAAATAGTCCCGAGTTGAATCGAAGGAGAAATTCTTTTATTCGTCCCGGTCAAAACTTCACTAGTTCCCTTGTGCTTGTAGAAACATCAGCACGGTAGAGAGAGGCTGCAGAAACTGTAATGAATAATCTTGTTACTGGCATGCCGCCCCCGCACTGTGAAAGTGAGAATGACCTGCTGGGAGAAAAAGCACTCGGGGGGGGCCTGCTTATCAAACCTCTTCCTGAGATCTTAGCTAGCCACGACCCTCACGGTTCATCCTGTGAGTGAGATATTGCAGGAGATGCTGTAACTCTTGGTCACAATCGCAAGAAATATTAGGATGCTTTGAAAATTGTGGGAAATTTGACCATTTTTTTTCAAAATGTCTGATAAAAGGGAACAAAAAAAAAAGTATTTTCTTCTGAACTGAGGTTAAAAAATCTTTAAAGGGATTGTCATTTTCATTTTTAGTATTTAAAATAAACACCTTAATATAAATATTAGGTTTTGCAGCGATGATGTGTTTTATGTACTGCTGAAACTGAGGCAGTGCTATTCATGTTGCATGTCATGTGAATAAAGAGTCTGAAGACCACTTACCCACCCCCACCCATCATGTGTGACCTCGAATTTCCTATGTCGCCAACACTTTGAAATCCAGTTTGTTTTTGGGCCTTTCCAAAGACAACACTCTCACTTTTTCATGGTGTAAATTCTTCAGGGCCTGAATTACGACAACAGATGTAAACTATGAGTGTGTGTTTGCTCACATGTTTTATATTTATTGTCTGCATTACATACACATAAAAAGTTATCTTGAGTATAGTAGATTTCTTTCTTAAAAAGCAGATTTTTCACTGTCCAGGACTTAACCTCTCACATCAGTTGAAACAAGATTTAGGAGATAAGGTAAAAATTTCACCTTAATATGAACTTTGCATGAACATATGACCCCGAGTGGTCTGATCTTCCTCTGCTGTAAGACTAAATAAGTCCAGTGTGTGCCAAATGATTCAGACAGTGTAAACATTTTTTGAACTTATCAGTCAAAAATCTCAGTTTTCTTTTGATCTTATCGCAGATTTCATTACTGAAACTTAATCAGATTTACAACAGAGGAAACGGGCAGTGTCTGCATATTGTAGATGGAAAAATATCCACAACACAACATCTTTGTTGGAATTGTTTGTCTGTTTAGAAGCTCGAGAGGTGAAATTTACGAGAAACTGTGCATGTGGAGCAAGGTGCCAGACAGTCAGCCCTCAACCCGAAGAACAAAAGTAAACATAAAGTCTAAAGATAGCTGATGGCTGTCAATCAAAAGCATCCCCAGCTGCCTGTGCCTGTCAGCCGTCAGTCTTTTCCCATGGTTCCTCTGAGCTGGAGCACCCCTGCCCATGTTTTTAGACAAACAGATCAGATTCCTCCTCAAACAGACCGCTGCCGTCCCTTTTGATAACAATGTAATAATTCAAAACAAATGATTCAGCCCTTTGATGAGAGCACTTTTATAGGTCACGAAGACTCACCCTCACTCTGACATCTGTTTGATTTTATCTTCTTGAACTTTATCCCCTGCTAGAAAATTTACTGGCTTTGACCAGAGCAGTGTGTTAAAGCCAGACTAATAGAGGGGAAAAGACAACTGAGACACTGGGCAGGACAGTACATCTTCGCCTTAACCCTCTGAAACATATAGAGCACTTACAGTCTATCACGTCTATTTTTAAAACAGGGTCAGAGCTTTGTCATGGTTTCATGCAAACCTTGAATATGTGGATGCTGAGGATGAGATGTTTGGGAAAATGTATGAAATTGATTTATACATTTTCTGTAGCAGAAAAACTTGGTTTTCTCTGCTTTGTTGCCTCACGTATGAATCAAAAACGGCATGAAACCAAAACTAGGTCTTCTTAATCCTTAATATGAGCGCTACATTCTCATGCTTCTATATATTTCTCTCTTTGACGAGGACCACAGGGGGTTGCCTCGGCTTGAGACTCTGGCCGTGGTTGGAGCTGTATGCTAAAGCCATGGTCAGGCCCCAGAGATTTCCAGCCTCTTAGATGCCTATAACTCATCCCTAGTCCTGCTTCTGAAGGGAGATTTTCCTCCCTCAATCCCAGGCCTGAAATATCCTTTCAAAGGCCGCAGACTGGAGACAGATATGTAGGTGTTTTAGATAAGGTAGGAATTGCATTAAAGGATTTTTCTGTTTTAAAGCTGTTCCATCTTTTTTTTTTGCCCTTTCCCATAGACCTAAGAAGAGTAGCTGCGAGAGAATGTGAAGAGGGGTAAAGGATGTGCTTTGGGACAGACAAGTCCGTACATTTGTGGTCAGTTCACAGCTCATAAAAGACTTGTGCTAACCTCAGTAGATATTGAATAATGTAGAGTGGCTGGAGGCAGCGCAGAACCCTCTCAAAGAATACAAAAGTTATTGACCCAAGTTTGGAGGAAAAGCCTCCCAGTTCATTGATCTTCTCACCAACATAATTACAGAGCAGCAAGATGAATCTTCATGTGGAGGAAAACAGAAAATTCACAGTGATGAATTTTAAGAGTGATGAGGATTCCTGCCAAATGCAACTGTTAAATTAAAAGCTCAGTCCCCAAACCTCAGCATGGGATAATTTTGTTTTGCAAAGCAGACCGTGGCCAAAAGAGGCTGAAAAGCCAACAGTCTCACCCAGGCGGTGGTGTGTGAATGTGAAAAAGTTGAAACCACGGGTCTGTAAAGGACCTCGTATGCGTGAAGGTAAGTGTGCAGCATGCCCGACTTCTTTCCATGCTTCTCTGTTTTATTAGAGCTTACACTTCGCTTTGGCATTTACTTTAAAACTTTATAATTACGTGGCTTCTTTTTTTCCCCCAGTCGACTGTTTACATTTGCCAGCTTAACATGAACACAGTCCAGTCTACACACACACACTTGCACACACACACAGCCTCCTTCAACATGTCGTTCTGCAGTGTTTGTTAGGCTGGGCTGTGAGAGATTAGTGGCCTTGTTCCCTCTGGTGCCTCGGCATAACGTTCCTCACCCAGAGGGCTTGGCTGCTCATTTTCCAAAAGAACCTGGACGCAGAAAAATTACCTTTATTTTTTAGTAAGATTGCAAAATTGCAGTGTAATAAAATAGATTTAAATATATCAATCATTACATATAATAACAGATATTTTAACTTAGTTTTAAGTATAAACATCAATAAAAACTTGAAGGAGGAATTTTAAGAAACTGTGTGAAGTAAAAAGGCAACAAATGCTGAAATATACTGTTTGATGCTTTGCTTAATTCCAAGGGATCCTCCATAAAATAGAAAGCGTCTCTGACTATTTTAGGAAGAATAAAGTCTATGCCTCGCTGTAAATAAGCCGGTGTCTGTGATACAAAACCTTCAGCCATAAATCAACGATTTCAAAATGCTGCTGAACCAAGCCCAGATATTTGCTGAAATAATATATCACATATCTCATATTGAGAAAATTACAGACAAGCACACTCACTCCAGGGACGGGCGCTAGACTAGACAGGGACTAGGACCCACATGGTCAAAACCCACACATCAGTAGATCCATAACGGCATGAGAGACAAAAATACGAAAGAGAGTAGGAGAGAAGGGAAACATGCTTGTGGCTCTGGCTGAAATCGAGGAAGGAAAGACTAAAATTTGCAGCGGCAAAGCTAGAAATTAACTTGGACATGGTTTAAATTAGAAGAAAAAAAAGTCAATGCAATCCTTCTTTTCTCTCATTAGAATCTGGAAAGCAGTGCTACAAGTTTAACATCTCAGAGGTAAGACTGGCTTTTATTTAAATTTGTTTGCTTCTCCATCGAGCTGCTTTTTCACTTCCATCACAGTTCACTGCCTCATTTGTTGTTTGATGGTGTACATTTTACTTATTGAGCAGTGGAGTTTTGTACAGCCTAGGCAGAGATTAAGACAAATTCTGATAAGGACTGGAAGTTGACTCTCAGCATTAAGGAGGATTAATGTTTAGCTCTGTGTGGCAGGGGCCTTCTCAGTGGCTGTGTTTACGCAGTGTTGCAGACCCACATTAATCCGAAATTAGTATAAAAGATCAGCTGTGGCCACTGAGGCGAACCTTCACAGGGCTTAGGCCAGTAATCAAGTCTCACTTTGGGACAATGAGCGCCTGGAAGGTCAACTAGAGGCTTGGGGTGAGGGGACGAGGAGACGAGGAGATTGAGTTGGTGGTGGTGTGTGGGGGGAGGGGGAGGGGGGGACTTTTGGTGGCCACATGGTTTAATTTAGGAGAGATCCACACCTACACACATATACACACTCACATGGTTTCTCCACGTAGTGTCTTCTCTCTTTCTGATGGGTGTTCATGAGCAGGATTTGTTTTACTTAGAGCAGCAGAGGACATTAATGTTTATGATTTAACACTTAAAAGACATTTCTTCCTTTTTCTTGAAGCCAGTCTGAAATCTTATACATGTATTTGATGTCACATGAGTTTACATTTCAACGCAGGACGTATTAGCTCTGTCACATAATTATAATGTGTGCTGAGGGATTAGAACAATAAACAGAATGAGACTATCTAGCTGCTTGTAGCGTATAGGACAACATCTCTGGTTCCAACACAAACCAACAGTGAGGAGGGCTGGAAGGAGATGTCTTCACACCGACAGCCTTTTACAGGAAAGTAAAACTGTGTCAAATTAAAAACAAGCAGTATAAATATCATCAGTGAATTTTCCACCGAAGAACTGGTCCCGGCGTCACAAGAGGCAGCGCTGCTGCATGCAGCTATGAAAATAAAATAGAGGAAATATAGCTCAGCACAAACCACAGGCCCTTGGATGGTGAATACTCACAGAACTGCATTATTTAGTATTTTTTAACCACTCATACATAGAGCCGCCGCATTCAAACACGCCTCAAAAAGGAGACAAATTTATAGGGATTTTAAGTAAGGCTCACCGTACATGTAGTATTATAATGTGGCTAAGGGAATGTCTCTGAACAGCAAAAGGGGTCAGGACAACTAGTCCTTGTAAATACTTTCCAAACTACATCAATAAAGTTCTTAAATTATTTATTTATTGAGATTTTACAGCGCCTGGGCAAATTACATTGCCCTTGAAAAGAAACAGCAAATCATATCCTCCATCAACTTCTTGGCACGTGCCAATCCTGAATTTTTCCACAGTAGCCCCACCATGTCAGTCATGTGTACACACACGTTAACAACAGACAAACTACAAATGAGAGGGTAACGGCACAAAAAACACAACAGCAACACAGCCAAATGATAATTTGGGGCATTTGCACCACATTGTGGTGGAAGCAGTTCTCTTCATGTGCCAGTAGGGTACCGGCGAACCCCCCAACCCCAGCCACCCACGGCTCCTGCTAAGATTAGACAAATTAAACACTATTATTCACGTCACTCCCGCAGCTGTCCTTTTAAGTGGTTCTGTGTTAACTATCATAATGGTTTGCTTAGAAAGCCACAGTCTTCTCCTTAATTTACAGTATAAGAAAGCGCTTTTGGCCAAGTCCTGGTGGGATTTTTCTTCTCCTCTGCCTCATGTTACAGAGGAAAATAGTTTTTCTTCTTGCTGTAGTTCCTACTACTTGATGCAGATTCTTCTTGTGCTGTAACTTTTACGTATTGCAGTACAGTCAAAACAAACTTACCTGTCAAGTTTGCTGATTTACTTTAAAATATTGGCCCTTTGAATGGACTTTTTTCTAAATTACTTGTGAAACAAAACCTTGTACATTATTTTTGGTGAAAGTCAGCTGTAATCAGTGAGCATCCCCATCCACTATTTTATCATTTACAAGAAAACATTCCAGAGCTGGTGTCCTATCAGAGAAAAAAGCATCTGCCAGACTCACATCTGTCCGTGCGATTTTAATGTAGTCTCATGTGGGGTAAAAGCCCTTTTATTCTCCTGCTTGTATTCCCACAACCTGATAATGGATGTGCTATTGGCTAGGGGCCCTTGAACTGAGGACGACCGGTGATGGATAACCTAGTTTCAGACCCATCATCACTGTGTAGCATGTGCCTTGTATGAGTTGTAAAGTAACCCCCACCCACACTGAGCATGCTCCAGAGGCAGTCAAGGCAGTGATGTAAGCTGAGTTTCATTTTTAACCACCGGTATAAAGAATAAGAGTTTCATTAACTGACTGATGTGAATCAAAATACATCAAAGCAGTATGAAACTGCAGAGGCAGAACTAAATACACAGCTGTTTTTTACAACAACTGGTTGGTTTTATTCTCATTTGTGAGACAGTAATAAAATACACAAAGTCAAGACAAAAGAACAACAACAAACATCTTCACCAAAATGTTGAAAAGGCAAGCTTTACAAAAAGGTTTTTACGGAGTATGCACAGTGGTTGATAAGTGCAAAGCACATTTACATCTAAAAAAAAAAAAACACAAATAAAAGCAAAAATTTATTTTGAAAACAGAATTATATTTAGGAAACAAACAGAGAATATGAAATACCTGCAGAAGGGCTGAGACAACAGCACGCAAAACACAAACCACAGAACTAATGAACAAAAGACGGCTTTTAACGGGAATGTCTGAAAAACCGGAGGCGATGACCTCATCTTGCAGCTCACACCAGTGATTTGTGGTTCTGAGGACAAGAAGTGCACAGACTGTTTCGTGAAGTTTTTCAAAACTTTTTGAAGACCAGACTTAGCGTATTCGCTCCTTTTGTTCTTCCTTTACATCTTTTTTTTTCTTTTAGCTTTTTCATGTGCAGTTTTTGCCCTCAGAAAACCGCCACTGACTTCCTGCATGTAGCTGAACAACAAATCATTTATTTCTACTTCAAGATGAGATCATTCCCACATCACTGGACTGTTTCCAAAACAGGATATCTGGCTCTGCACTGTAATATTCTGTCAATTTGTTTCAGAAAACGTGAATTTTTTTTATGTTTGCAAATGTATTTTTTGAAATATAAATTCATTTTAAAAAGATAAAAAAAAATTTTCTTAATGTTTTTGATTTTTTAATGATTTTTAGAAAATATTAATGCATATATGCCGCTGTCAGTAGGTTCTGTCAGGAGCTAAATACTGTACACTGATGGATCTAGAATCAGATACAAAGGTGAACCAGTTGTCTGTCAGTCTGTCTCCATGCAAACTGTAAATAACTCCATAAAAGATTTTAAACAAAAAGAAAATCAGAATTTTCTGAGTGCCATTTTAATGTTATCTTTTTTTTTTAAATTAAACCAAAATAAATATGAAAAAACTGTGTAAGAAGATGACACTAAAGACAACCCAAATCCAAATTTTACATTTTCCAATAACTTAACAGTTTATAAAAAAACACAAAGATGCTGTAAGATCCCCAACTCTTAGTCTAAAGACCTGTTAATCTCAAGTAAAAGTTCTATGCATGTAATATGGTTAAATTTGCAATTGAATTATAAAACATAAAATTTGTTCTAAAGAGTTGTTCTCGCTTGCTTTTGCGCTTTCCTGAAAAAAAAAAAAAAACATGGAGTAAAGTTACAAGTCAGGATCAGCAGCATCACTTACAAACTATTCATGTTTTTAGTTCTTTCTTTTACTTTGAGACAACAAAATTTCCATTAAATTCAGGAAAAGGTGAAATTCATCAACTTAATTAAATTAAACCCATTAGTTAAAAATTAAAGGCACCGAATTTGGAGAAATATTTCCTCTAAAGTTGTAATCTGAGCAGTTATTGTAGATTAAATCTGTGCGAAATATAAAGCAGTTTGTGCTTAATTTAAATTTGCATTAAATATGCGGTAAAATGTCTGACTGAAAGTTCTCCCTGTTTTATTTACCAACGAGAGATAGCTAATGTAATCCAGGTGTGATGCTTGTGCATGAAAAACACAGAAAAGCCTTCTCCACAAACACCTACAGTAAGAATCATGTAGAGAGCTAAAAATGTCCCAACTCCCCAAAGACAACCTAACAAATTGAGCTGGGAGTTTATGGACATAAAGGCAGTAACGAGAACCACCAGGTTGTACCTCTTGCAACCTCTATGTGGAGTTCTGGTACATAAGAAAGATTTAAAGGTTGAATATGGAATACAGACAGAACAGCGACATCACAGGTGTCTAGGTTGTAGTTGCAATGGCAGAAAAACAACTCCAGCCGCTGGAATGCCATAGCGGTTCATAACGGGCAGCTAACATTAGCCACGTTAGCAAACAAGTTAGCTTACCGATCCAGGAGGAAAGTTGCCATTTCTGTGTTTTGCTGCCATGGAAAACGTTTATGTGGGTCCATTTAGTGTAGGCTTCACCTAAATTTACTCCAGTTTTTGTTCTTCTCATGTCACTCCTCCTCAGAAACAGATAACAATATCTCCGGGGCTCTGAAGCAGCTGCTTGACTCAACGTCTCCACTGTTTCCCCCTGTGCCAGCCTAACTGTGCCCAACATACTGTTGCCACACAGAGATTGCATTTGGCAACCTGCAAAGGCGACATGTATTGGACTGTAGATGTAAACATAATGCCATTGTCAAACCAATTAAAATTTATTTTAAAATTATTTTCAGGCTAAATATAATTTTTTTTTAGGAAATGTATTTTCATTCTGCACCCCCAAACGACCCATGGAGGTTTTTTTTTTTTTTTTTTTTAATATAGCTTTTCATAAAAATGTTCCATGTTCAACCTTCAAAGACTTTCCTTTGACAAGTGCATCCAGTATCATCAATAGAGATCCAAATTGAAGAATATCTGAACAGGTTTGCAGGGTTGTTGTTTGCTCGACATCATGCTGCGGCTCAGGGAAATGATTAGATGTTATCAAAATTATTTAGTTCACCAGAATAAACATTAGTGCTCGAGTGACATCGAGCTCTAAATTAAGACAGAACATTAAAACATGATCACATTGTTTTGACTTGACCGAGTTCTCCCTAATACCAACTTTTGGAAAGCCTATCTGCTGCTGGGGCGAGTTTCTGGTGTAATAACCAGCATCATCGCTGCAGGAGCCGGGGGAGCCCGCTTTCACTCGTCTGCTCCCAGCGTTATTATCTTCTATGAGCCTTGCATATCAACTTCAAATCCAGCACTAGGGAGCGACGCATTACTTTCTCTCAGAGGGTAAAAATGAGCAGCAGGTTGAGATTGTATGTCTATAAAAATAGTGACAGAGTAGCTCATGCCACATGTGAAACATGATCACTTTGTCTACAAGCTGCGTACTTGAGCTCCAGCTCACTAAAACACTCTTTAGTTTGAGTTTCAGATTTACTGGTGGATTATTACTCCGATGCAAGCATCCTTAGTGGGGAACTAATGATTATTGCACCTGCAAGTCATTTTAGAGGGTAGAAATGGTGGCAGTTGGCACAGTTTCTCTCAGTTCCTCCCTGTATTAATAAAAGTAAAAAAAGCCAAATAATATGTTTTTCTGATTTCAGACCTAAATACTGAGAAGATTTTTATAAACATTATCCCAAACAGTTTTTATTTTGTTTTGTTTTTATTTTTTGGCGGGCGCTGCAGCTCTGTGGGAGGTGATTAATTAAATCAAGTATAAGCTATAACGCACAATTTGAGCGCGAGTCTTTTTGTGTCTGAAGGACCTGAGGGCTGTTTCTCATCCTCACTGTGATGAGTTATGCCTGACACAGCTTACAGTACAGTAAAAAAGAGTCAGCATACATGAAGAGAAAGAAGAAAAAAACATTCACATGTTTTGCATTTCTTGCTGGGAGAGAGTGACATTTCATTTCTTACCCAAGTCATCTCCAAAGGGCTAATTCAATTTGCACTCCAAGCTGTTTCTAATCATCTTTCCCTTCTCAATTTTTCACTCCACGGATTGAATACCAGAACATTTACTGTTTGATTGTCTTTTTAAAGTAAAACATTTTTGAGGAAAGGAGTGAAAAGAAAGCTGAAAAGAATCATACAAGTACTCCTGTAACTGCATTATGAAGAAGGAATAAACTGCATACGGAGCATTTATCAGGTTTACCAGTTTGTGTTTGGTGTAATGGAACAGGTCTCAAACCTCCCAGGAGGGTTTGACTTTACACAGAAACATCACTGTTGGCAGTATGACTGACTTACATTTCTTAGCCACTGTGGGCAAATCCACCCATCATTTTATCATTACTCATTTAAACTTCTTCCCAATGGTCTGTTGTATTCAGCTCAGCACCTCAGAGTTCACTGAAATGTTCAAGCTTTGAGGAATAGGCAAAAACCTTAGTTCATGTGTCAGACCATGATATTTTTTTTTATACAGGATTTATTACTTGACTAATTTTTTACAGAACAATTATCTATAGAAACTCCTACGACATATTAATATTGAGATACCCTTTCACATGTGGTCGTTTAGTGAAACAGCAAAAACTGTGTAAGCCTGAAATTAAACAGATATTCTTCATACTATGATGAAAATTTGGCAGCAGATTGGCACAACTGAGCTCAGGTCAGAGTCAAGCTTTAGAAACACTTGATCCTCCAGTTTTACTTTAAACCCTCTCTGCATGCTAAACAAGACAACTTCCAAACTTCATGCTCTAAGTTTGTTACTCAGACTTTCAGTTTAAAGAAGAATATTTTCTAAGCCCAACTTAGTGCAGTCATGATGACATCACTAATTCCCCACACATTCTTGCAGGAATACTTGATACTGTACGTCCATGAGTAGAAAAACTGCTTTTGATGTGTACAATTTGTCGCCCTCATCTCCATCTGCTGCTAAATTTAAAGACAGTGCAACTTTCCCCAATATTTACATGAAATGTCTCTTTTAAAAAGACATAATGATTCTGCCCTGAGCGACAAGGCAGCTTCAGCTAGAATAGCTGCAGTTTTGCTGTCTGCACTTCTATATTTAAGTGTTGTGGTCATGCATGATCCATTGTGGGCTCCACCAGGCACTCATCATGCCAAAGCGTATGCCAAACTGGAGTATCAAACAACTGGCGCTCACTGTTGCCATGAGAGTTTTCCACTCTGGCCACAATTTGCTTGCACTCCGCTCACCACGAACGGCCCTCACAAGGTAATCGTCACCCTTATGTGGAATGTGTTGGATATATTGTGATTATGAAAAATAGTTTGACATAAATCATAAATATGTCTTAAAAATAACATTGTATCTCAATCATCTGGCAAAAAATAAAGGTAATATAAGTTATTGCTTTAGAGATCTTTAAGCAATGGTGCATTTTCACAATACTGTAAAGGTTGTGTTGATACTGTACTCTCCTGCAGCTGAGTAGGGACCTTGGTATTTACTGAAGTCAACATTATATTTGCTTGTGGTTCAGGCCAGAAAAAGGGGGAAAAACAGAATATTGCACATTTTTTTAAGTTCTTAAGTCATCTCTAAGGAAAATACCCACATGTGCAACGGGTAAATAAATGACAGAAATATCTGAGTTTCCAACTTCTGCCAAGTAACACAACACTAGACATAATAGCAGAGATAAACTGAGAGTTCTGGTTACCCCTGCAGTCCAACAAGCTATGGAAAAACTATCTTTCCACCAGTTGTGTGCAACATGTCCCTGCACCGCATTTCTATCCATTAACACATCCAGTGCGTGTGCATTTAATTTAGGAAAGAAATAAGAGGCAGATGAGCCTTGTAGCCGCTCTCCTCACAGCCAGCAGAGACCACGTAGGAGGGGAAATTTGTCTGGCTAGAATCACCCCGACGGGGGGGAGCTCTCAGGTCAGAAGCTTTTAAGTTGAGGCAAGCACACACTCCTATGAGTTTGTGATGAAAACCGTGCGATCCATCATAGCCGGCACGTTCTTCTGTTAGGGGACTATAAGCATGCAGCGAGCTCCCACAGGCCTCCACTTGATCAGAGTTAAGCTGAGATACAAGAGGCACCAAAGAAATCACTCATTATGAAAACACAGGGAAACCTGAGATAAGCTGTCATATCTTATAATTAAAGTACAGTACATCACAGTGTCCCACGTACAGTTGAATGTCCTTTTACATTTTACTCAAATAGTTTTGCATAGAGTCTTTCAGATTGTGAAATTTAGTTGAAATTGATGCCCATAAGCAACATTTGCAAGGGGTAAAACATGACGGATAGTGCATAAAAAATGTAGAAAATTCTGTTGATGTATAACTTTGTGGTGGTGTTAAATTTTAATCGCATTTACTGACATTACAGTGCAGTAAATTATGATAAGTTAGCCACAATTTACTTCATTTTGTAATGTGAGAAACACATTTTCATATCCAGACATTTGCATAGTGATGTTTGCTCGAGGACTGTGCAGCACTTTATTACTCTGTATCACTTTCTGACACAATGGGAAGTGTAGCGAATGATACACCAGATGCAGCAACAGTACAATGGAACAGGAGAACATTGTTTTGTAGTCTAATCAGCAAGGAACATTGATGGGACAGAGTGTGGGTGGGGGGTGGGGGGGGGGGGGAGGCAGGAATAACCACCCAGTTAATTACTGGACTTGTATTTGCCTCCAACATTAAGACCTCTGACTTCTTTTTTTCCTTTTTTTCACTTCTGGTTTTTATTTCCACCTCTGTCCTCAACTTCAGAACCACTTTCTTTCACATTTAAAGTAGCTAACCAAGGTCAGAGGGTGTAAAAAGGGCAGTAAAATCCTAATCATGGTCGAAGCTTCACCAACTTTATTTGCAGTGATCCATTTCTTAATTGTCACATTAGCATGTGACAAGACGAGGAGTCAGAGTTTTAGGGGTTTTTCTTTTTCCAGCCAACCAGATGACGTAGACAATGTCCAGATGATGTTGATGAAAAACAATCTGTTTTCATTGACTTTATTTCCTCATCATTGGCATCAGATTTCCATCCTTTCCTGACAGAAAAACTTTAGAATAGAAAAGTAACATCAATACTTACTCTTGTTTTTCAGAAAGTGTTTTTGTTGTTGTTTTTGTATGTAACTCCATATCTTTACAACGGTTCCATGTGGGAGAGGATGTGGTAACTGTAATGGAGCTTCCATCATTGTTGCAATTAATGTGATTTGTTTCTTCTCATGCTGTTCGCCAGTGGTTCATTTATTTACTAACTGGCTACCACCTCTTCTTCTTGTGTGGGCAAGCTAGACTCTGTGGTGACTAATGTCCTAGCTAGTGGTACCATGTGGTATTTGTTTCCCATCTTTGCACATTACACAGTTTGATGTTTGGAAATGTTTGTCTGCAAATAGCATCTTTAATGCATTTAATATGTTCATTTAGATGGAGCACTGCTCCAGTAAATCATATCTGAATGGTCAACATTAGGCTCTGTTCGTTATGGCCTGTCACCGGTACGAATGGAGCCGCATGCAAAACTCACAGGAGATGGGATTTGTCAAACAAAACAGGTTAAGACTGGGGATGTCCAGAGGTTTGACTTGCAGGACGCAGGGATCACAGACACTCCAAGAACAGGTAGCAACAGGAAGGGGGTCCTGGCAAAAGAACAATGGTAAGTATTTGCAGGAAAACCAGGTAAAGGAATGTTGGGGCTGGTTCACTGCCACGGATGGCAAGCAGAAGAACTGGTGATGACTGTAGGTGGGCAGCGTCTTTAAAGCTGATAGCTGATGAGGAGGTGAAATGCAGGGGCGGAGTAGTGGCACAGGTGAAGCCAATGAGACCTGGTACCTGCCTGCCACTGCAGAGGAGTCCCTGGAGTGCCTGAAAGAAAAAGAAAAAACAATCCTAAGGTGTAAATAAGTTGAAAAGTCCCTTTAATAAAATTTTTATGATAGTCATCCCTGATTACTTTTCTCTGATTCTTCTTTCAAATAAAAGTTTTTCTGAAGCAACTGTACCATCTCATGTCAGTCTGGAGCTTCTGTGACCTCCCACTTGCCAAGCTAGGATGAAGACAGCTAGGTAGCAACATCCCTCTGTTCTGAAGCCAAGTGGAGTCTGGCTCTGATTACCATGGGAGCTACTGCCTCTGCCTGAGAAAAATGCTGCTGATTTAAAATAAATGTTATTGTTTGTCACAGGAAACCAATCTGATTACTGTTTCTTTTCTCATGTGCGCACTTAACGCTGCACACCGGGCTGTATTTACGCATGTGGTTTTCATTCAGCTGCCCCGGTGAGGGGGAAACGGACACCTCGCATTTTCATCTTTATTAAGTCACACTTTGGGAAAGGTTAAAATGGGGGTTGTTTACACAAAGTATTTGGCAATCTTTGGAAGACAATCTGTCTGTTCACATCAAACAATAGATTGAGTTTCTCAGCAGTGGCAGCAGCAGAGCCTCAGAAGTGGGCAGGGGAGCCTGAGAAGGACAACTCCTCTGATAGTTGTGACGTCTGTGTTTGCTCAACTTGACAGGGAAAGTGAGGAGCTGTTAAAGTGCGGTGTAAAGCTATTTTGGGTTCAGCAGAAATTGGCCATTTTGACAGTATCATTTCAAGCTGCTTGTGTGCATTGTTTCAGCAGCAATGTGGATGTGCGTCTCATCAAATGCAACATTTGGCAGATTGAAAGTAGCTGCAGAGGCTGCACCTCTTTCACACTGGGCCCTGCAGTCCTCTCTCTGAGTCTGTCTCCCATCCCACTGGAGATTAATGAAACACAAACCAAAAGCAAAGCAAAGACAAAAAAGAGCCAGTAAAAGACAGAGTAAAAGGCTTAAAAGGCATCTGGGAGGAAAGCTGAGAAACCAAGGGACCCGTCAGAGGGGTCTGCCAAGGCTTAGAAGTCAGACTGTTTGTTTTGCTTCGTATGTCGACGCAGCCACTCCTTTGCTTCCAGTGTGGTTCTGACCTGTTATGGTTCTCCATCATGTTGCTTCACATAAACTTTACGTCTCTTCTCTTCTTAACGCCCAGCAAACCAATACCACACACCTCCTTAGGAAAAAAAAAAAAAAGAGAAAAGATGCAATATGTAAATGTTGTGAAAGGAGCCAATTAGGAAATTTATCTTGTTTGGAGGGCTCGTAATGGTTTAATTCCAAAAACATGTTTTCTGCCTCCCTGGTAATGTGTCACATGTGTGACTGTGGCTTTCTAAAGAGCTGGGGTGGGCGAGCAGTGAAAGGGGGATGGGGAGTTTGAACGTGCTTGGTGGCAAACATTTGTTTATGTTTTCCTCCTGGTGCATCATTTCAAAGGCCAGCATGCATGTCCCACTGCGGTCTTCACATCTCCCGTCGATTGGAAACACATTGCAGTGCACTCTGTATGCTAAACTGTCAAACCAACAATCATGTCATGTGTGAGAGACAGAGGGAAAATTATGGGATGCACTGAATTTTGAAAGAAAGAATAACTTCAGCATTTAATCAGGGAGACACCAGCTCATTTGGTTTCAGTTAAATCCACAAGCCCCCTCCTGACGAGCACAGATAGACTGTTTAAGAAGACCCCCCACTCCCAGTGAGAAGGAATAAACTGCTGCATGTGTGTTGTGTGCTTTCACACATAGCTTTTCTATTGCTCTCTTTTTTACTTCAAACTAAGGTATCCCAGGATTACTTATAAATATATATTTTCTGTCTACAACTATACAGACTGAGGTCGATTTAAAACTTAAATAAATAAATAAATAAAACTGACGGCAAATGTCCACACGACACGATGAAAGACGTGATACACCATGTGTGTTTTCTGTACCTATTTATTTTCTACATCCGCTGTGCTGAGCCGAAGCACGTGGCTATAACAAGACTTTGGCTTTAATTGTTCCCATCACACAGCTGAGGCACATAACCAGAGCAATGACGAGCAGTGTCCTTGAATAGACCACCAGCCATAAAACCAGAAGGAACTCTTATTTCTTTTTCATTTCCTCCTAAGTAAACCCCCGCAACCATTTCTTTTTTTTTCTTTTTTTTTCAGGAAATCACACATCTCCCCACATGATTGAATTGTAAAACACTGACTCAAGACTTCATCATTTAATTTGCAAATGTGTGTCTGTCTTCCTCTAAATGGAATACCAGCAGTTTGAGCAACTTTTCAATTAAATTTGGATTTTTGCAGATGTCACATTCATAGGGAATGACATTTATTCAAGTCCTAAAAATGGGCATGGACAAGGTTCTTATTAAACAGCAGAAAAGTAATTTGCTGTGTTGAAGACAGAAAGAAAAAAAAAGAAATACAACTGTGTGGATTCCTCACCAACCTCAAACCCGTTACGGTTCTTTTAAACAGCGAAAGAACAACGAAAGTGCTAAACCTTTGTCTTCTTAGAGTACATTCATCTGTCTAGAGGTTATTACCGTTGAGGAAATCCAACCAAGCATTTGACCACTGTGTTTATTATACTGATGCTGTGAATTACTAATGTAATTACACAATTAAAAAAATTGTGGTATAGCAGTAATGAAAAAGCAGAGATAAACTATGTCTTGGGTGTGACACTGACTTATTTGTTTGTTTCAAGATGGAAAAAAGATCAAGTCTATGTGAACATTTCCACACATAAAATTTATGCATTTTTTATTGCTTTTTTAACAATGATTGTCTTGATTTTTGCGAGTATGGTTAGCTCTTTTAAGATATTTTTATTTTATCATGTTTTGTTTCAGACTGAGAAGTTACCACATAAACAGGAAAAGGAAAAAGTAATAATTCTTCATGTATTTAGCATGTTATTAAATTGTCAGTGAAATGTCTGAGGTATTTACAGCTCTCGCCATTGGAATATAAATCCTGCTCTTTTAGAGTTAAAGGTGATAGCTACAAATTTTTCATCAAAACAATAATTTCTAGAAAAAAATACATGCACAGAACATCTAGGGGGTGCAGAATAAATGTAGAAATTTTACCCCCCCCCAAAAAATTTTATAGCGTATAAATAATGGGTCTAAAAAGTGAATATTTACATCCGATCACCATGTCAAAGTTGTCATTCTTGGTCGTTAGCATTAGCTCCGTAGTTACTAGCTCGAGTGCTATGTGTGGAAATAGTATCTTCCTTGCCTTATATTGATCAAATTCAAGAGGAAAAAAAACAAAACAGGATGAGGGTAAAGGAAGCTAAGGGGCTCAAAAGCCTTGCAGAGGTTGCCACTTTCCTCCTGGACACATAAGTTAAACATTCGCTAATGCTAATTAACAGTTAGCCAGTTCCGTTGCTAATGCTTATTGAGTAAGTGAGTGTTAGAAAGGAATTAAACTTGTAGCTCTCACCTTTAAAAAATATAACCATGGACACATTGTAACTTTATTTTACTCAAGGTGTCCTTTACTGAACTGCTGAAATTCAATCACCCCAAACTGGTGATAACATACAGCACATTGATTTTTGTTGCTGCAAAACAAATACTTAGAATCTGCAAGTAAGCAGTTCATTCAGTGATATTTAGTTTATTGTTTATTATTTATTATTATTTGGATCCCCATTAGCTGTCATAGACTTGACAGCTATTCTTCCTGGGGTCCTTAGTGAAGGAATACCATGTAAATGTGCTTTTTCAGGTATATCAGATGGTATAATTACAGTACAGAAAATGTATTTACCTCCATCATATTTCTTTCGTCTGTATAAATGTCTGCAGATGGTGAATATGAGACTGACCGGGTGTTATCTGTGTGAACTCCCAAAAGTCGACATTAGTGAGGCAGTGGGCAGCACAGGGTGAACATGGTGCTGGGCAGGGTAAGGCCTTATCGCTGCTTTAATTTTTCTCCCCAAGGTGAGCTGGGAAGAGATCAGTGGCACTAAACCCTGGGAATTACCCTAGATATTGGCCCCCTGTGCTCTGCAAATGAAATCCTGCTGTCGGCAGGAAGAACATGGTGGTTAACACTCTGAAAATCAGTTTTTGTGCAGACCACAGCTGGCGCAAAGGTAAAAGGGAAAGCAGCAGAGACAAGTTAGGAGGGAGAAAAGAAGAGAGGGGGAAGGGCAGATGGAAGAAAAAACAGACAACTTATAGAAAACTAAGAAGGAGATGGTTTTACTTTGATATTTGCTCTTCTACATTTTCCTGTGAATTTAAGGTCCTCATCATTCAGCAAATTATTTGCCAGATATGGTTAATTTTTCAGGAAGAGGATATGAATATAGAGCTGTGAGACGTAGATATGCAACAAGTAATATGCATGTGATATGAACAGACTGTGTTAGCTGGTAGATGAACCGAGCAAACTAATGGTGAAACCAGAACCTGAGTCCAGCTGTCTGAGGGTCTGAGCAGGGGTCTTGGGGCCATGTTGACTGGGTGCATGGTGAGATAGAAATCAGTCGCTGTGATCATATCCTTCATACACTTGAAGCTGACCAGCTGTCAGGCCTGTGTTTGCTTTCACCACTGCAAATGTTGGAGCATTTGTTCTTTTCTTTTTCAATAATTCTTTGAACGAATTGTAGACTACGTTTTTTTTACTGAGCCCCAGCAGTTGGATTTAGTCCAATACTCTGTTGCTAATAGCAACCACTAACAAACAGATCAATGCTGTGCAACTGACTGACTGTCCATTATTTTCTCACATCTGTGCAAATATTGACTGGCAGTTTTATCTACTCTCCAAATGTCTATTTTGTTATTTAGATTGCTCTTTTTACCAAAACGGTTTTGTCATTGTTTATTTGTGATTAGGTAGTACTTCAATTTTCTGTGATCAGTGTACGGCTTTGTTAACCATAAGACTGTTTGTCAATACCATAATTCAACCTTTTAAATAGCTTTCCAGTTAAATTAAGGATTTTGCCTTTTGTTTTTACTTATGATCTTGCCGACTACTGTTCTTACTGCTGCTCTTCTCATGACAGCATTTAATAAGAAACACTCATCTCTTGCTATGAGGGACAGTGTGACCAATGCTTTGCATCTTTACACCAAAATAACGCTTATATTTATTTCAACCACACTTAACAACATTGTAGCTTGTGGTGCAAACCAGTATTATTTATCTGTAATTATGAAAGTGGAAAGCAGGAATCACAGTATTTTTCTACTCTATGCCCTCATGATTTTTTTTAAGTACAGTATTTATGCTTAAATTTTGTCTTAAATTCCCAACATCCAATACTTCAGACCGTTCTGCAGCAGCATGAAGATGTTTCCTTTGTGAAAGACCAGCGTACTAATGTTCCCAACTTCTCTCCCTCTGTGTAAATCACCAGCTCTCAATGCCCATGAAATGCTAACAGTGTTAGAGAGGACCGGATTGACTGGACTGACTGTCCTGCCAATCTGCAACCACCTCCCTGCTCCAGGAGGCTCTCTACAAAGCAATTCAGTAGAGCTTTGCGTTAAGAATGATTCAATTATGCATGAAATAAAATAATTCATGGACAGCTAACAAAACATCTGTTTCAGTTTGATCTGATTCAATGCTGATAAAGTCAACAATATTTTTTTCAACATGGATAAACATCCATTTTAATTTGCATTTTGTCATTAATTATTAGGTTAGCAGGCATATCTATTAGATCTCAGTATTTTCATACTTCACGGGACAAGAAAAAATTACTCAAAAGGATACTGTGTAACTTTTGGTCACTAATCCGTCACTTCCCACATGCCACATAACTGTCACCAAATTATAGTCTCTATTGTGTTTTTGGAATTGTGTTTGCAGACTACTTTGCACCAGTTGATCTGTAGTCATTGAGCCATAAAGCAGCATGGTTACATGATCAAGAGACGGATCTGCTCCTGCAAAATTACAATGTCTGGTTTTTGAGGAGGGCAGCCCCCTTGAAACACTGACATGTGTCAAGTGCCGTATATTTGATCCAGGAATCATCTGTTATCACTTGCATTAATAATAATATTATAATATGGTATACTAGAGTATTTGTCTAATATTTGGGTCAAAAGTTACACTGGATCCTTTTTCTGTAAAATAAGCAGATCTGATATATATCTCTAACAAATGGACAAATGCAGCTTTGATGGCAGATCTGAACCATGGCACCTGTAGACAAAACAAGCAATATTTGCTTTTTGATGTGTTTGCTTTGTGGCAGGTTGATGCATGGTAAATGGCATGCAGAACTTACTCCTGCTCTATGATAAAAAACCTTATTCAGCTAGATTTAAATAACAGAGTAGGGCCATTGACTGGCAGGTGACAGTTATATGCAATTAGGGATTCACATTTCAATTAAAATATATCTTTAATGATAAAATCCTTACACTACAATAACAAAAAGAAGGTGTAAACTCTGAACAAGTTTCAACTAGCATATGCTTGGAAATAAGGACCATATTTCATGGACTCCCATGTGGGCAATGGGTCAACCTTCTCCAACCAAGGACTTAAAGCAACCTTTACCGATCGTGAATTTAGAAAGCACAGAAGATTATTTGAATATAAACAGTCCCGCCTCACTCCTAAGACACACCCCTTCATTCCCTCCACCTCCCGAAGAAGAAAAAAAGGTGAGAGGGAGGAAACGGGCCAATCGAAGAGCCACTCCACAAGAAGGGTTGGTTTTTTTGATATATAAGATAGGAATAAAATTTTATTTTATTTTTGGGGGTGTTTGTTTTTAAGTTATTTCCTCACTCAGCAATTATTCTTTGAAAAAAAGTAAGAAAGACCGAGGTTAAAGGTGTCATAACCTGCCGTTTTACATACACAATCCTTCTGAAATTATCTTCAAATGAATTTTTAATTCTAGTTGGGTGGGACGAAAATTTAATGAGCTCATTTTAACCTCTTTTAATCCCCAACTATTGTTTGTTGCGAGAATACGTACGAGAGTTAGACCTGTCTGTAAGCGCGTTCACGAGGCAAACTTCAAAGCCAAAACAAAGTTTTATCAGGACAGAGCAGGTGAAGGAAATGATGTCCCAACAGAGTAAAACGTGATAAAAATGTAACGGTGCAGTTGATAGAGAGGATCCGCGGAGTAAAAGGGCTGGACTCTGATGAATATAAGGAGCGGACGTCTGACGTGAAGTTAACCAAACAGTGTTAGCTTCTGTAGCGACATTAGCAGCTTGTCTGTTCGTCAACCACCGTTTACTGGTCTCTTACACAAAAGGTAATAAGTTACACAGCAGCAACACTTACCGACTGCACATCCTCGCTGATAAATATAATCCACTGGTCCCTGGTAGTGGTGTCCCTCCTGTTAAAGCACTGAAAACTGCTGAATTTCTGCCGAGGCAACTCAGCATGGCAATCTCCCCCCTCCTCCTTGTCGCCGGCGTCCTTTCTGACAAAGCTGGTCTACTCCGTGGCAGGTAATCAACTGCCTTTAGGTGGTGCTAAAGATGCTAGCTTAGCAGCTCGCTCGCAGCCTCTCTAGTTCATGTCATTCGGAGAAAGAAATCCAAACCACGTTCTGTGGAGAGTGCGTGCTTGTGGCCAATTCTGGTGAGAAGAGAGCGCCCACACTAAAAGACGAAGTTACTTTCACTTTCCGGAGTTTCTGGTACGTTATAACTGAGGTCCTGTTCCAATACACATGTTTTAACGTGAAAAAGTGGGATTTCCGGGTGATGACTCCTTTAATCATTTTTTTTATTTATCTTTAAACTTTATAAAATAGTAAAATCCAAAACCTGTTCATTGAAATGCTAACATGTTTAAATATGCATTGACTCTAACTGAGATACTTGGTTGGTGGTAAACTCAACATGTTTGAATGAACTATTTCAGAATTTGTGGCAGATTTGAAGTAAATTGTTATGAACGGTGGAACTTATAACTGATTGGCTTGGTTTTTAATCTAATGACCATAACGATGTACTTAAAACTCTTTCATAAGCAAGATCAGGAGTACAACTGTAATACCATTGCTTAATCTTTTAAGGAGTTAACATAGAACTGCAGCTAATGACCTGGAAAGTTAATCATCAACATCTCCTCTGACCACAGAGCTGACACCACACCAGAAGAAACTGGATCTGTTGTCACATTTCAACACTCACTTGAGTCAGTCTCAGTTTCTCTGCCATACAAATACACACTCATTCACAAACATGCATATACACGCACATCATCACCCCTATACTTTGCGCAGCACCCTCTACAACCCCCCCAACACAGAGATATTATTTATAGGCTCTTATAAGGGTGTAAAACAAGCCCTTCTCTCTTTAGAAAAACCTTCCCCATATTCTACCAAAAATAGCCCGACCACTTAGCCAGGCTGGGAGGATACACAGCGTCGAAATAAAGTGAAGGATGTTTACTCATTGCCAGAATGAAAGCAGCGCTAATCTCCAATCAAGTCCGAAAGGCAGATAGTTAGCAAGGAGAACCTAAAAATAGCTCAGAGGGCAACACATTCCTGCTCTGATTGAGCTTAACTTTGATCTTACTATATACTAGCCCTGGTGCACTGAAAATGATTAGCACTTCTGTACAGTGATTTATACATACTGTATATAGATGAACTGGCATACCACAACATGATGAGTTTGGAGTATTAAAGCATGAACCATGTTTCAGGGGAATGGAAATATATATATATATATATATATATATATATATATATATATGTATGTATATATATATACTGGAAACAAAGCTTAGTTTAGAGACATGGATACAGCTGAATCAATATGACCACAGTGATGCTTATTACTTGATTTTTTTTTTCTGAAGGAGCATGTGTAAGACCTTGCTGTTCAAATTTTTCAAAACAATTTTTTTCTGAATTCTAATCGACACAAATTGTAATCATTAAATTACAATAATCAAGTTTTGTAAGCGAGATATATAAAACGACTTGCCAAAGAGAAATTGTCCTCAATGACTGTTCTTATACACAGATTTGTTACAATAATAAGTTGCCTCTAACAGGTTCAAAACAAATCTGATCTCATGAAATACTGTGAGACAGTGATAACAGTGCATGTGCTTGTGCAGTTTTCCTGAACCTGAGACCTGCAGCTCTCACAGACATCTGATTTTTTTCCTTCCTTTTTATGAATACATTATGTATTGACTACTGTCAGGATGGAAAGACCATTTCACCCAGTACAACAAAAAGTGTTTCTGAACAGGATTATCAACTCTGGCTTTAAAAGCCTGAAACCCGAACTTCTACGAGATACATTTCATGGTGATCAACCATGCTTTGCGAGATGATGGTAATACTGTAGAGAGAGAACAGTCCTTATTTAACCAAAAGGGTTTCATCACAGGCAAATGTCAACCTACAAAGTCAACTCTAGAATCAAGTTAGTCAGTTGTAGCCAGACCTGTGTAATGTGGCATATTCTTTTACACTTTTACCCCCCCCCCCCCCCCCCCCCTCTTTTATGTCTGCCTTTTTCATTTGTCAAATTATGACCAAATAGTGATCTAAGAAACAAACAGCATGTCCAGGTTGAGCTTCAGACAAGAACATTCTGGACTGTTACCATTGCTCTGATGATGCTAACGAAGGAGCAAGTTAAACATGTAAGCTCCAAGCATTTAGTAACATGGATCTACATCCTGATACTAAGAGCTGGCACAGTAGACGAAGGACTTACAGTACAAGTCATGTAAATAACCCTTTCATATTCTGCAGATTAACAGTCACTTTAGACTTATTAGCTGGGAAACTGTGCATATGTTGCAAGGCAAAATGTGGCTTGATATTTCTAATTCATATGAAGTAGAGAACTATATTTTCCAAGTGAGTTGGAGGGATGTTGTCTGAATTTTGACTACTCAGTTAAACTTTCCACAACTTCTGTCATTTGTCTGACTGTGACTGGCGTGTGGCCATGCCAAACAACCAGGATCGCTGACTTTTAGGTAAAGTGATGTTTGCACTTGGCTGTTCGCTTGATGGTATGCTCTAATTGGAGAAGATAACCTACATTACATAGAATGATAAGCTGCTGTTTGATTCAACCGTCATTAAACAAAGACACTAAACTGACTGCCCATGAACAGGGACTTTGATACTCGCTCTTGACATCCACATGGCTTCATCAGTGCACAACAGATCATACTATACCCCCCAAATCCCAGAAAATTTTAGTTTGATGTCATGGCACATTTAAAGTCCTTTTAGATAAGCCATTTCTGCTGTGTGCCCATATGTACCCCATAAAATATTGGAAGAATTAAACCTAACCATTTGCTGGGTGAGACTTTACAGCTAATTTGTATGTGCTGTGAGACCAAACAAGCAGGGTGCCTTGAATTTGAGTTGCTAGGAGCTGATTGACTGGCAAATGGTTCAAATCTAATATTGTTAAAAGTCCAGGAGTTCTATTCCTATAATTACTTTGAAATTGACCTTGTATAATATAATTTATAACTTTGGTTCATATGGGAAAGAATGTGTGGAGCAGTACTCAAGCCATTAAAGCCATCAGCTGGAGTGCAACTTTAGAGGAAAAAGATACCAAGTGCAAAACTCAAGCATTAACCTAAAAATCAATAAGACTATGTTTGACCACTCCTTGTGCCATAATCCAGTACTAATGTGGAGTTTTCACTATATATATATTATATACAATATATAATGTGTGTGTGTGGGTGTGTGTGTGTGTAGTCAGACAACAGACAGCCCACTACCAGTCCCCCAGGTTGGGGGGTTGGGTAAAGTGCTAACAACACCACCCTGAAAAAATAAAAACCATTGTTACAGAAACTATAAGAAAGAAAGACTTTGCTCGATGACTACAGAGTAGCTTTAGCACTGTCATACAGTAAGTAGTCACAAAGTCTGCATATGGAAGATATCTTCCAGTAATCCATCTGTAAATAGCCTGTTCCTCGTGGCATCACCGTTTCTCAGAAAGGAATAAAAAAGAGATTAACACTTAAGAACTATTTCCAGTGTTTTCAATGTTTACTCTCCTCCGCCTACCCACTACTTTCATTTCAGTTGACAAAGAGCTATAGGTATAAAGAATATAATTTCTTACATGTGTATTATAATTAAAAACATCTTTAATTGGGCAGAAGCAACTAATATAACATCTGCTACAATAAGCATTCAGCTCTAAACTCACGACACACTCTGCTAAAGTATAGTGTAAACCTATTTTCATGTCAGATTACTCAAAACTGTATTACCTGGATTACTTCTGTTCTTCTAAAAAGTAAGAGTTTGGATTCTCTACATCATAAACGTCTCTCAGCAAGAAATCTGAAGTGCAATGACTCTGAGCAAAATGTTTTCATCACTGACCCAGAAATCTTTCTGTTTTTCTGCCATACTTTGTGTAAACAGATGGCAGATTAAATCATCCACAGCATAGACTATACCAGCACAGCAGATCCTTCTGGAGACATGTTTTATCATTCTTCATTGACATCTAAGTTTTTGGCTTGGCCAGCACAAAGTTTTCTCTTTTTCCTCTTTGGAAACTTGTTTGATTCTGTCAGTTTACTTCGGAATGATATATTTCTGGAATATTCTTCCTCTCCCAACCAGGCCACCATTGTGCTTTCCTGTACATAGTACACATTCACTGTGGTAGTCTTGGCCAGGTTTACATCAAATCCACTGGATCCTTTCTGAACCCAAGAAATTTATGTTAGTCTAATGTAATGAAAGAATGTGCAGCAAATCCCAATCCCCCTGAATCTTACTGTAACACAAAACAGTCCTGAAAACTTTAACATCATTAGCCTCATAGCATATTACCAAAGTCATATTTTAGCTAAAGTGTGATATCTGTTTCACTCTCCAAATTTTGGTGATTGACTGTATAGGCCAAACATTCCCTATAAAACCTGAAAATTTGACAATAATATATATATATATATATCTCTCTATATATCTATCTATAGATAGATATATATAGATATATGTAGGTATGTATGTATGTATGTATAAATTGACAACAAAATATCCAGTAATAACCTGGAGTATGTTTATTAGTCCACAGTTTTTACATCTGAAATGCAAAAGTCCCAGCAATGTGTGTGGTGCATGAAGTGGATTGATTGTCTACATGATGACTGTTTTTGGTTAAAGCTGATTTACAACTTTTTCATCAAAACAATTTTTCAAAAATAATACATCAAACAGACATCTAGAGGGGTGCAGAATACATGTACTGATTTCACAAATATATATATACAAAAAAAAAAAAAGAAGGAGTATATATTTATATATATATAACATATATGTACATACAGTATACTGTAGTGTATATACAAATATACTGTATATATACACTGTATATATATATATTAAGGGTGTAACAATACATCACTGTAGATCAATGTATCAATGTATCCAAAAACCCACTATTGACCACCCACTTTAATTATGAAAATGGC
The DNA here is from genome assembly GCA_023101725.1 of Atherinomorus stipes. Lineage (NCBI taxonomy): Eukaryota > Metazoa > Chordata > Actinopteri > Atheriniformes > Atherinidae > Atherinomorus > Atherinomorus stipes. The sequence goes on from JALJCO010013720.1 coordinate 50,699, forward strand.
TTTATTTTCACATCGAAATACATGTTTATAGTTGTACAGTGGATAGATATGACATTGGGAAATTGTACTGCAAAGCGTACACTATGTCAAGAAACAATGACCTTGTTTGTTTCTTGTAATATTGTTTTATATTGTTTCATATGGATCGGTGGATCCTAAATCAAATCGAATCAAATCGTATAGTCACTGAATTTGAGATACTGGCAGACATCGATATTTAAACTTTTGATTTTGAGTGAATCTTTACTCTAAGGCTACGTTTACCTGCAGGTCTTAAAGGTAGAGTCCAAAGTCTGTTGTTTTCTGTTTGCAAACAACAGCATTCAAACTGAGCGCCCCTCCCTCTCAGGCTGCTGGCCGCCTCGTTCTTCAAACTATTCAGCTTCAAGCCTCTCCTTCAGAGCTCAGAAGCGGGTAAAAGCCAAACCAATATTAGCCCTGGTTTTCCAACTTGCATTATCTAAAGCTCTTAGCTTTTCTTCGGTACATCCACCGTTTTTTTTTCTTTCTTTCTTTCTTTTTCCCTCGAGAGTTCGAGTGACTGGCGTCTGCTCCAATGGTGAACTTATTCCTACACGGCGTCATGTCCTTAGTTCTGTCATTGGCTGGTGATATAAACAGAAATCTCCACCCAGAAACGTCCCGAACACAACAAAACAAAGCTAAAGCGCGAATTACAGGCAGGGGGAGAGAGAGCTGCATTCAAACGCACCACTGCATGCGAGTAAAGGGCCAAAGGTGCGGTTTGAGACAGATTTCACTTGCACAAGTCAAACGTTTATTTTCAGGGGGTAAACGTCGGACTCTACCTTTAATGCTCAATTCCAATTTATTGACCTACATGTAAATCCAGTTTGTTTGTGTGGTCGTTCACACTGTCATTTACTGTACATGCTACCTCCATCAGACTTCAACGTGAACAATGTCACATGCTGCACTCTGTATTCATGGAAGTAAATATAAATGCTACACCTCTTAGCATGTGTTTAATGAAGTGTTTCATGATTTCTGTTCTGTTCTGGGGACACGTCCCCTTTCCTGCTTCAACAGACATTTCTACCTGTAGGACAGTTAAAATAAACTCTCCCTGTTTTACCGGTTTAATTTTTCTGTTTTCTTTTTTGAGATCATTTTTTTTTTTTTATTGTTTTTCATATTTTATACCTTGGTGGAGCAATAATGCATCAGTCACAAAGTAGTCATATTTTGTTGAGTATTACCAGGTCTGTATCATCAATAACGGGACACCCTCCAATTCCGGTACTTGTCTTCCTCCCCATCCTTGTCTACACCCTAGGAATGCCACATGCCTGTTCAGACTGCGGTCGCTTTGATGCAGATCGGATATGTATCCGATTCAGAACCACATATGAATCTGGCCTGAATCCGTCCCAAAAAGGTGAGATTCCATGTGACTTGTGCTGTTTACTCTGTCAGAAACAAATCAGATACAAATCACATTTGAGCGAAAAAATCGGATTCATGTCACATTTAACTGCAGTGTGAATGTAGCCTAAGTGAGATATATGTTTCACATAACATCAACATAACTGTTACTGCCATCCAGAGCTGACAGCTGATGGAGATTTGGTAATCAGGAGTTCCTCTTCTCTATAGGCCGCATTCACACTGCAGCTCAATTCTGATTTTCTTCCCATGTGACTCATGTCATGGTTTTTAATGACAGTCTGAATAGACCCTTTTCGTAATTTATGCATACTGTACGTCACTCTCGCATGCTCGCAACTGCCGCTGAAGGTCAGAAAGCTTTGGAGGCCCATTGGAATAGAATAGAAACTGGCCTTTACAGGGTTAATCAAGACAATGCCAGAGTCTTTTTGTATTTTTGACTGCTTTAATGGACGAGGGGAGAACTCTCCTAGATGGGGAATACGTTTTTACTGGTTTCCCATGAAGAAACACCAGCGATTCCTCCGCACATGCAGGTCACTTCAGACAGTGTACAGTTTATACTGAGATCTGATGGAGGCCACATGGAAATGATAGTATGAACAACCATGCAAACAAATCTGATTTCAGGAAAAACTGGCATCAAGACTTGCAGTGTGAACGTAGCTTTTGATTTTGATTTAATATTCTAGCTTTTCGGCAGGTTTTTGAAACTGCTGCAGAACTAAAGGATGTTTTTGCTGTACATAGAGCATCGTGTCTATTTTGAACTCAAACACCCCTTTACATCTCTCTGAAGATTCAAGGTGTCTTTTTTTTTTTCTTTGTTCTTCATGAGACTATTCTTTATGAAGGAAAAATATGAAACGATGCCGACTTGCAGACAGACAAAGTCCTTACTAGTTTGAATTTCCCAGGTTTTGTCTGTTTCCCTGCCTCTAATGGGAAGCATCTAAAACTTGTAGGACAGTGGCCCTCAAGAACTGGAGTTTGAGATCTCCAGCTTGGATCAGATGGTTTGATGGGATGCAAGCAAGTCAAAGTATTCTTCTTTGTGGATAGATAAGAATTAGAATTTATTAATAAAGTTCAACTCAGTTTCACACACAAACAGCTCAGCAGTTCTCTGTCTGTTGTCTATTGCAGGAAAATCAGACATCTCATGTTGCTCACCATGAAAAGTGCACATGGAGAGGGCAGACATCATAAAAAAAAAAAACGCCTATCCACCTGTTGTTCTGGCACTGAGGGAGCATTTCAATCCCCACCTGCAATTTTTTTCATCTGGCAGACTGTGATGTGTGTGTATGAGTATATATGTGCGTGTCAGCCAAGTGCGTCTCCCCCATAAACAGGTGGGGTTCCCCGCCACAGATATCAAGTTCCCCTCTTTGATAACCCATTACAGACTTCATTAATTTCACTCACTCCAGCCACGCACTCACCGCCTGACAAACTCACAGAGGAATTTTTCTATGAGCACACCTCCTTGGGCTTGTGCAAGTTTTACAAGCAGAGATTAACATGTGTGAAAACAAATGTAATTTAATCCTTTATTGTTTTAGGAGGGTGAAGCAGACATGCCCAGTCTTAAAAGAGATTTCTGGATCCACCTTTGGAGCCTTGTCCTTGATGACTTCATGATGATGTTTCTTGTTTTTTGTTTTTTTTTATGCAAAAAAAAAGAATATTCTTGAATAAATAATAATAGATTAGAAGAGAAAATATTTCTCATTATTTTATATTTGAAGAGTAAATTTGCAAAAACGGACAAACACCATTTAGAAAAAATGGAGTTAACTGCTTTTCAAATAAACTCTTCATTTTTAAGACAAAAAGGAAACGAAGAATTTAACTGTGACGCAAGTCATTGTTTATACAGTTGTTAATGGGTCTCTGGAGTACTTTCAATTCAGGAAATACAGCTCTGCATATATAGATCCCCATCATGTAGTTGTGTTGCTCTCATTTGGGCTTTATGTTTCATGACATTGATCGGTTATTCTTGAACACATAGGACACCCGATACCACAGCCTGCTTGATTCCAGTTGTGCAGTGAGTCACCTCTGTGTCTGGCACATGACAAAGTGAAATGAGGTGACTTTGGATTGGACCAGACTCTGTCCATGTTCAAACCCTAAATGGCATTGAGAATTGCTCCATACTAAGATTACAAAAAAAAAAAAAATCTCTTGTTAAAGAAACATGTGGACGATATCTTATAAAGACAATAAATAATAGGATTACTATCCTTCTGTGTCACAAGGACACAGATTTTCCAGATAATCTAATATACCTTTTGGCAAATAAAAAAGTTATTTTGGCTACCTGCTGCAACGATGCAGAGAAATGAGTAAGTTCCCTGACAAACACTGTTTCTTACCAAACACCAGCTTAACATCAGTTAAACACCAGTATATTAATCTGGTCCACTCATCAGGAGCAGACAGGAGTTACAGACCAGTTTGCTTTAAATATCACTTTTAAATATTAAAGATAAGTCATTAGAAACTAAGATTTAATAAGTTTTAATTTAATAATACAAAACTTTTGGGAGCATGAGAAGTTCAACATTTTATAAACAATGGATTTTTTTTTTTCTCCAGCTGTTGCTTTTGCTTTTTGTCTCATTGCTGTGACCAAAAATGATCATATTTATGAATGAAAACTATTAGATAAGTTTTGAAAAACAGAGTGCTTTGGCTTAAAATACACCTCTCCAAAACATGTGGACGAAGAAAAAACTTTAATGAGTAAAGCAAACAATACAACGTTTAGGGATTAGATTATGTTGACCTACAGCTGGTGTTTTTTAATAACAACCAGAATAACATCTGACAGAATTTTATGATTGATATGTTTACATGAAGCTTTTTTATTCTGATCAGGCTTGTAATCCCGGCACTTGTGTCCGTGAACACAGGGCTATAAATAGCCTGTAAACTTAGAACGCTATGTGTTGTCATTGAAACTTTCTGCTATTTTTGCCACCATCAACCTTGTTACCTTACATCCGCTCCTATAGTAGCTTGTGAACATGGAACATTAATTTCTGAGAACATGCATAGAAAATTTGCAAGGCAGCCATCATAATCACAAGTAGACTTCATTACAGCCAAGTATATCATTGGCCTAAGTCTTCTTCAAAACAGATAAAATCCACATCTTTTTTTCTTGACTTTTATCATTTTCCTTGAGCTATTTAAATTAATGTCTCCTTCACATTAATTAAAACCATACTGGTTCAGAACTGCCTGGATTATGCAGAGCCATGATCTGGGGAAGCTAACAACACTGACTTTTTGTTCTGTGGCAAAATTGTATTTGTAAATTTTATCTTTCATGGCTATCTATATCAAAACCACAAAATGTTTCATGGTTTTGAATCATTTATGGAGTTTCAAAATAAAAGTTTTATTCAGTTTCTTATTTTTTCCCCCCCTAGGATTAAACCACATTGTTGTGTTCCACTGAAAGAAACTGGGCTTGACAAGTATTAATGGGAGAATGAAACCTGCTCTAATGAACAGGCAAATAGGGGCCACTTGTGCAACATTGTCTAAAGGATATCCATGTCATTTATATTTAGAAAGCTATACCAACTATTTAGAAATGTTCTCATAATGTAGATAGGACACCGCTGTCAGTTCTTTTTTCTTGTTGCACAATGGACGTTCAGCATTTGTTGAGACCCGTAACCCTTTTTATTGTTGTGGCGAACATGGCTTTGAACTTCATTCTGATCAGACAAGCTTCTTGATTTAACACGAGAAAAAAGTTTCCTGGAATAAAGTGGAGGTATTTTTGGCCACACTGAGCATGTGGATGCTCAATACGAAGATGATTCACAATGCTGAGGCATCTATAAATCCATACTTTTGAAAAAACACAAACATACCACAGGAGCCACTGAACGGTGGGAGTGGGAAGTTGTGGATAGAAAGCTAAATAGAAGCATTTCATCAAGCAATATTTGATCTACATCTCACCCAAGTATTGATTTCTGTGGTTCACTGTGTAACTTTGCCTGCGATCTTTAACCGTTCAATGCCATGTGTACTGTCTGCTCTCATTTAATTAACAAGGTCAATAATTACCTCAAACAGGTTGAACCCTATCTCTGCACCCATGTTCATTTCTGTTTTGAGAAACGGATTGCAGATACTGTGGATATGTGAGGGAAAAAAAAATAGAAAAATAGACCTCCCCCATATAAGTCATTCAGTTTTGAGTTTGGAGAAAACAGACAGCAAGAATTACTTTTATGCTGTTTGACTCAAAATCATATTGATCTCTGCCTCTTTTGATTCAAATTTCCCCACTCACAGCCAATCCTCCCACACAGGCTTTACATTTGAAAGATCGCTTTCAGACAGTTTAAAGTTGCCAGCCATGCACCAAGAATTATTCTGGGAGAATATTACAGTAAAATACACATCGATTTCTCTTGTTGAAATGATGCATTATGTGGGTGTTGAGTGGGGTGGGGAGATACGGCGGTGAAAAATGACACTGCATCCTAAACTATCAGTTTCAGTGGCTCAAAGAGAAACATCTGGTTGGACTCGGCTCCAAAGAACACAAACCAGCTAAGGAGGCTGCATACGTTTAGAGGAGACAGCCTTTATAACAAACACCGCCAACTTTGTGGGCTTGTCGATTTGCTTAAGGTCCTGCTCTGTTTTACAATGACCTACATTTGCATAAGAAACTTATTATATGCATAAAGATGAAAAAGAAATGGTGCAAAAAGGTCCTGTTACTGGGTTTGATAAAACATACCCACCTTATGAATATGTTACATTGTTACCTCTTTGGACACTGTACATAGTTTGGCTTTAGTGTAATCCGTCAACCCAGGGTGAGAAATAGCCTACTATATTTGTCCTCTACATCTTTAGCTTGTTCTCTCAGTGGGTACAGGGGCAGCTGAGGAGACAACAATCTCCATCAGTCATAACTGCTGGCCCAAGGCCCAGAGTTCCTGTCACTGAGAGGCTTAAAGCAAAGAATCATCCCCCTCATTCGTGTAAAAGCCAAGCAGGTCAAAAGGTTCTGAAATGATTTGCATAATATGTGAGGTACTGACTTTATGGCTGCTGCCTGCTATTAATACTGAGACTCTCTAAAGGCTAAGTTCTTCAACTGATACCTTTCTTTTATTTTTACACTTACTGTAGCAATAAGATAAACTTAAAATCCTGAATCGACAATCTGCGAGAACCATCATTTTATTAAAAAACTAACATGCGGCACTTTAAATTCTGGTAAACCCCTGTGCAGTTAATTTCAGTCATTCCTTCCACAGCAGCCCAAATTTAAGGTTCTAAACACTGCTGTGAGTACAGAATACGAGCTCCATAAAACGCAAGTGTAAGAGTGGCAAAAGGAAAACATTTGGGGGAAGGAGTTGAAACTGGGAATTACTTCTGTAACACTGCCGGGTGACCACAAAAATCTGTCTGAGAACCACGTCAAGACTGTGATCATTATTTCACTCGTTTCTCCAGCGTTTCGTCTGCATCCGTTTACCACCGCATCAGCATTTTTGCTTCAAATGAAATCTGAAGGCATTCCTCTCCATTTAAGCACTCTTTTTCAGGGCCTGAGCAGGGCTTTCTCCTTCTCACCAGCTCCTGTTGTTCAGCTCCATTGCGTATGTTTAATGTGGTTAAAATTATTTACAGTTAACTGAGCAATGAACGATTTAAAAAGAAGGAAAGTGATTTCAATACTTGAAACAAAGATAGTTTGTAGGATACTTTTAAAGGTTGAATATGGAACATTTTTATTAAAAGCTATATTTTCTAAAAAATAATACCTCCACAGGTCGTTTGGGGGTGTGCAGAATGAAAGTACAACATTTCCCAGAAAAATTATATTTAGCCCAAAAATAATTATAAAACAAATTTTGACGGGTTCGATAATGGCATTTTATTTACGTCTATAAGCCAATACACGCCGCCATTGCTGGTTGCCAAATAAGATCTCTGTGTGGAAACAATATTTTAGTCATAGTCAGGCTTGTACAGGGGAAAACCGTGGAGATGACAAGTAAAGCAGCTGCTTCAGAGCCCTGGAGATATTGTTATCTGTTTCTGAGGAGGAGTGCCTGAGAAGAGCAAAACCTGAAGTAAATTTAGGTGAAGACTTCACTAAATGGACCCACATAAACATTTTCCACGGAGTCAAAACACGAAAAATGGCGACTTTCCTCCTGCATCGGTAAGCTAGCTTGTTTGCTAACATGGCTAACGTTAGCTGTCAGTTATAGACTCCTCTGTGTTACTTGTTAGACATGCTGCAGACTGTTGGTCACATGCGTATCGGCAGTGAGCCTGGCATCCCAGCGGCTGGAGTTGTTTTTCTGTCGTTGCAACTACAACCTAGACACACGTGATGTCGCTGTTCTGTCTATATTCCATATTCAACCTTTAATAAAAGCCCGTGTCGCAATGTACACAAGGAGGACCTGGGCAGGATTCGATCCACAGACTCACGGGTGAGAATCATTCACGCTTACCCGTCAGCCAAAGAAATGTCCGTCGCCAAGGTGCGTGATAAATCAGAGGCATAGAGACAGGACCCCATACTGACAAATTGCTCCCTTTCTTTTCCCAAGCACATCCTCGTGCTCTGCTTAAGCTGTCACCAGGCTGCACGGTGGCATGGTGATTAGCACTGCAGCCTCACAAGAAGAGGGGTCGCTGGTTTGAGCCTCAGCTGGGGAAGGATTTGAACAGTGGCCTTTCTGTGAGGATTTTTGCATGTTCTTCCCCATGTTTGCATGGGCTGTCTCTGGCTTCCTCCCATGTACGTTAGGAAAACAGGTCTCCTTTGAAAAAGAGCCTGCGTGTCTCAATAGGACTTGCCTGTATAAATAAAAGTTATATATAAAGTTAATAAATGAAAATTACAAATCCATGGACTTACTACCAGTACCATATGGATCCTCCTGAAAATGCCAGAATCTGACAAGGTATGCAAGGAGGGCCCAGGCGGGATTCAGTCCCCAGACTCCCAGTGTGAGAGTCATGTGTGCTAAACAGCCAGCCAAAGTTATACAGTAATAATAATATGTACTTTATTAATCACAATTAGTGTGCCATTTAGGAAATTCATTTACTGCATTTTAACTCATCTCAGGTTGAACCTGAGAACAGTGGGCTGCTAATTAAAGCGCCCAAGAAGCAGTTGGTGGGGTTTAAGGACCTTGCTCAAGGGTCCACAGTGGTTTATGTGACTGTCGTGTCAGGGACTCGAGCTCGGGTCCGCCGCGCCAAAGCCCGCAACGTTACCACTACGCTACCCACTCCCCAATATCCCATTTCCCTGTAGCCATTGGCCAGGGTGCATGATCAATCAGAGGTATAGTGACAGAACCCCACACTGTTGCACATAGTTTACAAATCTTTTCATTTCAACAGCCCAATCACTAAAACAAAGTGCCTTTTCACATGACATGCTCAGGCCTGTGCCTGGCCCAGGATTATTGATTCTTGTGTTGCATTCACATGCCAGTGCTTGAACCAGGCTCGGACCCGCTTGGTAATTCAGTGCCAGAACACTATGTGACAGTGTTGAGGAAACTTTGTTGATAGCTAACAACTGAGGAAGCAACAAGCCCTTACGTCACCAGCCAAGCGATGGTTTAGCATATCAACAAGGAAGGAAAGTTGTTTGGGTACTTGGAGAGATTTCTTGTATGCTATGGATGCAAGCTAGGAATGTAAAATCGGCCACTGTCAATTGCGATAGATGATCCGATTGCCTGAGAGGCCGTACAGTTACGCCATCATCAAAAAAAAAAAAAAAAAAAAAAAAAACAGCTAGTGGTTTTGCGGCTCATCTGTCTGATCCTCCTCTTGGCGAATAGTTTCTGCTATAGGCTCCTTGTTTGAAGTGACAACTATGTTGGCAGCTGTAAGCAGTCATTTATTTACTTACTCTGTGTAAGATAGAAGTGTCTGTGGCTAGGAATTTAATTTTGGTTTGGGTTTTTGTGAGGAGTACTTCATTTACGCTGATATCTCAATTTAATAAAGTTATTGTTCAAATATATGCATGAATTATTTCTTTTGTGACTTAAAAGAAAGATAATATAGCACCACTTGTGGCGCAGGGAAGTGTTTGGTAAACAAAGAAGATGAACAGAGGAGACGAAGAGAGCGGAGAGGAGACGCACCTCCGCAGAAAAGTGCGAAGGAAAAAGAGATAACACGGCACCCGAGCGTAGGTGGCCTGGGTCCTAGTCTACCTCTCGACCTGGGCCGTCTGGGCCTGGCCTGTTTGCTTACACATGGACAAAATTTGTGGTCAAACATGCTTGGACCGCCATGTGAAAAGGGCCAAAGAAAAAGTTGACATTGTATGTTTCTGGTAATGTTCAAAGGTGCCATGACATCAAATTTAACTTTTCTGGGGTTTTGGGTGTATAATATGATCTGTTGTGCACTGATGAGGCCATGTGAATGTCCAGAGTGAGAATCAAAGTTCCTGTTTATGGTCTGTCAGCTTTGTCTCTCTGCTCAGAAACAGTTGAATCAGACAGCAGGTTATCATTCTGCGTGGTTTTATCATTCTATGTAATTTAATTGCTCCAATAAGAGCACACTATCAAGTAAACAGCCCCCCCCCCCTCTCTCTCCTAACGGTCTATGCACCGTCCGCTCCCCCCTCCCCTCCCTGTCTGATTCAGTTGATGCGTGTATGGAGCTAGTAGTAACTTCTGTGCAGTCAGGTCTGGGTTTTCAAACAAATGGATTTAAAAGAAAACTTCTGCAGTAACACTGAGGGAGGGGGCCACAACCTTGTCATTACCTGTAAGTTTATTTATTTTCTAAATGCTGTCTTGTCTGATAAACGTAGCTCACTGTCTGAACTGCCCATGTTGCTAGCAGTTAGCCTTTAGCAAAGTCCGACCGCAGCTTGACCTAGATTCTCCAAATAAGGTCATAGCCAAATAAGGTGTAGCCAATCAAAATGAAGTCAACGTGGTCTCCGGGTAAAGCTCCATATCATCACTGGACCCAACTGTATTACTGAGGAAGTGAGGTCTGGCGTTTCAAAACAATACCCCGCTGTAAAAAATGCTGTTTTTTTCTTTGGAGTATTTACATATGCAGTAATGCCAACAACATAAACTAGTTTTACTGCTATGTCATCACTCCTTTAAATTTTCTCTTTTTTTTTAACCAAGGGAGCTCAGCTTATCCAAGACCACATGATGTAGTGGGGCGTTTGTGAAAAATGTGCATGTTGTGTTAGTCTTATCTTATTCCACACCATATTGTTTTAGTCTAACAGGTTTTTACTGTATGTAATTCTTTAAATCCAACAAATTGACTTTGGTGTGAATATAACCGTTAAGAGTATGTCAAAAGTTATCAAAAAGTGAAACAATAATCAAAACAAGAGGAGAAGGGAAGGTGTTTGCAGTTTTCTGTTTTGCTTTTTTTTCATGTTATACACCTTATGCATTGCTGAATCTCACCAACATTTTTTGCAGCTGATTCATCAGCTAAATTAAGAGGCTACACTGCAAAAACTCAAATCTTACCAAGTATATTTTTTTAATTTCTTGTTGAAATATCTCATCACACTCAAAATAAGACAAAATTACCTAAAAAGAAACATTTCAGTGACATAAAGGAACTTGTGTTAAGGCAATGCATCTTATTTCAAGAAATATTATCAAGAACATTTTGCTTGTTCCATTGGCAGAATTTTTTGCTTATCACAAGCAAAAAAATCTTGGCCTCTCTTAAAAAAAGTACAAATAGATTTCTTTGCTTGTAATAAGCAAAAAAATACTGTGTTGGGCCAAAGCACAAAATAATACTTTAACAGCAAGGTTCAGACATTGTAAAATGACAGGTATTTCAAAACACTAAAATCATTACATGCCTTCGTCTGCCTTTATAAAGTCAGGATGAATATACATCTTGAACTTTGCAAACCTGTCACCAAAAGAATGTTTCACCAAAAACATTTCCAAGGAGGAATTAGGGTGTTAGCTCCACATTGAGAAATGTCAGGCTGCTTATACTGGGGCTAGAGTCTGTCTCAACTGATCTGGGTCCTTTCTTTGTACAAGAAACTCAGAAATATCTGCCTTTGTCTTCATGCTCATATCTTCCTCTACAAAATCAGACTGGTTCGAGGATATTTCTTCCCATGTTCATGTAGCTCATTTAAAACCAACTAGAAAAGTGCTCAGAGAGCGCAGGCCCCCAGTCTCTTCAAAACTGCGGGAGCAGCTCGAGCCAAGTACACCTGCCTGCGCCTTGCAGGAGTCAGATATTAGGCAGCGTTGGACATCCGATGGGTGTGAACAGTTAGTGAGGTTAGGGTTAGGGCTTAGGGATAGGGGGAAGGGTTATAATAAACGGCTTAAAATGGTAATGTGGGCGGAGTTGGACGTCCGACCCTGCCTAATGTCCAACTCCGCCTCGTCCTCCAAGCCGCAGGTGGGACCTTGTCGCTCGAGCCGTACCGATGATAACGAAGCCTTGTTTGGTGTGGTCACATGCTTAAAACAATGCTGAGTAAACTCCCGGTTTATAAGATCAGGCGGAACCGAGCAAATGGGCTCAGGCACGGTGTAGTTTTAAATGGAGAGCAGAGCTCTCCTAGAAGCTGCTTCCCCACGTGGCCTAATCTCACAATGACAAGGGATCCTTAAAAAAAAATTCCTGGATCCAAACGGTGATCTGGATCAACACCAAAATTTTACAGTTTCTTCCTGGTGCCATTATCAACATTCCTCAAAAATTCAATCCAAATCTGTTCAGTACTTTCTGAGTCATTTTGCTAACACACAGACAGATACTGGTGATTACATTTACGTCCGCCACTTCTAGGCACACACTGTCTGATTTTCTCAATCGTGTCTCCCAGGTCCTCATCAAACTTCACGAATAGATGCGTGGGTCAAACGTTCATCATGCAGAATTCATGCTCTCATACTATACAATGCTTTGAAGCCCTGTGCTTGGATACAACTCTACTGCTCACACTGTACATCCATACAGGACACGTCAGATGTTGTGACCGGGAAAAATAACATGAAACATCATCATGTATGTTTGCTGTTTGCTGTTGATCCTCCCAAAAAATGCGCTGCATCCTTGTTTCCATGTTTTGATCCATCCTTTTTTTTTTCTTAGCTTTCTATCAACTAGCAGGTGGATGCTAGAAACAACTGCAGGCATCTTTGTGGGTAAAAATGCTATACGTACAACCTCAGCACTGGTAAGAGAAGAGCCCACCCCTGAGTCCCTGGACTCTACTTCCTCATCGACAGGCATGCTGGTGGGATTGAGGAGGTCTTCGAAGTATTCCCTCCACCGACCCAAAACATCCCAAATTGAGGTCAGCAGACCACCATCCCCACTGTACACAGTGTTGATGGTGCACTGCTTCCTCCTCCTGAGCCACATAATGGTTGACCAGAATCGCCGTGAAGCTGTCCGGAAATTATTTTACATGGCCTCTCCAAACTCCTCCCATCTCCGAGGCTCTGCTTAGCCTGGTGAGACCTGTCAGCTGCTTACGGAGTCCCACAGGCCAGGAAGGCCCGATAGAACTCCTTCTTCAGCTTGACAGTATTCCTCACTACCGGTGTCCACCAATGAGTTTGGGGGTTACCACCAAAACCGGCACCGACAACTTTACAGCCACTGCTCTGACTAGCAGCTTCAGCAATAGAGGTGCTGACTCATGCTAATAATGATTTCATGAAGAGAGATGCTATTTATTACCTTCAGTTACTCCTTGACAGCAAATATAGCGAAGAGCTTAAGTAAAAGAAAAAGATTTTACACAAGTTTTAAGAAAGCCTTCACCAGGCAAAATCCACCGGGGATCAGATTGTCTCAATTTGGCACAGTTTTACATCAAGCTATGAAAATGAAGACAGTAACTATGATATAGGAGTGATTACATTATGAAATATATACATTAAGCCAAAAGAGACAAATGCAGTGAAAATATGAAAAAAAAATGTATTCATTAGATTGCCTTGCTTTAGTGCTATATTGTGGTGATCTGTTCATATAAAAGGTAAATAACTGGCATGTCAACACAAATTAGCATGTCAATTAGCTTGTAATCACGAAGGTAACCAACAAAAGTGATCACAATTTAAAAAGAGTACAAGAACTCACTCATAGACCATCCAACTATCATGTGGGAAAAAATATCTCCATTTGAACTGGCAAGTTGCAGCTGTCTGAGTCAGGAGGATCTGGTAACTCCTTGTCTGGTTGCTGCTGTATCTCTGCTAATATCTCTGCTGTCTTAATGATGTACATCTTTCTTTCCCAACCAAATGTTATTTTCCAAACGATATAAAACTTCAAATAGAACTATCCAACTCAAAACATCCAGCAGACACAAACAAAACACCGGTCCGTCCGACTTATCCCTCTGCTCTGCGTCAAAGCCCTATTGCGGAACATCCTCCAGTGTTTTAGACACAGAGAAATGTTATCTGGGTAATGTAGTTTACAAAAATCTTGGTAGCATTTGATTCAGTAGCTTCTTTGCTTTCTTAGGACTACAAAATCTGCCATGCTGTGGCAAAGTTTTAAAGCAATATAAACCGATAATTTCTGCTAATTTAACGTCTTAAATGTCTTGTACTGAGCCCATTAAGGTTAAAATTAGTTTCTAAACATTAATAAACATTATTCTTTGCACTAAAGTACACTTTTTATCATGTTTTGAGCACATTAGGGTCAAAGCTTCATGTAACAGTTGACATACACAGCAGTGCTCTCTTTATTTATTGGTTAATATTCGATGATCATGCATGTAAGTTCTTGGGCCCGTATACAGGCCCATTTGACACAGAAAATGTGACTGGAAAAACGTTGCTGTCCTCTTTCACCAATGAACTGTCAATCACTTGACTTGGTACTTTAGGTGTCCAATCAAATTTTAGCTCTACCCCTGTTTTCTTTCCCCCAAAATGAATCTGTGTATTACTTGTTCTTGCAGAAAATATCAACCGACAATCAAAGAATAGACTCTAGTGCAGGGTTACTCAATTCAGTCTCATGAAGGCCACAGTCCAGCAGGTTTTTCATGTCTCCCTGCCCTAACACACCTGACTCAGATTGAATAGATCCAATAGCCAATCAAGCTCTGCACAATGATTCATTAATTTGTGTTGGATGACGGAGACATGGGAAACCTGCTGGATTGCTGCCCTCACAAGACTGGAATGAGTAACCCTGCTCCAGTGGTTGTGAGAGCAACCAACAATGAAGTGTAAAAATGATGTCAGGTAGTTTATAACTTACGAGCAATGTCACTGCCTAAACCTAAACAAGAAGCAATCACAATTTTAAGTTAAGTTTTGTTGTCTTATTGACTGAAAGTCTGATTTATTTGTTCTGAGTGTTCCCCCTGTTTTTTTTTCCGTTTGAGGCTTTGTGGTCTGTTAACACTGGAGAATGATGCTCGCTCCGTGTAGAATGCTCATGCTATATTTCTCTCCTGCCTCTACATGGGCAGTAGTTTAGAGGACAATGTGGATCATATTTAAGGATATGATGCCTATTTTTTCATACCCTTAATAATCCACAGGGTATGAAAAATAACCTACACTACCAGTCAAAGGTTTGGACACACTTTCCCATTGAATGTCCAAACTTTTTACTGGTAGTGCATTTTTCATTTTGGTTGAACATTTTACACATCACATTTGTGTGTGTTTATTGATTTATCTTAGTGTTATTTTGTTGTGTTTTAAATTGTTTTTCCTCAAAAGTAAATGATTTATAGCTTGATTATCAGAGCTATATGATCAATTACTTTAATTGAAATGACAACATGAAAATGATAAAAGGTAGTTTTATATTTATAATTTTGATTTTAATAATTAAACTTATGTGTTTAGTGTCTGTAGTAATCCTTGAATGTTTCACATGTGCTGAACACAATGAACAGATTTCTAAGTGAAAACACTTTGTAAATGTGCCCTGGCAAAAGCTCATATCCTGTGGTTACAGAACTTCTCCCACAGAGGTACTCATGGTTGAAATGATTGACATGAGGTTTATATATCGGTGCAGTCATCTGTGGCTGTCTTCAAAGTGCAACTCATGCAACTTCTGAAGTGTTCAAAACTCCTTTTTGAGCTATAGGTTGTTGCAAGCTGCTAAATTTGTAAAATCTGAATACTGTAAGATAGTTTAAACCTGACATAAAATTTAATTCTCTGTCTTAAAGTATTTTTTCACATCTCTCATGTACAGTATGCCCTTTTACCTTGTTCATGACAAAGAAGGCAAATAGTCAATATTGCTCTTTTTGTTTAACAGTTCGTTTTTGAAAGCTCGACTTAAGCTAATTTATCATATTTTTTTTACACTTTAATGATCAAATGTCAGTTGATTATGGACTGCACTGAATTAAACTGGACTGTTGGATTCACAGTACATTTTGTCTCTGTGACCCTTAAAATCTATTGGACTGTGCTCATGGGAAACTTCCAGCGGCCGCCAGTGGACATTTTGCTTTTTAAAGGTGATAGCTACAAGTTTAATTTCTTCCCATCAGAAGGTGTTGCACTCACACTCACTCAGTCTCACTTCAACCTTTAAGTACACCTATACTGTAGGTGGTGTTGACAGCAGACTAAAGACACATTTGAATCTTTTGACACCAACTCACTTGCAGATGAACTTGACAAACCCACTGTAACATGCATAGGCCAGGTTACACAACTGGCTAACTGATAATTAGCATTAGAAACGTTAAGGAACCAGCTAACCATTAAAATTCTTTTTAACACTCACTTGGCTACTCAATTATTTGCAATGTTACAGAACTGGCTACCTGTTAATTAGCATTAGCTTATGTTTCCAGGAGAAAATCGTCAACCTGTGCAGGCTTTTGCTTCCTTCACGCTCATCTTGCTTCATTTTTTGTTTGCTTGAATTTGAGAAATGTAATGCAAGGAAGGTGTTATTTCTATAGAGCTATCAATAGACAGGAGTTGATTTTCTATCAATAGAAATCAACTCCTGAGCTAATGCTAATGATACAGAATCCTTCAGTGTAGACTTTGGCATGGTAACTAAATGTGAATATCTATATTTTGGACTTGTCAGAATTGATAAAACAATTATTTATATGCTATGGAAACTGTTTTTTTTTTTTAAAGCAAAATTAATACTTTCATTCTGCACCACTCTAGATGCTCTGTGGATTTTTTTTATTTTTTTTAATAATTGTTTTGATTAAAAAGTTGTAGCTATCACCTTTAAAGGGTTGCATTTTTCAAAGAAATAGGTCACTTATGTTTTCAAGTACTGTAAACAGCTGGGCACCTGTACTTACCTTGACAAATTCACGGCGACTAACATTGTAGCGCTTTCTGTTGAATGAAAGAGATTTCTTTCTCTGTTAGGAGTGTTGAATATTTATCTCAAAGTAATCTGTACATTTTTAAACAGATTAGTAAATTAATCTCTATGACACATAGCTACTAAAAAGGGCTCTCTTTTTTTTTATTTGTTTATTTGGCAGGAACATTGCATTTTTGCATAGTTACAAAACAAAAACAGCTGATGCCATGCAAATAAGAGTTTATAGCTGAAGCTAGTTTACAAATCCCGTCCTTGAATGGGCTATGAATTTATTTAAGATTGTGAAAGCTGTAGTGAAAAGGAACAGAAAAGCAGGCTCAGCTAGAGGACTAATATTGTGATCGGTTATGGTTGGTCAGTCATCCCTCTTCTGGAAGCCATCTGCTTTGACATGTTACTCTGCCACTATTCTTGCTTGAATATAAATGGAAATTACATAAATACAGTTTGCACATCAGTTCACAGAGGTTGGGACACCAAAATAAGTAAAGAAAATAAACATAAAAATAAAGAAAGACAGCATTATTGATGCATTAAAGGGGTAGGACTATTAAATATGATCTTTTCTATAAGCTGACAGTAATGAGTATATGCAACAGCTCACGTTTTCAGTTCACTTGGGTTTGAAGTCTCCACTACTATGTTTTTGCCAAGAGCTCTAAACCCTGAGCCAGGTATAAAATTCAGGAAGTGTTCTTCCATTCCTTTGGCTTACGTGCTGTGAAAAAACTGAGCAAAACTCTGTAATGTGCTAGTCAGTCTCATAAGGCTCCTTATTCATTTCTTTCTTTTTTAAGTTTTGTCAGCTGGTGAATACACTGGTGTTAATCAAAGTTGACATTCAGGACTCAATGTGGTCATAATTTGTGATTCTATAAGACATGATGTATGAAAATGTTCTCAGAGAACCTGATATTTTATGCTATTGTTGCATCTTTTCCTACATTTGCAGCACACAGGTCTAGCAACTCTCAAGTAGCCTCATTCTCTACTTGAGCTGACCACCACACAAGCCAAGAGACGCTGTATGAAGTCATCACCAGAGTCAAGAGCTACTGTGCCACAGAGATGTTGCTCAAGGAGGGAAGAAAAGTTGGCAGGAAGTCAGTGTTGTGTCACTGGAGAGGTTGTGCAATGGGAGGAGGAAGAATGAAAGGAAAGTGGGGAGGAAGGGGTTGAGAGGTGGATGATTTGGAGAGTCTTACAGAGAGTAAGGGGAAATTGTTGCATGAATAAAGGAAAAGACAAAGATAAAAGCAAAGATAAAGGGGAGTGGAGGAAGGTAAACCAGACTGGTGGATGTGCTGGAGAACGCTGGTGTTGATAGAGGAGGTGAAAGACATTTTCTCTGGCTCCAGGCCCAGCTGGTGTCTACGCTGGACTGCTGCGAGTGTCAGATCTTTATTCCAACCATGGAGACAGCTGGAGGTGTCAACACTGTTCTGGCTTCAGTTGTACCTCCTTACTCAGCCTTGTGTTTGTGCACACAGAAGCCATACTAACACAACAAGCAGATAGTTGACACAGAGTCTCCCTCAACTTGCATGAATAAGATTAAATCTGGGAATTGATTTTTCTTTTTCCCCCATCCTTGCATTTGAGGAAAAAACAGCTTCTTAACTCCCAAATTGTATCATGGCCACTTGAAAACCAAAAGTCACTTGCGGGGTGTATAATAAAGCATGACAAAACCCTCAAGAAAAGTT
This sequence comes from Atherinomorus stipes, assembly GCA_023101725.1. Classification (NCBI taxonomy): domain Eukaryota; kingdom Metazoa; phylum Chordata; class Actinopteri; order Atheriniformes; family Atherinidae; genus Atherinomorus; species Atherinomorus stipes. Next base: position 69,196 of record JALJCO010013720.1, read on the forward strand.
ATGGAGAGGCTTTCATGGCCCATTTACATTGAAACAATCATTCAGTACTGAGGTTTCAAATTCTCAAGAGCCACAGAAAGACATTCAAGGGGTTAACCCTTAACTACAAATCAAACTGGAAGGAAAGCTTTCTATGCTTCTATTAATGGGTTCCAGAAAAGACGTAGCTCTTGACTATCTCCTGTGTGTCTCTGAAAGCCCCATGTGGCTTTTAAATCTTTATCTAAGGAGAGGGTAAAAGTGAGAAGATAAAAGGAAGCTTTTTCTAGATTCACATTTTTGTACTTAAACTGAGTCCACAAAGGTAACACGTCCTGCCACCGAGATATATTGTGGAGAAAAAGAGGCTGCAGTGTGTATGAGAAAGACACATTCCTCAGTAATGAGGTTAGTTCTGGTCTGATAGGTGAGTGAGAATGATAGGACAGTCTCTGCAGGACAGCCAAAGCAGTCTCAAAGCAATACTCCGAAACAATATTTAAAGACCTTTGACAAGGCCCATTATGTCAGAAGTACTGATTTATTTTTGTTTTTTGTTTGTGTGTGTGTGTGTGTGTGTCGTTGTTGTTTTGTTTGTTTGTTTTGTGAAGTAAAATGTATTGGGTCTGCAGCTCTTCTAGTTTAAGTTTGACAAATCACTGTCAGTTGACTTCAACATAATGGGTCCATTTTTGGAAGGAAAATCCTTTATTACCTACAAATCAGAAACAATTGATGGACTGAAAGACTTGTTTTGCACAAGTTGCACACATCAAGCAGAGCCATCTCAACAGTGATTTTTGTTTTGATGATTAGTTTAAGTTTTAAGTTGTCAACCAAATGCCTTTAACATTTCCTTTAAAACATGTCATCAAGAGAGAACAGATGTGCGAAAAGTGAATGGTTCATTTGTTGTTGTTGTTGAAAAGATTCTGAGAAAAAAAAAAAAAAAAAACTGTCCCTGTAAGCAAATATCTTTGGAATTTTTTAAATATTGCCGCATCAAACTCAAGCAAGCAGATGTGTTTATAGGAAATGGGATTCCTAATAAATCTGTGGCATAATGTTATTGAATTAGTAAGGACTTAGGACCAGATACCATATTAAATCCTGTCTTTTCCAGTTCACTGCTTTCAATAGCAATATATTCCAGTCTCACATGATAAACTTGCGTATCCTCCATCGTTTTTCATCACCTCTAGTGAGGTATTGGATAAGGGTGATGATGAATAATAAATGAGCCTGAATTTTCTGATGGAATTCCCATTTGGGCTGTGAACAGTTTTCAGGAAAGAGGATTTATACTTAATACCTCACGGTGCCCCCCTCCAACAGTTGCTGTTTGTCGCACAGATTAATGGTCAGATCTCCATTTCTTCCCTGGCATGATGTGTAATTTGCTGCCATTTAAAGACACTTATTAGTCTGAGGACTCAAATCTTGGATGTTCATGCTGAATTAGAGTGGCTATTTCTTTTATAAGTGAAAGAAAAGAATCAAATCTGCATGTATACAAAAGCATAAATGCACAGCAAGTAAACATGGAAGACCTGAACAGCATGTTTTTAAAGGGTGAAATATCATCACTTCTCAGTTATGAAGGTGTACCTTTAACTTTTGCTTGTTGCAATACAAGGGATTAACCATGAATTTATCAGGTTTATTATCAGATGTCTAACGTGATTGTCCGTGCCATTTTTGTCCATTGTTTACATTTTTGGATATACTGATTTCTGCAACTTGATTCAGCCACCCTTCTGTTTGGTGTCAGAAAATGTTACTGAATTGATATTTTAGCATGACTAGACACTTCAAGTGCTGGTGACATGATTTTGACATTTTTTGCCATATCATTTGCCATACCATTTTCTATAAAACATAGACCAAAAGGTTATTCATGATGATCTATTTAACAAATACAGGCACGCCTGCATAAATGAATTAGGAAACACCACTGTATTTCAAAACATTTGACCAGTGGTGCTTTGACCAGTGGCGCTTAAACAGGACGGCGTCAGCACAAGAATCTCTGCTGCCCTGCTAACGTGGAAGCTAGTGGCTTCATTGCAGTTTTTAAGCTACTTTTCCAGTTTCATCGATGTACAGCTACAGCTTTGCCTACATGTTGTCTTGCACAGGGGGCGTCTCCAGCCTTTGAGGACAACCTGGGAGTAGCCCAGAGTCAGACCAGATCCAAATGTGAAAAAATTAGAAGAGCTTTTTTCTAGTCTTTCCCCACAAAAATGTCTTTTAGAAGGCAATAATAGACATAATGGAGTAGATAAAATGTCATTTTAATTATAAAAAAATAATGAACTACAAAATCAACAATGAAATGTTGGCCATTATATTATTAAAACACATGCACTGCACTCACACATAACAGTTTATTATTCACCTTTTGTCTTCTCTTTGACTCATCACTGACCCTCCTCCTCATCACATCATTCTCACTTGCTCTTCTTATCTCATTATTTGCTCTTCTTTTTCTTCCTAATTTGTTCTCCTCTCTCCATTTGTTCTCTTCTGCTCATCATTTGTTCTCCTTTTTTCCTGCTCATTTTCTTTTCTTTTCCCCATCATTTGTTCTCTTTTTTTTGTCCTTATTTATTTATTTATAGGTTTCACAAATCAGAACAGTGCTTTAATTAATCTACAGCTTCTAAGGAACATTTGAGACCAGGTTTGCAGATTGAAAGTATTGAGGTTTTTGATTGGGACCTGGTCTAAGGTGGTCTATATGATAATTAAGCCACAAAATGTGGATATTTTTCATTTCCACAAATAAAATACAGGTTTCACAAATCAGAAACTGTGCTTGAATTAATCTACAGTCCCTAAGGAACATCTGAATCCAGGTTTGAAAAGTGTACGTGCTGTAGTTTTTATACAGAAACTTGTTAAATGTTGTCAGTAGAAAATAATTTGAGTGGAATTGCCCTTTAAGTCAAAATGTAAACGAAAGCTGGCAGTGGGTTGCTAATGTCAGCCTCGTTTTTCATGTTGGGAGATTTCATGTTGACTTTTTCATATTGTTTTTAAACTAGAAAAAAGAGCCAACACTACTGCAGTATATCTTACCTTTTACTTTTCTGCTGAAAAAACTAAGAAGTTGTAACTGCTGCTTTCTCTTATATTTTCTGTCCATTTCTGCTCTCCTCTGCTGATAGAGATGCTGCTCTCCGCTGCACATGTGCACACTGTGCTGACAAACTTGCGTCAAAGACGGGGGACTAATCGGACTTCCCACACACAAGCTTACTCACGATGTCAAACCACACCAACTGGAGCTAGGCTGGAGCTTTGTGCATTCATGGTGTGTTTAAGTGCTGGTGAAAAGCTGGGTCATCTGGATTTTCATCTGATTTTTTTCCGGAAAAGGTGGTTAAACAGTAAATTCACACCCGGTGCTAGACTCAAAACATCTGGGGCTGAAGCCCCGGGAAAATCGGCTGGCGACGCCACTAGTAGGCCTATTGCAGGTTAATGTTTTAAAGCTCATAAGGACAGTGTTAGTTAATTAAACTGTCCTACAGATCCTGAGTTACATTGGAAGTAAATAAAGTAGGTCTGACTTTCCGCGTACCAGTGGGAGACCTACACATCGCTGCCAGTAAAGTTCCACTGCTCAGTAGGGATGTGAATCCCCACCAAGGAGGCTGATTGAGACGCATCTCGATACTCTGCCAGCAATACAATACATTAATGATATGGTGAAACTCCCTGTCAATATGATGCGATTTACCAATGATTTGGCTACGATCTGACTTTATACAATGCAGTTCGGTTTGAAGCAATTCATGCTGCGACTCAAAATGATTCAACACAAAACAAAGTATTTACAAGTCCTCATCTGGTTTCTAATCATCATCACAACTATTTTGCCTTAGCCCTTTTACTGTGAAGGATGTATTTAATATTTACGTTTTTGATTGTTTTCTATAAATAAAACCAATAAATCCATCCTGAATCATCTGAGGAAGATTCAGGGGAGCAGGGTATCCACGCCATGCTGCCCACCTTGCCATGTTTGTCATGCTGCTGACATCTTTCACAGCAGCGTGACAGTGTTTTCAAACCACGGATGTCTTGTCAAGTTTTCCATCTTCCTACTTAAAAAAATCTGAAGTATCGGCAAACTTTTGACGTGTCTTCAGAGATGCGCTAAATATGTTCTCTTGTCTTGCTTCCTTCCGTGTTTGCTGTTTACTTAACTGCAGCTGCGCCACTGCTCCTATGTTTTAAAAACAAAAGTTAAAAGATAGTGATGGTATGTTCAAGGCGCGTGCCTCCAGAAATATGGGTGAGGAGGAGACAAACTGACAGTGCAGTCACATCTCACACGTCTGTGTTGGACCACCAATTGAAATCGGTGAATCTCTACATCGCTAGTCTAGAGCTATTCTGTTTACTGGAGCTTCAGCCAACAACGTGTTGAGACTTCTAACACATGTAGCTGCAGTCATATCTGCTGGAATAGTCTTCCTCCACCAGTGTTTGATACTCAGAACAGTGAAGTGAGACAGCTGCACCTCGGCCATCACAGAGCTTCTCCAGATGCTTCCAAAGATGCATCCTTTCCTCCATCCTCATCTTGATAAATGGGGAATATTCTAAACTTGGCTGGAACCATGTAAGTTGTTATCTCCTACTTTTTAAAGGCTAATTATTTGCCACGAGTTAGCCACAGCTGATGCAGTGAAATTGTGTGCCTCAACATCATCACTCCTGACTCTGCATTGGACCCAGTGCAGGTCTAAGTTGCTCCTTTAAGGAATAGAACACCCACAGAATGATGTGCCTTCATTTTCTACTCACTGTCACGCTGAGCAAGACTCTGGAGCACTTTTTTAATACCTCAAATGCAGCTGGTGATCCAGAAGGCTTCTCGTTATCCGCTGACATTCATATAATGGAGTTCACCGGCGACTGAACCAAAAAGGTCCATAAAAGTCCACAAAAATTTGACAATATTCCTTCATACTGCTTGTCCAAAGTAATCCAAGTGTCCTGAGTGGGTGGTGTCCATAATTTACAGGAAATGACATTTAGTATGTTTTTAGAGCCTAAGCAGTTACGTGGCATTTCCTGGAACCACGCCCATGTGAGTTCACCACACTTTGGAAACCGCAGCAGACGAGATTGCGTGTTCTTTCTTTCTTTCTTTCTTTCTTTCTTTCTTTCTTTCTTTCTTTCTTTCTTTCTTTCTTTCTTTCTTTCTTTCTTTCATTTTAATCAATATCCCCTTCATTCCACAGCACACAGACGTCTTCTCTACCTGTCTTTCCCCTATTTTGATCCCTGAATATGTTTCTAAGCTTTTACCAGCTTGTTGATGCTACTTTGCTACATTTGTAGATCTTCTCCCTCTGCAGCTGCTCAAAGCAAAGTCCTGTGTCTCCTGCAACGGGACATTTTACCCGTGTTTTGTGGGTAAATATGCTGTGGATTATATTTTTCTCTGGTGTTTGGGGTTAGCAGGTAAGAATAGGAACTTTTATTTACTTTTTGTGGACATGACAAGTGATTATTGAGCCTATAGATGTGTTAGCAATGTCACAGATAGGATGCGCACACAACCAGGGGACAAGAAAACACAGGAAAAGCATTATTGAACTATGAGAAGATGTGTGTTTTACATGCAAGACTTGACTTTTTATTCAGATGAGGCCATGATGACGTGAAAGTGTCGGGGAAATATAATGTTTGAGTCCTGGTATTTGTTTGGTTCCAATAATCAAAACGTTAATGCATGTAAACAATTAAAATGGTGATAACAGGACAGTAGGAGTGACTGACCTTCAGAAAACCCTCTGGAATAACTTGTGCAGGTTCAGACTACATGATTTATTTAGTCTTTCACCATGGTCACCATGTTGGATTAAACCACCGCGGTGGCAGAAATTATTCCCGTGTTGTAGTGGGGAGACTGGTACTTATTTCACCACCGTGATCAGTCATTCATCAGTTTATGGCTCAGGGCTGCATCACAACACTGTAAACACTGTAGCTGTGTGACAGCAGTCCTCTGCTCAGACACGGAAAATAAAAAGAAGAACAAACTGATTGTGGAGCCGTTTACAAACATTCACGTTGCATAACAATGCATCCTGGAGATTTAATACGAAGTAGAGGCGTCGTAAATCAGATGGCGTTTGAGTTTATACCGCGAGTTTGTTAGCATTTAGCTAGTCTGTCTACTGTCCACCAAGATTTCACACACAATAAAGCAGAATGTTGCACAAGCAGCGAGACTCACCAACAGGAATGCAGGTGAGTCCCTAACAGCTGAAATCACTTCCTTTACAAACGTAGTGATGATGTCGTCTTTGCCTGGTTTAATCCCAAAAGTGAAAGTTGCACCACAAGCAAGGTGGTGAAGACGACACCGGAGCTTGTTTAGTTTGAACTTTTTGGATGTAAAGCAAACTTGACCCAGGTGATCTTAGAAGTGTCTGTGGTTCAGATGGCATCAGCAGATCTGATACTATCCAGAACCATTCTGTGACATTTACACCAGAAATACATTTATATAGTGTTACATTTGTGTAACTGGTTTGTCAGTCCAAATTCCTTTTAAACCAAAAGTTGAGTTAATTTTGCATAAACTAAATTATTTTTAAAGAGCTTATGAGCAAAATGCAGTACTTACTTAAAATAAGTACATATTGAAGACTCTCTGTTTAGTTTTGTGTGACTTTATAACCACCAGTTACTTTCTTTAAGAGAAATTGTAACCTTTGTTAATCTTCTCCATGGTGGTTAAAGAAGCCATGAAACGGGATACTAAGCTGTAAAACAACAAGACTTTATATTTAGAAAAACAAGCATCATTAACATTAACTGTTTAAAAGACAACATGTCAGCAACAATCCGTTTTCTTCGTCATAAACTTCTTAATTTGACTACTTACTTTTCCCCGTCCTTACAAAGTTGCTTGTAATGTCTGCAATGCAAGAATTTTATCCCAATGTTTCTCTAGATGAAAGCGGAGGCTAAATGTAAATGTAAACATGCTCACACACACTCACATGACACATCTTTCCTTTCTTCCCAACATAGCTTGTAATGTGATGCCTGGATGCCCCTCACCATCCCTCATTACCCAGCATTCCTGAGGGCTGCATGCTGAGGGTGTGGCGAGCGGGCTGGTGCGAGGTTGGCGCGGGGCCAGGTGACAGTGATTGATCGAAGGATGATTGATGGCTACAGCTGACGTGCCAGCTCTGCTTTCAATTGTTGTTGGAAATGGCACTTCTCACCTTGTAAAAGAGCTTTGGGATGAATGAGGGTGTAGATGTGGAGGAAGAGGATGTCAAGTGTGAGAAGCGGTTGAGTGGAACTTCAGTGGAAACACTGGACAGTTTCTCATGATAAACCTTTACATTATTATATCATGCCAGGTGTTTGTGGCAACTTCTGCCAAAATGCTCAACCAAACTTTACATCTCCACAACAACACCTCATCGTATTTCCTATTTCACACCAAAATGACTTAGAAAAATTAAAGTATTTATAAACTTTCAACTCCAACAGTATTTTACAGTACTACAACTTTATATGAAAACTAATCCTCTCTTTCAGATTACACAGCCTCCATTACCTTTAACTCTCTTTTCCTACATCACCATTGACAAAATGTTTAAAGAGAAACAACACACACAGATGTCCAGATCTTTAGCATCGTCATCAAGTCAAACTTGAATTTGATCAAATGTGAAAATATTTCACCACATCAAATGTATGGTTACAGTTACAGTATCTGGCCACTGAACTGGATTTGTGTTCAAACCAGTGCTTTTAGCCCAGAATGTAGAGCTATAAACCAGATGATTAAACTGTGAGCTATCGTTGCCTCCAGTGCATTATTTCTTTTTTAAAAATGTTCTTTATATTAGAATTTTGTGAATTACTGGAGGGCATTTGGATAAGACATTTATTGTACCCTATGTTATATGAAGGGTTTAAATTTGGGTTTAAATGAGTTTTGTCACCTAAGCGACAGTTTGTGTCAAACAGTATCCATCAGTTACTAGATTTAATTCGCCGTTGGTTCCTGGCAGAAATTAATGATAGAAGAGATACACAATGTTATCATCATAATATCGAAATCAGCCAATATTAGCATAAAAACTAAATATCAATATTGGCTGCTATCAACTGGATATCAACAGACGATGCATAATTGACCAATTTATATATACTGTATAGGCACGGTTTAGTGACGAACCCATAGAATCCTTTTTTGTTGTTGCTGTTAGTTTGTTTTTCTCTATTTTAAAAAATCCACAGGGCATGCGAACAACATAAGGCTGCACAACTGTGAAACATTATGGCGTCTGCAGCAACTACCAGATCTGCAGCAGATGTAGGTGAAGTATTTTCTCATTTTGCACAAGGAATAAATATTATATTGTTTTTAGCTTTAATATCTGTATTGGTATCAGTGTTGGCATATTGGATATTCTCTTTGTCAGTTAAAACACCCCATAAGACCATTTCAAGCACTTAGAAAAATAAATTTGCATAAAATGGGCCCTTTAAAGAGTCTTAAAAGAGGCTGTGGAGATTTAAACTCCTGAATAAAAAAACAAAGCTCCTGAATAACAAACTCCTCAATAAAACTTTATTTAGCTGGGAACAGGCGGGTCTTTCACCTGGATAACTGAGTGCTTCAGCTGATCTGAGATGCTTTTGGGAGTTTGTTCCAGACATGTGAAGCATAGAAGCTGAATGCAGCTTCTCCATGTCTGGTTCTGACTCTGAAAACTGATAAAAGATTGGATCCAGATGACCTAAGTGGTCTGGCAGGTGCATACTGGGTCATGATGTATTTTGGTCCTAAACCATTCAGAGCTTTACAGACCAATCATTGTTAAAGTCTGCACAGTATTTGAGCGGCTGGTAAATATGTAGGAACATGTCTCTGGACGAGGCCCTCTGTGATAAAGAAATTTATTCAAAGGAAGGAAAACTTTAAAGAGATCACTGTCTACACTGAAACAATTCATTAAATAAAAAACAAAAAGAGGCATGCACACTGTGTCTGTGTTTCCTTGTGGATGGAGATCACCATGAACAGTGCTGTGTGGATTATATTTTATGTGTGAATGGAAGAGTGAAAAATCCTATTTTAGGTTCAAGGTTCAAGGAGTCTTTATTGTCCCCATAGGGCAATTTATTGTGCAACTAGCAGTGCTAAAACACAATTAAACAACAACAGTCACTCGGTCAACATCAGAGAAAACAGATAGGAAACAACAACATGACCTGTTACCTGTTAGATTGGCAACTTCCACCTGGTAATTCTGAAGTTTCAGTCAGGAACGTTCTGAGAAGACTCCCTATAACCTTTGAAAAAATAAGCTGCTATAATAAGTGACCCTGCCCTAAACCTTGTTGGTCATGCAGCAGCCCTTTGATCAAACTGATTTTGTTTTATGAAACAATATAAACCACAATAACTTATTTGTTCCAGTTTTCTCCTGTTTTCTCCTTCTTCCTTTCTTGTTCGTGAGTGTTAAGCTGAGGTGAACAGGTGGAAGTGTCATTCTTCCACAATCCACTGTTCCTGCTGAGAGCTGCATAGCTGACGACTATGCTTTCCAAGTCCATGCTTTGTGGTCAGGACAGAGTTGTTTCGTGTCCCAGCAGGGAGGAAACGGGGTAGCCTGCTGACAGCATATGGAAGAACATAAAAGCCTCATCTCTGACCTTCCAAGACACCAATAGCAATTTGCCCTTTACTCCACCACTGTGGTCCTACATACTACTTTGGTGCAGGGGAAAGAGTTTGCTTTTGTGTATTTCTTACTGTGTATTTTTATGGATACTTGTAATCACACATGAACATACATTTGAATAACTTCAAGTTGAAAATGAACCTAATATAAAACCCAAAAGCATCTCAGTCATTCGCTCATTAACTGTAATTTATGAAAGAATAAGACTGTCAAACATTGAGTTAAGGTTATATTACTTTTGCTGCAATATATTTGCTGAGATTTTGAGAAAGATACACTACAGACAGATATATTTGTACTTGTGCAAAGACAACTGGACGTCAGATGAAAAGCCGCCAAAGCAAAATTTATGAAATACCTACAATATATATGACTGCACCTTTTTTTAAAAAAAAAAAGTCAGCCTCCAACCTGATATTTAATGATTTTAAACTCACTGAAAAGAAAAACACTTCCATGTCATGTTTCCACTCAATATTATTGAAAAGTCTGATGCGATTTCATCTCATTGTTTGATTTGGATGCTCTGGTTGAAAAGCTAAAGGGATCTGGAATTTGTTTGCAGAGGTAATTGGGCAGATACCTAATTGGATGTCAAGAGAGAAGGAGCAGGTGTTAACACCCCCACCAAAAAAAGCTTTATTTGTTTATCAGTAGAGCAAAAATGAGACATTTTCTTTTCCTTTTTTTCCTTTTTAATGTCAGCTGTGCCTTTGAAGTGTGAGAATTTGTGAATAATGGGGAGGCAGCTTACAGTATCTTATTTCAAACCTGATCCCTGTTTTCACTGATTTAGGATTAGTTCGCTGTTTTCTCTGGTGAGGGTGAGAAAGAGCTGCAAAGAAAAATATCTTGAAGGTGTATTTCTGCTCCATGACCATAGAGCAGTTATGGAGTCAAGAATTGATCGATTTGTTTCCCCTAAAGATCCTTGAATTGAGTGGGATTGGTGACAAAGCCTTGGTTCTGTTGATATGGGCCCCCAATGACCTGGCGGTATTTGAACTGCCCCTCAGCTCCAGTGATCAGAATGCTCTGTGTTATAACCATGAGCACCATAGAAGGGGTTAAGACTTGGTTGGTCTTCAAGGGCCAAGCCTCTACATACTAAGGGATCTGCAGTTCTCTTTGCAAGGATCATGGACTTGCAACCTGTCAACCTCTGCTGAATTCATGTGCCACTGGCCAGTGGAAAATATCAATCAATCATTACCTGAAGACAACCACTCAATGGTGGTAAATCCTGGGAACATTTTATCTTTCTGGGCAAACATAGCTATCTTTACAAAAGACTTGTCTGCATTTCAATTCATTTCCCCAAAGTTTCTTAATTGTAATTTATAGGCAATGGCAGCAGTGTGACATTTATTTTTTCATAAGTTGGTTATTACAAGGGACTCGAGGCAGGGATTTTGAAAGAATAAACATGCATGTCCAGTCCTTTAATACTAATGGGTGATGAATCGTTAAAAAACAAAAAGAACGAGCCCACCCAAGTATCTCTCCGTTGCCTTGAACAGGCTGCGTGCTGCATAATGCGCTGCGATTCCATGCCCGAATTTCCCGCGCAGTCCTGTGGATGTGACATTAATTGACGCTACACAGTCAGCATCAGTTGACTGTGTTAGTGTATCCATTTTTTTTCTCTCTCTCTCTTTTCTTCACTACTTTCTCTCTGTTCCACTTCCTATCATTTCTTCTTTTAACTTTAATTTCCCTCTTGTCAAACCCAGCAGTATGACCTAAAATGCTGTTATAAACAAATGCTTACAGTAATTAAAGAAATAAAATGAACATCGGATATCAAGAGGAGCCTTGTAGTCATAAAGCTCCCCTTGGCAAAGCATTGAACACAATAAAGTAGCCAGATTACCATTCTGCTTGCTACAATGCTGGACAGGACAAGTTAAAGAAGAGAAAAGAAAGAAAAGAAGAAAAAAAGAAAAGAAAAAAATGACACTGCTCAATACAGGAAGGAGACGGCCGTTGTGAATTCAAACACTGCAATTGATAATTATGGATTCTTCTGCCATCAGCAAACGATCCAGATCTGCTGAAAGACCATACGAAGAAAAAGACTTTATCAGCATAGTACACAATATTTTAGGATCCATTTGTTTAGCATCTTGTGTCGGCTTGGCTGATGGTTGCAGTTACCCAAAGCGCCACAGGAGAAAAGCCGCCTTTTCTGTGTTTTGACGCCGTGGAAAACGTTTATGTGGGTCCATTTAGTGAAGTCTTCACCTAAATTTACTCCAGGTTTTGCTCTTCTCAGGTCACTCCTCCTCAGAAACAGATAACAATATCTCCAGGGATCTGAAGCAGCTGCTTCACTCGCCGACTCCACTGTTTCCCCCTGTGCCAGCCTAACTGTGCCCAACATATTGTTGCCACACAGAGATCGTATTTGGCAAATAGCGGCATGTATTGGTTTATAGACGTAAATATAATGCCATTATCGAACCCGTTAAAATTTATTTTATAATTATTTTTAGGCTAAATATAATTTTTCTAGGAAATGTTGTACTTTCATTCTGTACACCCCCAAACGACCTGTAGAGTTTTTTTTTTTTTTTTTTTTTTAAATATAGCTTTTAATAAAAATGTTCCATATTCAACCTTTAATGTGATGTATAAAGAATGTATCTTCTCGCAAATAGTAACAGCATCACTTTGTGTGTTTGTCACTTTCTGGTTTGGTTTAGGCAAAAACTTCACTTGTTTACAGTCATTAATCGAATCTACTTGCAAAACAATCATGGCAAGAGAACATGACCCTTATGGATACTATTTTAACACTTCACATGCAGCTGGCCATGCTAGAGGTCGTATATGAGCAGTATGCGTGCATGAGCAAACAAACCCACGGGGATGATATCCACCACACCAGTAGGAGGTGGAAGTTTATGTTATGTCTCACACAGGCGGAGCCCTCTACTGGACTCTCTGGGTACAACTGTCCTCAAATTGCGTACACGCGATGGCCCACTGAAATAATCATGTACGTATCTGGCCAGTAGGGCGTCTACCTAGCCTGCCCTAGCTGCCGAGACACACCCGGTATTCGCCGCCAGCAGCAAGTTGACTACTTCACCGGCCGTGGAGCTCTTCTCACCGTGTCTCCTGACGACAGTGAGGAGGAAGAACAGGAGTCTGACGATGCCATGGAGGAGGAAATCACCGCTCCAGCGCTACCACCTCCACTTCGCCCACCAGACCTGCTCAGGTTCCACTGCAGGCTCACCGCCTGAGCGAGACAAAAGGAAAAACCTCTCTCTCGCTGACGGCTCGATGGTGTGAGGCGCCACATCTGTCAGACTCGACTCCCCTAGTCATGTCTACTGCGGCTGAGTGTGTTGGGCTTCACCTGCCCCCCTCCCACTACCTCCGAAGACCGTGAGCCGTCTCCACCAGGAGTTACGGCCCAGCTCAACCACCCTGACCTGCTTCCATCTCCCCAGCGCTTCCCGACACCTAGCAGTACATGAAGGCGTCTTGGCCAGAGCCACTGAAGACCTAGACGACAGTCACGATGATGACGTCTTTCCTATGTGTGGGTCAAACTGACTGTGTTTCCCAGTGTGCCCCTGCTCGCAGACGCTTTGGCTGCGCTCTTCATTGCGCTATCAGCTGGCTGGTCAGGGTCCAGAAAACCACTGCCACCGCTGCCGCAGGATGCGATGCGCAGGTAGTAGCAACTAGCAGCAGCAGCAGCAGTAGCTAATAACATGGGTGTGCTAGGCGTAGCAGCCGCAGCATTCCTCCCCCGCGACACACCCCCCCCCCCCCCCCCCCCCCCCCCCCCCTCCCCCTGACACTGTGGAGTTCCTCGGTTCCACTTCAACCAGATGAACACCTCGTTCAGAGTTGTTACCGCTGCCAGGCGTGTTATGCCCCTGTCAGTCGTCGGCTATTCAACATCTGGCTGGGTTTCACCACCCTCCCCAAAAGAGACCGAGAGGATCTCTTTGCTGCACCAGTCTCGCCCCTTTGGCTCCCTCACTTGATGACGCAGCGTCTGAAGAGGCTGGAGGAAGGAAAAGCGCAGCCTAGCCATAGCTTAGCCAGCTACCACTAGCTGCCACCGCTAAGCAAAAGGGAGAGAACACACTGCCCCACTGTAACACTGCGGTCAGGCAAAGGGAACACCATCAGCGAAGAAGCTTCTCCGCGGCAGATTCCCCAGCTGAACCACTACCAGCTCCGGACGACCGGCCTCAGCAACGCCCCGCATGGGACCACAGCACACCTCGCCCCGCTGCCCGTAGTACGCCGAGGCCGAAGCTGGCCTGGGGCACCCAACAACCTAAGTGACAGCTATGGGAGAGTCAGCAACGGCAGACCGCCTCGCCATCCTCTCTCATTGTTCTTATGGTTCATTTAATGTGGATGTTCGATATGTTTTAATAAAACATATTACTCCTAGTGATGTGCCCGATGAACTGAGACTCCAAAGCGCATTTCGAGTAAAAGGGGGCGTTCCTCATGAGGTTTCGTATCGGAGCTTGTGTTGTCAGCATAGGAATCACGTGACCAACGCTAAACGTGGCCTCAGTTTGTGCAGGTGACTTAACGAGTCGGTCTGAGTTTTACGTCCGCACATAAACATTTGGATGTCGCTAGACTGAAGTTGACAGATTTATCCAAGCTGAAAATGCAAAGACAGAAAGATCCTCTGGCAGATACGGCCACAGAAATCAGCAGTATTACCAGCTTTTCCACCGATTTCTGTTCCCCTGGATCACCTGCCCATGACGGGGATTATTTGAAGATTATCTGTACTAGAAATCGCCAACCTGAACTCTGTGAAGCTCCTCTTCCTCAATAAACAGATTTCAGCCCCATGTCACCTCATATGTGGAGTTCCATCAGCACTACGCTCAACACAGAAACAATTCTCACTATCACAACAGTTAATGCGTGTTAAATATAAAATGATATGACATGGCAGAACGCCGTAGTTTTGTGACAGATATATTTAATGTGCACAATTTTCAGCATGTTTCTAAGGTGCAATGGTTAGTGTGTTTGAGGTCCAGTCTTCGCCCACCCTCTGGGAAGTGGTTCCTGCAGGGAGTCAGAAGGCTACGACCATTGGCGAGCATTTCTGTGCCTCAGTGGAAGTTGCCATTAATGCTCGAGGGCCTCTCAAGGAACCCCTACGAGCCTTTGGAACGCTCCTCCTTTGGGACGTTGTCACTCAAGCCAGTGTTGCTTCTTGTTCTGATGTCAGTCAAGAGAGTGAGCGAATTGTGTGCCCTGCCAGTCCACCAGAGTTTTTTACTCTTTCGTGGGGACCGCAGTGGTGCCACCCTAAGACCGAACCCCTTCTTTGTTCCTAGAACATAAGGAGCTCATTTTGGTTCAGAGACATCCAACTGGAGACTTTTCACCCTCCCCCTCTTCTAGGGAAGTGAAGTTGCATCTCCTATGCCCTGTGTGTGCGTTGACATGCTTGTTAACCAAACAACCACTATCCAGCCTAAAATTGAATCTTGGGGAACCCCACACTCAATTTCACAGATCCTTAAGGAGCATGTATCCAAACTATTGTAACCCTAGTTATATTAACATAGGCGGAGCCCTCTACACAGGGCCCTGCTGCTCTTTCGCCTTACGCTGAAGTTTGGTGAAATGAGGGCAGCCGGTGGTGCACCTGCCTTTATAGGTAGACTCCCTACTGGCCAGCTACGTACATGAAAATTTCAGTGGGCCATCGCGTTTACATGATTGGAGGAGAGTTGTACCCGGACAGTCCAGTAGAGGGCTCCGCCTGTGTTGATATAACTAGGGTAACAATATCATAACCCCTTGTTCTGCAGATATTTGTTGTGACTGAAAGAAAGCCGAACATATGGATCAGATGGCATTTCCTTCATCTTTAATCTTTATTCTAAGAGATAAACTCAGGCCTCTAGAAATCCCAAAATTAAACAATCTGAAATTATTAAAATTACTTATAGTTTTAACCATTCACAGTAATATGTCACTTCTGATGATGCACTGTTCTGAACAGAAAGTTATGAATCACTTTTTTTTTCCATAGGAAAATTTTCTTTTACATTAAACACTATAAACATAAAATGACCTGTTTTAATACTGTAAGTCAGCAGCAGGAGATACAAAAAGCTTTCTCTCACTAGAGTTCATAAGGACTCTGATACAGATGTGCATACACCCTGACATGGATCAGCCTAGGTACCACATATGTATGTCTACTTGTTAGCAGGGGCAAGTATTGAAAATATGGGAACAATTTCAAATATAGGCCTCTTTGTTATGTTTGTCCTGCTGTTGGAGAACAACAAAACTTTTTTGGGAAGGTGCTTCTCATCGTGGTCAATTTGGACAAGGTTCCTTATTTTGTTTCATCTTTCTGTGATATTTCTGTGGTTTGTTGACCAAATGATAAGGCCTCCTAATTTTCAAGTGAACATTTAGTCAATCAGCATTCAGATGACTTCTCTATGTAGGAACACAGGTTGGCTCATCAGTATTTAGAAGTTACCCAGCATCCCACAGTCTGTTATGTAGATAGATGCTACATGACAGTTAAACACTGTATACTCCAAACTCTGAACTAAATTTTAAGAACAATATTTCAGACATGTCATGTAACTGTTTGTCATGAATGGCTCCCCAGACCTGGATATCAGCTTTTTATCTTTACATTGAAAATGATTTAAAAAAAAATAATAATTAAGCTAGTGTGCTGGAATGAAGCTACAGGAAAAGTAAAAGAGCTAAGCCTGTATATTCCATATTTGATTGACACTCACTGAATTGATCTATTTCTTTCTTTTCTAAAGTATCATAAGCACCATATTTACTCTCTAAATAAATGTAGCATAATGTATTAATTTTATCTTTTTTAAATACTGTGGCTCAGGTTTTTTTTTTTTTTTTTCACATTTTCAAGGTTTCACTATATTTTCCCTCGGCAAGCCTCCCAGATCCTGCTAATCATCTGCACAATGTGTTTAGCTGAAATGACCACAATTAATATATTCTTGACTTTCAAATAATGTCAAGTTTCAGGTTCACAGTTCAACAGAAACGGCATGTGATCTAGAAACACAGTTTTTGTAATCCTATCTTGCTTGTATAATGTTCATTTAAAGAAATTTTGAAATTACAAAGCAAAAGCTGCAAGTGAAATTCTTAAATGGCTTTGCATGAATGTTTGTCATCCCTATCGTGTGGGGTCAAGTCATATACACCACCAGGGATGCACAGCAATTTATCAAATCTGGCTTTATCAATCATATAACATTTTGGTCCCACTCCCACTTTATTCTCTCTCGTGTTTTCCAGATCTATCTCCTGTTCCATGCTCTTTTCATAACAAAATTGCTCCAACAGCAGAAAAAGTTAAAAATTCTTGTAACAGAACCAAGCTGTTGTCTGAATCTGCAACAAAAACCAGCTGAAGTTGCTGAATAAGCAGGTCTCCATCGCTATGCCATAGTTGTCTCTCCTGGCTACACTTCAGTCTGCCAGGACAGGTGCGACACCCTTTGCATGATTTTACAACGAAATGCCCAGAAATTCAAACTTAACCATTAGAGTCTACATTTATTTTGGCACAAGTGTCTCACCAAGGGTATAGCCGATCTATATTTTGTTATAGAATTATAATGGAACTCACTCTGATACTTAAAACCTGTTAAGCTTACACTTGAGAGGGGAGGGACGGATAGCGATGCGGTATGATCGTGTGAAACGATCTGGAATGAGATTTAAGTCTTCTAATTACATCTATCAACAATGGGGGCCTGCACGTCAATGCCAATGTGTTTCACATTAGCTAAACACAGTGCGTGACAGCCCTGCAATTAATTGAAACATTTGAGAGAAGAGGGAATGCTGCTGGGCTCATGTGGCCTTGGCTGACGCGTTGCATGCACTGCAGCCCCTAAAAGACATGGAAAGCCTGAGCTATCCTGCAGCAGCTTAGCTTAGCCTCCGTGTCAGCAGCTAGCTTTCCTCCCAGTCAGGGGGAACCAGATGTAACTTTGTACTCCGCATTAACACATGTATCATATAAAGATAGCCTCCCTGGAAATGTCCCTTTCGTGATAAGGTTGTTTCTGTATTATTTTTGAAGGGTGCAAGTGCTCAAGATGAAAGACCTGAAAATGAGGCATCTAGTTTCTGTTGCTTATATGATTCAGTGACTTGAGATATGGAGAAAAGGTAATGGAGTAAAGTATACAGGTGGAGGGTGAACCAAAGGTTTAATGTGGATGACAGCTTAGATGGCCTTAAGCTGCACACAGTCCATTTAGGACATTTACAGTAAAAAAAAATGGTAAATACATCAGCATATGATTGATTTGAAATCTGACTCTCATGCTGATGCTGATGAAGTATGCTGATTTAATATGTATCTGGGCATTATTATACTGGTAACAAAACTTGTTCTTAATATTCATTATCATGTTTTATTCGTCAACTAAATCTAATTTAGTTTAATCTTTAAAAAAAGCCAGCAGCAGATTAATCCTCAAAGGGATACCGTGTAACTTTTGACTCAAACATCAGCCTAATGTAAGTAATAATAGATGATTTCTTGGGTCAATGTACAGCACTTGATGTATGTCTTTGCCTGAGGAGGCTGCCCTCCTCAACAACTGGACATTGTAACTTGCAGGAGCAGAGCCGTCTTTCATTAGATCATGTGACCTGGAGAACTTTGCTTTATGGCTCGTTGACTTTGCTATCAGCTGATCAAAGTGGTCTGCAAACTTGATTCCAAAACATGGATAGAGACTGTTTCATTTGGCAACAGTTGTGTGGCCTGTGGGAAGTTAAAAGGTTTAATGCCTCCAGTAGCCAAAGGTTACATGGTATACCTTTAAAGTAAACCATCATCAGTTTGCATCACATTGTCTGAAGGGACTTTTCTTCATATTGATTTCTTTCTTTTCAAACATTGTGTGACATTTTATTATAAACTGTCTTTAGTCTTTTCTTGTCCATCCGTTAGGGTTTGAGAAATGTTCATTCTTTTTCTCTTTGCTCTTTCAACAGTTATTAAGTGGATATAATATCTGTGAATCTTGACTGAATAAGGTGTTGTGTGTCTGTGTGAGAATTCCATAAACCTGCCTTTTTTTCACAACAAACTGCTGCTGCTCTAATTTTGAACCATTCGTAAGCATCTGTTTCATGTTGGAAAATCCAGTGGAAGTCATCTCTTGCATTGTGTGCATCTGCCTCATTGGTTCATTACAATGGAAACTGTTGTGTGACATTCACTGCATGCCAGGGGTCAGCAGCGTCAGCTTGGAGCAAACTGGCATGTCAGTCAAAGGACGTACTTGGAAACAATCTTAAGTATTATTTATGAGACTAGCAACTGCCATTACAATGAACTATGACATCACCTAAGCTCAGCCCATTAAGCATTTATTTGCAGCAATGTGGCACCTCACACATCAAGCTGTCCGCCTAGTATTCCCTGTACTTCCAGCGGCCTGCAGCTAATTACATGATATGACGGTTACACAAGGAGGACCGTGACTGGGGGCTCACTGCTGGTTGCTCAGTTTTGTAGTAGTTCACCACTACTCCAGAAAAACAGCAGCTGCTGTGTCCTTGAACGGTTAACCAACGAGCCACCCGGAAACTTCACACCAGCCGGCACATTTAGTTTTATACAAATGCACCACGTTTCACCTGATTTGCTGCGATCAGCCTCTGTGATCATTACAGTTTATCTTGTCTAATTTCAGTGGGTGTGGCTTTGATCTTCAAATATGAGTCAGCAAAAGCTTTGATTAACTGTTTTTTTTTTTTTTCAAAATCTCTCCCACGGGGGGATAGCACTTTAGAATAAGAGAGGAAGTGACCCTGAAACGGCTCCTTTCACACCAACAAGAACAAACAAAGATTCCTGTTCAGCTGAGACAGGAAGTTCACTTTCAGGTGGTTTTCAGGAGCTATTCAGCTTATTATTACAACTACTGGGCCAAAGTGAAGCGCCATGTGTTGCATTAAAGAGGCAGCAGCTGGAAATAGCTTTCATCCATGTTGCATGGCTTTTCTGTGTGTGTGAAAATGCAGGGGAGGGAAACCTTGTTGAAGAAAACAAGGTTTTTTAGCTCTTAGACTTTTGCCTGATGACCCTCTTTCCAGCAGTCACATTAGGCCCACATTAAAGAGCTCAGCTACTTTACCATTTGTAAGGATTAAATTGGACTTCATGGCAATAATCAATAGCTTTTGATGCTTCAACAGACTGTAATTATGTATCACAACACCTACAAGATGTTTGCTGGATCTCATTTGAGTTCCATTCCAAGCCTTTTTAAAGGTCATCTGGTACACAGTGGTGTCTAAAGATGTACTGAAGATATCTGTAATCCAGAATAAGTTGTTCAATTAAAACAACACGCTGTTGTTTGACAATCAAACACGGCACACTGATTACTGCTGGGCTGTTTCTTGATGCATGCCTACAATATCAAACCCAAATCCCAGTTAACAACCTGCCATGTTTATTTGTGTATTTGCAGGAGCCTGCATTGAGCATAATAGAATGCCACTGGTTGGCTGAGAGTGACAACATGGAAAGTCATTGTCATATGTGATCATTGTCATTTATTTGTAATGAAGATAACTGAAAAACTGTTGTGCTGATTTTTCATGGAACTTGGTAAAGAAGTAGATCATGGATGAGGAAAGAACATGTTGTGGTGTGAATACCTGGAAGTTCAGTTTCAGCTGTGGTTGGTATTTACTATTTTATCATCTGGCTGTGGATCCAATCTCTTTCTCTCTTCTTGTTTTTTTTCTCAGTGTTCTCTGCTCTTATCAGCCTTGAAGTTTTTATATATTCCTTTCTTTCTGTCTCTGTTTACCTTGCCTGTGTGGTTGCTCATTTTTGCCCTTATTTTCTACTGTTTTACTTTTTTGAAGGCTCTGTCATTTGATAACTTCATCCATTGAGGTGAGCAACAGGCTACCTGCACAGCCAGTTGGTAAATGTGACCCCTCCATTGTTAACAGTGTCAGTATGGTTGGTCATAACTTGGCATAAATC
Organism: Atherinomorus stipes; assembly: GCA_023101725.1. NCBI lineage: Eukaryota > Metazoa > Chordata > Actinopteri > Atheriniformes > Atherinidae > Atherinomorus > Atherinomorus stipes. The sequence goes on from JALJCO010013720.1 coordinate 89,965, forward strand.
ACTCTGAAAAGGTGCTGCAGCTACTTACATGCAGCACATTTAAAAAAATTGGCCTATTTATAACATGATTGGGCAAGTTTTTGGATCATCACTTGTACTGGAAGCAAATTTATCTGCATAATCAGAGACTTTTTAAAACTATTTCACTCTTCCGTCATGTTATCCAGGCTTTGATCCTTTTTTTTTCAAAGCAGGGTCGTATAAGTACCAATTTGGCAATGTTGATCTCTTGTAAGGATTATTCTGTTCTTAACTACAGGTCAAATGGTGAGGGACCTTTGGTCCATCATTAACCAAACAGGAGGAGTGGGTTACTGTGAACTTCTATATCAACTCGTTTGTTATGATGCAGTCAGTTTTGTGCAATGGTATCGCATTTAATGGTAAACATTTTTAATGTAAAAAAATAAAATGAAAAAACAGAAATGAAACAAATAACAAATTAAAATAATGCTAATCATTTTCATAAAATGAAAAAAAAGATTAAAAATAACAAACAAACAGTAAAAAAGAAAAAATGATTAATATTTTAATCTAAAAAATAAAATGAAAGAAATAGAAATGAAAATGAAAAATACAGATTTTTTTAATGACGAAAAAGAAAATAAAAATAAAAATAAAATCACATTTCAGAAATGCTACACATTTCTTCAATATGATTTTATTGTTTTATTATTTTATTATTTTCATGACCCCCCTCCCCTGACCCCACCCTAAAATTCCAGATGTGATGTGTCCATGGCCCGTACAGTTCTCAGGCCATGTCTCCATTCCTTTGGCAGAATCAAAGCTGGCAGTTGAGACAGAAATTCTGAATATGTATACCTTTAATCCCTCTCATCCTGCTGTTAGGTCAGGGTGTGTCCTCCAGACTTCTGTAATAGTCTGCAATGAGAAGCTTGAGTAAACACAATCAATGGATGATACGCACCACAGAGACTTCCAAAGTCTCCCCCCTTTTATTCCTCCCTCCACATGTCCAATCAAGCATCCCCACCTTTGCATGTTTTTGGTAAATTATACCCTGAGACAAAGGTATCGATGCATTATTATAATGAAGTTCTCTGTAATTTTGTTGCCATCACCAGACTGTCGTGCAAAAAAGCCTGATTTTGTAAGAGGGATGCCCTCTGTCCCCATCTGCCTTTCTCCTCCTGTACGGTATTCTTGCATGCTCTCTTACTCCTGGATTACAATCTCTTCATCCATTATTAATGAAGTTAAACTACTAGTGGCATGCTGAATGTGCTGCATGGGAGATTTGTAGCTAATCCAGCGCAAAACAGCCCCAGTCACATAATGAAGGGAAAAAAAGAACAAATGTCAACAGTTTCACACTGGGACTGGATTAGACACCCCCACCCTCCTCATTCACACACACACATTCGCTCCCCCTTCCTCTTTCTCCTCCTTACCACTTCCACAGAAACCTCTGCACACACACACTTACTCAGACTCAAGTCTTACATCCACCATGAAGAGTTATGAGCATGCACATGTACCCCCCTCCATCACCTTTTCTGTGATGTTTCCTCACAACGGATTAGTGAATCTGAAGTACAGACTTGAAGGAAAAGGCCAAAGAGCTGTAGAGGTCTATATGAAAAATCATCCACACGGTCATCCAAAGATTAACACTTGCAATACTATTTCTTAAAATCTGCCACAGTTCCAGTCTATGATGTTTGAAATGTGAGTCTGAGATGTACATTACGAGTGGATGTTGACCTGGTGGCGTCTTTAAGGTCACATATAGCGTAGTGGCTGCATGAGCTTGGAGGTATTGTGCACTCATGTGAGGGGCAGCCAGGCGATGTGGCTCCGTGAAAAGGACAGCTGAGCATGAAACGCTGGAACTAATCAGAACACATGACATGGGACTAGCATCCTGATTTCAGATTAGCCGTGTCACCCTCCCTCCTGCTTCCTTTCTATTTATTTCTATCTGTCTTTATTGCTTTTGTCTTTGCCACTTGGAGATGCTCTTTGTATGACAGGTCATCTGTATTTGCCCGTTGTTTCTTTCAGTCTTCTCACACATTTCTCTTTTGCTCATTTCTACTTTTCATCATATATGATGAACGTACCAACAATTGCTTAAGTGGCGTTGTTGTGTAGCTTTTAACAATAATGGTATTTCTTTGTTGCAGTAAAGCTGTCTGTTGTTCATAACTGTTAGCTACCGCTACTGTAGGTGTTTTTTTTTTTTTCTAACTTTATTGAAGTTCCGCTACTGCACATCGCAGCAATACCTGGTGCAGTTGTCACCCCATGTGTCCGAAATCTCCTCCCGTCATTCCAGTGTACATGATATAGTGGACTCCATAGGAATAGGGAGTGAGTGAATGATTTCGAACACAGTTAGGGTTTGAGAACACAGACACCAGCTAAAGCAAGCTGATTAAATAGTTTCCTTATTTCCAGCTGTAGCAGGTATACAATCAGTGGACTACATATGCTTAGAACCAGAACAGAGACTGCCCCTAACTGTTACCTGCCTGTTTATTGATGACACCTGTGCGCTATTCCCCATGCAAATTCCTGTTTGCTGTCACCTGTTGGGATTGGTTCTGATCGCCACAACGTTGTCTCCTTCCTCCTGATTGGATAATTGCCAAGCCAATCACTGGCAGACATTTGAACATCCAGGAAATAAAGGATTGCAGGAGCCATCCAGACTTCGGCAGGTGTTTGGTGCAGACAGTCTGCCCCTGGCTTTGCAGAAGTTAAGAAGCTGGCTTTGTTAGATTTTGTGACCTTTGTTAGATTGCTTTTGTGTTTGAGATTCCAGTAGTGTAAAAACTACTTAATTTTGTGATTTATGTCATAGCCAATAGCTAAGGAGTTAGTTTTGTTTGGTAACATGGTTTTTTTTTGTTGTTGTTTTTAAGCCCTCATGGCTACTTTTTTTTTTTTTTTCCTTTCATATGTTCAAATTTGGTAAATAGCTTGAGTATAGATGGAAGTTTTGTAGTGCATGCGTACGGTACATTAGTTGTATCTTTATATTTTTGTGGGACAGATTTAGTTATCGCTCCTTTGTTTAATAATCATAGCTTAGGAGGCCAGCTTCTTGTTTTATTCGTTAGTAATCGTTTGGACTGGCCGTTTTTTTTTTTTTGATAAGGTAAAGCTAATCGTTTGCTTTCCTTGGTTTGAGCAGCACTGCTTCGGCCAACTCCGTCAGATTACCCTTTTCCCCTTTTTTTTTTTTTTTAACCCCCCCCCTTTGTGAAAAATTCATATTTCCATCTTATCTTGTGTCATAGTTCTCTTTTCCTTCGTTTCCGTCCTGAGGTGGGATGTAACACCAACCCTCGTGTACAACGCTAATGAAAAGATGGCATTATACTGTAGCTGCTGTATGTTGTAGGCTGTGTTCGACAACGGATTCATATCCATAGGACAAACAATGTGGGATTACGTAAACCCAACGGATCCAAGATAGATTTTACGCATGCCCACGGACATGGAGTTCTATAACAGCACCACCTAACGGCCTGGTGTGCATATCCAATCGAATTCCACACACTCTTGTGTCCTAGTATGCACACAGATTTCTTCATGATGACGCTCATGTAAATTTGGATAAAAAGATGAAGACGAGACACCACTTTGGCGTCTTCTCTTCTGATGGTCACCGTGTGAACGTAGCCTGAAACATTGCTGTTTGTAACTACGTATGTGTTTCCTTTTTTTAAAAAAAAACAGCAGCCTCTTTAAAATGAACACGCACCCAAGAGTTGTTTTCCTATCTATGCTGGGGATGAACAATATGAAAAATTTCAAACCATGAAAATTTCCTGCTTTTTCTGGAAATGATGTGATATTCATTCCTTGTGCAAAATTTTTAAAAAAATTAAAAAATACTTCTGCATCTGCTGCAGATCCAGTTGCTGCCGGAGACGTCATAATGTTGCACGGTGGGAACGGCCACTACGTTGTTCCCCTGCCCCATGCGTTAAAAAAAAACAACAAAACAAAACAGCATTTTGCCAGTTCGCCACCAAACGGCACTTGTTATATATATTGATTAAAGGTATCGGTTAATATTGATATTCAGTTTCGATATCAGGCCAATAATTTTTGTGCATTTCCAATAAATACCAATAAAAACATGTGATGGCAGCAGTCATCTGACAAGAGGATGAACAGTGATTAAACACCTTGCTGTCCCTCAGAAGCCAAATGTTTCAGACTGTGTATTACTGAGTAAACCAGGTTTACACTCAGCATGAGTTCAAATTAAACAGCCGTCAATGGCAGCTTGTAGTGGTTAGCCATGGTGCTCATTACAGCTCAAAAATAGAGATGTCTACTTTTCACCAGACTGGCTTTAGTACATTTCAATTTACCACCTGTCTCTACTCTGCTGATCTTACTTGTTGAAAATGATGGATCATAATTTCTATGGTTTCGCATCACTCTTGATCTCACAAAACTAAAGAAAAAAAAACTTAACAGGTAAAACTGATGTACTACTTCAACAACTGTGAGTGTTTCCTTGGTTCTTCCTTCTTTGGTGTCTGGGATGCTCTTTGGATGGGGTTGAGTAAATAAAAAAACAGAAAAGGCACTCTCCTAGAGGAAATATAAACTGCCTTTATTAAATGGCATCATCATAATGACTTATTAAAAGCTCCAACACGTTTTTGCCCACTGGCCTTCGGAAGGGAGGCAAAGAACTGATGTGCTACTTGAGTTTCACCTCATCCGGTCTGACTGCTAATAAAAGGATAATTTTGTCCCACTGTAACTATGGCTTACTGTATATGTTTGTTCTTTCATACATTTCATGGGTCGATTCAGTGAAAATGCCAATTAAACAAGTCTTATGTCTGTAAGATCAACTTGGAGTCAGTACAGGTGTGATAGTGCAATCATGTCAACATTTTGCCCTATTTTAATGTTTTCTTCTACATAAAGATGTTTATTCAATAAATTAGTCTACAAAGCTACACTTGGCATCATGAATGAGCATTTTTCCAAGTTATATTCATTTGATATACAGTACTAGCAAGATATATTTTCTTGAATAGTATCTGAATTGATCATTCGGTTAATATTTTAATCCAAACAAGGTTTGCTTTATGGTTAAACATCTGCTAAACTAACAGCATTTCTGTTTGCTTCATTGTTCAATGCTGCTTAGCTAATGCTAAATGCAAAAACCATGGTTACATCTCCATGTGACAGGCTCTAATCAATCAGAATTCAGCAAAATCACGAACATGAGTTTTGCGAAATCAGGTTTCAAAACAGAGAAATTATATAAAATATCAGGAAATCTGCCCAATGTGCAAAACATGGAAAGTTTTGTGTTTGGAAAGGTTTTCCTTCTTCATTCGTTGCAAGGAAAATTAATTACCAAATATCTAAAGTCGTGCACACACATGGATATGGATCTTTTTTTCTGTTCTGTGACAACCAGACAGATTTTGCAGAAATATTTTTCAAATAGTTTCATTCTAGGCATGCACAACTTTTGTATCATTACCAGATGTGATGGAACTTGATATGAGGGTTAAATTGTCCTCATGCTATAAACAACACGCCATCTCCGGAACCATTTGTGTGTCATTCATATTTATTTAAAGCTTTTTTCATGTCATTACGATGACAGGCCAAATGGTTGGGAAGAGGTCACAGATCTGGCATCTTCCCTTCATAGTATGGCATCCACCGAGACTCACAACAACATCAAATGCAAAGTAATGGTGCTGTGACTTTACATTATTAATATGACCTGGTTTAATGTAGAAAAACACTGTGCTCATGTAATATGCCACATCTAATAAGAAGTCTACTTTCATTTAAGTGTTTTAATGTTTGGCTTTCTTTTAGGAGTGAGGGGTGTTTTAATGGCAAAAATTCACTTTCCTTTGGGCCTTTTTTGAATTGCTGTTTAGCTCCCTGATCATCAGAGTTCCTCGCTGCTTCTCCAAACGCAGAACTTGAAAACTGCAGTCTGCTGCAGGACAGACTGAATGCAGCAGTTTAAACTCACTTTAAAAAGAAAACAATCCTTTAAGCCAATCGTGCATGTTTACCTGGGCCTGATGACTGGCCTTTAATACCTACAATTAACCAAACAGCAAGTGGAAGAAAAATTAAACATAGAGTAAAACTCTATATGAAATGTTGAAGTAAAACAAAACAGAGTGAAATAAGGAACACAAAGTTTGGGATCCTGTGTGTTATTACACCCCCACATCCTTGTAACAGGCCCGTTTAACAAAAAGAAAAAAAAACTGAAACATTTCATAACTTTTTTGTTTTGTTTTGTATTTGTATTTGTGTCCATTGTCTTAAACAAAATAGTCATGTACTGAGAACTGGATGAAATAGATATAACCAGGACTAAAAGTCATGTGGACATATCAGATGGCTAGCCAACGTTTTCTCATTACCAATTTAAACCAGAGATTAGCCTGATTTACCACGATCTCAGCTCTCCCATCCCAACCCTTTAGACTAAGACATTCCATTTTTTAGCCTGTTGGTGCAGTATTGTTCCTCAGGTATACAGTCTCCAACCCACCATAAAACTCAAAGAAGAAAAACACAAAGCCAGCTTTCTCTTTGGCTCACTGTCTACAGATATTAAACTCAGTTTTCCTTTTTTTAACTGCAATCTTTCTCAGATAGATACACGTGCACATGCGAGCCCATTATTTCATCCTGGAAAGTTCTCAGTCTCTTCCAATAAAATGAATACTTATTACACACCCAAACGTGCCATGTGTTATTTTACATTTTAGCATTTCATGCTGCATATAACCGTACCCTAACCATTACCATTTGACTGAGGGTGATGTATTGCAGCAGGGATGCCAGACTCCAGTCCTTAGGGGCTGCTTTCCTGCAGGTTTTAGATGTTGCCATCTCTACTGTGGTCCTCATCTGTGGAACAACCTGCCAGAGAACCTCAGGGCTGCAGAGATGACTGATATTTTTAAAAAGAGGCTCAAGACCTACCTTTTTAACTAAAATTTTGACTAAACTTTATTCATTTATGTATTTAGTTGTTTGATTTAGACTGTTTGTATCTATTTATCTTTATTTGTTGTTCACCTACACACTAAAAACTCCTGGGTCAAACTGCTGGGTTAAAAAGGGACCAACTAATTTCTGGGATATTTCAGCTCAGACATTTGGGTTGTTGTTTTTGACCCAACTTCTGGGTTAATATCCCAACATTGTAGTCAATATAACCCAACATCTGGGTCAAATATTCAACCTGATGAAAAAAATAATCCAATTTTCTGGGTCAAAGTCATCCAGAAATTAGTTGGTCCCTTTTGAACCCAGCAGCTGGGTCAAAAATAACCCATATTGGGTTATTGGCATCGTGGCGATGCCCTTCGGCAAGGGATGGGCTGGCTCCTGGTGTGGAGGATCTCAAAGACACTGTTTCCTCACCTTAGTGTCAGGCTAGATGTTCTTCTTAATTTATATTTTATATCAATGTTTCAGTTGAGACGGAAAATAGAGAAGATACTACTGTTTAAGTTGAATGGGGGGGGGGGGGGGGGGGTATTTTGTGGTTTGTGATAATGTGTGTGAAGAAGAGTGTGATCCAGTGTGTGTTCTTGTATGCAAGTTTACAGTATGTGTGTATCCCATTTGTTTTCTTAACTTGATATCAGAAATTGTTTTCATTGTTTTTGTCATGTTTAGCTCTGCGCTGCTTCGACATGAAAGGTGCTTTAGAAATAAAGTTTGGTTTGATTTGATTTGATTTGAACACCAGATTCAAATCATATGGCTCCCATAGCTTTGTATCATATTTGCACAAAGACCCAACTTCAGTCAGGTGAATTGAAACAGGACAAATCTAAAACCTGCAGGACAGTGACCCTGTCCAGGACTGGACTGGAGTTTGACATCTATGTCTGGGCGTCATCGGAATCATGACTCTAAGGCATAATCTCATTCTGACTAAGGATGAAATGAATGAGTTGGAGTGGCCTGTAGGGTAAATCAGTGGAATATCTGGAGCTTAGTGGCAAAGAGAAAATATTGTCATGTTTAGGAAGCACCAGCCTGTTGCTGCAGACAGGTTGTTGCATGTGTGAGCAATAGGAACTTCCTATATCGTGGTGCAACATGAAAACTTACGGAGGCACCATGGCCACCCCTGTTTATGAAAAAACTTAAACTTTTGATAACTTTAAATCACTCATGTGCTTCTAAGACTGTAAAATAATGACGTCATTCTGATGAGATATTGGAGGAGTGAATTTTATGACTTTTGAGGCAACAACAGCTTCATTCAGCGTTCAGACATAATAAGCTGATTGCAGTTGTGACCTCTGTGTCCACCTCCGGTCTGCTGACAGAGTGCTAGCATGTATCCAAACTGTTTTACATGTTATCGACTGGGTGGGAGGCATCATAGTCATTTCATCACACCAATTTCATTCTTGGCCGATTTCCCCTTAGGCAGGTTCGTGGCAGCTTCCCATTGATTTTTCCTGTAATTGATCAGAGACCTGCTTGAGCAATTTATTGGCCCACTCGCACCTGTGATTAAAGCTGAGGCCACATGTGTTTATGCATGCACCCACAACTGCTTTCCCTGAGATCAACCCGCTGTCATAAAGCGCTGCCGGGCTGTCTGTCCGAGCCTGTCCGCTTAATGAATGCCGTCCAAGTCTCTGGGACATTTTTAATCAGGCATGACCGAAGCCATGTCATGTCCAAAGTCAAGAGAAACCGAGACAGTTTTGTCTGACTGACCAGCAATGACAAACGTCAATGTGTTCGCGTAAAAACATGAAGCAGAGTTTAATTCAAAGTAATCCGAACTCATTTGAAGCTGCCTCATGCATGGGATTGATATTAAAGCAGTCAGGGGCCAAAACCACAATGATCTCAGCTAAGCATTTTCTATTGGAGCCGAGGATAGGATAATTACAGAAGAAGACAAAGACGAAGAGCTGAGTACTTTTTAAATATACACCATGTAAGCTGGCCATGTCAGGAGGAGTGAGGGTAGCATGTAAGTCATTTACAGGCCTTGCCTGTTCCACTCTAAACCACAAGCCATGTTGCTGAGTTGGAGTGCTTAGCACTGGTGCAGCTCATCTCCCTTTGGTACTGTGACAGAGCTGGAATAGTACGGATCAGGCATAAAGCCGCTCAACAAGCTCAAGAGCTATCAAAGATCCACCCTTTTAATTTGCTTAATTTACAGGCAGCTTTTTCGCTAATAACGTTCTTGGAGTGATACTTGACAAATGGAAATACACACAGGATGTTTCTGTGGAAGACCAAAAAAAAGTCTCATCGAATGTTTTATCTCTTTTTCTCTCTTTTGTCAACTCTGCCCCCCTCCCCCATCCCAATTAGACACAACCCTCAAGAAATGCCGAATTTCTTGTCATTATTTCTAACATATTAGCAGCGCATAAAGTGATTTGTATAAAGATTTGTGGTTTGGAAACCCCAGTTTAGCTTAAAATTTTATTACACGGCCACAGAGTGTCGGCCAGACGCTAGGCGACAATCACGTGTGGTTTGAAGCTAAATCAGATAAAAAAGGAAAAAGAAAAGAAACTCAGGCTAGTTTCTCAAGCAAAAGCAACCTACTTATATTTTAAACCACTTTATAACCTATTTGACAAGGACAAACATAATGTTCTTAAAACCATAGCTACTATAAAACTTCTAGTATTTGTCAATGAAAACAAAAGGAAGAAAGAGGCATTAATTCTAAATAGTTTAAGTTTACATTTATTTATAAAGTACGTCTACACAACTGAGGGTGCCCAGAGTGCTCCACAACATATAGCTAAAGAACCTTATTGCGAAGATTAATATCGGAGTTATTAATGTAGAAATGAGTCCGAATCTGCAGAAACTGCACATCACTTAATGATTGTTTGAACAAACAAACTTTACTTCAATAAACTCAATAATAGGCTTTATTGTTAAATGACTGTTGTTAAATGGCTGACGGAAACACATTTTGCAAACAGTGCAAGACAAGCTAAAAATGGTTGTTTTTTTCATATATACATACATAGCCTACACACACACACACACACACATCTATCTATATCTATCTATCTATCTATCTATCTATCTATCTATCTATCTATCTATCTATCTATCTATCTATCTATCTATCTATCTATCTATCTATCTATCTATCTATTATATATATATATATATATATATATATATATATATATATATATATATACATATATATATATTAAAGGAGAAAAAAGTTGCATATTTGGAAAAAAATATCTATTTTGCGTATTTGTCCACACTCATAACAGCATGGTTCAGAGTGTGTGTTATTGGCTGCTGGATGGGCATGCAGTCTATTATCTCTCCTCCTCAAAGTGGAGGCTTGGATTGCTGTGCTGATATACATAAAAAGCCGGAAAGAGTGTTTTAAAATCCTCTCCAGTATGCAGGAGGAGGAAAAAGTTGAAGTGTCCAACTATACTGACACCGGCGGGCTGATGTGCTCGTTAAGAATCAGGAGAGAGCATCAGCGGAGCAGGTCACCCTGTTTCTCACATCACAGCCCCATCAGAAATTCTTTCAAGTGTCCTTCTGCGTCGCCAAAGATGACAACGGCAAATCGATAAGCGCTTGAAATGAAAAGAAGCCGCCGGTTTGCCCTCGAGGCGAAAGATTTCATACCCGCCAGCCTTCTCAGAACTTCAGGCATTTCTCTGCACCTTTCTGCGTGAGAAAGCAGAGGCTCTTGGCTGTTTTCCTTTTTTTTCTGTCTTTGTATAAGAAGGTAAGAGAAGTATGAAGTCGAACCATCATGCCTCTCAAGACGCTGCACACCCTTTTTTCTCCTCTGCGTGCAGGCGGGGCGTGATGTGAAGATCTACATGATGCAGGGCTGATGTTTGCAGCATGGATTTCAGGCTCGTTTACTTGCCTTTTTGTATGATATGCACGTATTTTTAAATGCAGTCAAGTCATAACATTTAGAATAAAAGCTTATATTTTGAGGGAAGCAGCTTTTTGGAAAGAAATGGCCATGCAGGGGGTTTTTCTGTCATTTACACCAGATCTGCATGTGTTTAAGCGAGAATGAAAAGATTAAAATAGCATTCCACTGGCCTTTGAGGTTTTCTTCATTCTTAAATAACCTACATTTAGATTAATTTCCCTCATTATTAAATAAATAGGCCCGACCGCAATTAGTCTTCCTTTAGTTTTTATTGTCACGCTTTCATGATTCTCCCGGGTTTGGACAGGGGGGGGGGGGGGGTTTACACGATGCGCACCCGTTTTGCTTCAATGTCCCCTTTTTTGCCTGGAAATTCCCGTGTGGATGTGCGCATTAATTACTGGTTTAATGGGGGTATGACTAAAAATGTAAAAGACGGATTAGGCGCAGGGAAAAGCAGGCCTACGTCCGGTCTGTTCGCCTCACTTAAGATGCGAATAGAAAATCAGCCTGTATCTAACGAAACGGATCTATAAAGAACATTTGCATCCGAGCCAGCTGTTCACTTCATCTGCACATAAATCCGCAACACGATAGCGCTCTGTCTGATGCTGCATGAGCCCAATGTATCGCTCCAAATTCTTCTTCTTTTCTCTACCATCTTCTCTTTGACATTACGGGGTTTTTTTTATTTCAAACGTGTTTAAAATGAGAGGTTCTGTTTGCGCGAGAGAAAAGAAGATGAAGCAAGAATCTGTTTCTATCTTCAAATGCATTTAATCTAAATTAACTCTTCTTGGATTACGCGCTGCTTGTTTCTTTAGCAGGTGCTGACTTTAGATAATAACCTGGTAAGTTGTTTGTTGTAAACAACAGCTTTGTTTCAGCCAAATGGAGTTTTGCAGTTTTGCTTGCAGCATTTTAATAAAGCGCGCGGCTGTGTGTGTGTGTGTGTGTGTGTGTGTGTGTGTGTGTGTGGGTGTGTGTGGGTGTGTGTGGGTGTACGTGGGTGTGTGTGGAGGGAGGGGGGGGGGGGTGTCAGGCATCAGCCCCTTTTTTCAACCCAACGCTTTCTTTTTAAAGATGCCCCCAAATTTTTCCTCTCTTTTTGATTGTTGCTGAAAGTTGAGAAGCTCAGAGTTGCCCTCTGCAACACGACCCGGGCGCGTACACAAACACATACACACCCCTTTTATAAGCGCGAGCGTTCCACGCACGCGGGGTCCCTCTCTGAGCTCAAAAGCTGGAAAAATTGCGCCACTCTTGGAGCGTCTTTCAAGGGAGGAAAAAAGTTGAAGGAAGACAGAAGAGGACGAACCAAGGGGAGACTCGGATGAAAGCGCCTCCTTCGCTATTTCCTCTCACACTGTAAATAGATGGTTATTTATGCGCATAAATGAAAGAACGCTAAAGGTAGCGCTGCGTCTCTCGGTGTTTTTGGATTTAAAGCGTGGGAGCGCATCCATGCAACGCTCACATTTACGGACACAAACTTAGACTTGACGGCTTTTGGACTTCGGGGTTGCCTGATTCCTTTTTCTCTCTCTGTAAACAACTGGTTTCTCTGAGTTTGGACGCTGGAATTTTATCTCTTAACTTTTACAATAAAACGCTGACGGCTGGGAAAATCGATCCCCACCGGTGTCCACAAGTGGTAAGTGCAGCGAAAGAGTACAGACACTTGAAAAAAAAGAAAACGGAGATGTGAGTTAATGCAAGTGAAGGAATTTGTTCCACCTCGTGCTTTTGCGTGCGCCCTTTGAGTTTCTGATGTGAATTTCAAAGCCGCAGCCGGAACAATAGGGAGCATGAAGTGATGTGAGGGCAAGGTTCGCCTCACAGGTCGGCCAGTGATATGTGTTGTTAGCAGTGATATAGTGGGAGGAAATTATAAAACGGAGGAGGTGGAGGAAGGGGTAAGGGAGACAGCATTACTCTGCTATGGATGATAACTGTGAAAGAATGAAGAAGAGAAGACGAGCATTTAGCTCTGTATAAAAATTCAACTAAGGAGAAAAAGTCTTTAAACTCCTATAAAATCACCCAGATAACTGCTGAGGTCATTGTCTAATTAAGTTGCAAAGATGGTGCGTTACTCATCATTCCCCGTTTTTCCTTTTCCTTTATTCATTGTGAAAAGATAACATAAAATAGAAGGAGAAGAGGACGTTCACAGTCTCACGCCTTAAATCACGGCAGGAGCATATGGAGGAGGTTAGTCGCATCATCTCCCGGTAAAGGCTGCAGTCTCGTGCTCTACTGTGTTAATTTCAGAAGTGAAGCCAGAGTGAGGCAATGCCAGCTTTCTGTCTGCACTGGGCCCGGTGCCACGAGACTCACAGCTTCACATCGACTGTTGGTGGTCAGAAAAAAAAAATAAAAAAAATACAAGAGTCCATGAAGATGTCCATTTATATTAGTGATAATACCTTTAAAACGCTCCCCTAGGCCAATTTAGAAAAAAAAACAACAACAAAAAAAAAAACAGGAAATGTAGATTTTGTCCTTATCTTTATTTTATTATTATTATTATTATTATTATTATTATTATTATTATTATTATTATTATTATTATTATTATTATTATTATTATTATTATTATTATTAAATTAGTCCATTTTGTTGTCGTTAATGATTATTATTACATGGTGTTTATTCCCATTTCAACGTCATGAATTTAACGCAACCATTTCCATTTGTTTGATGAATTACCAGCGTTGCTTGTTAAATCAGTGAATTTGTCTTTTGAATCCTGAACTATTTTTTTTCTTTTAATCTTTAGAGTAATGTTTAGAGTACTGTTTTCAATGATCACAATAATAATAAATAAAAAAAACCCCTCTTAATTCATATAAATGTCCTCACATTTTAATGAAATAAAAATGTGAAAGAAAGCGTGAATAAAAGCGGCTCGATGGAGGCCGCAGATCAGCAAGGCAGGGTGAAATATTGGAGGCGCCTCTCATTAAATCTCACTGATTAGATAACACGCTGCCGTGTGCAATAACCCTACACCTTCCAGCCTGACCTCCACTATTTCATTTTGCAGTGGAGATATGAAGAAGGGGTGGGAAGGAAGGGCTGCGCAGGTACCACCGTGTAAAACTTAACCTCCAATAACTGCATCTTTGCATGAGAGGGGGAGAAAACACGCAGAAGATGTAGAGCAGGTGAAGAGAGGAACTGGGGGAAATGGTTAACAGCATGACTGCATGCAAATTTTCCCCCTGACTTAAATTATCATAAGCAAACAGTGTGAGCCTGGACTAATAAAAAGCCATCTGTGTAACTTCATATCGAGGTAGTATGAGGGGTTCGATAATGAATTTTGTAATATCCCACCGACAGACATCTCAATCAGACTCTAATCCTGTGATTTTACGAGGGAATCACTCCACTTCCAACTGCTGCAGGCTGCATCAAAACATGAGATCCGACTCATGCAGAACACAGTTGGTTTTACAGGCTGCATGAAAATAAGACAAAAAAATAAATATAAAAGCGCACTCAGGCGGTTTGAGAATATTTCTCTTCCATGGAGTAAAAAAGATCAGAATCATGATTTTTTTCTGTGAGGCTGCTGGAAATTGTTATTGTATTTTTTAGACACGCGTGAAATGAAATTTAGATTAAGTTTATCACTGAGACAGTGACGCGTCTCTCTCAGACATAACGCCTTAAAACCAGAAAGCGCGTCAATAAAGTGTGTCTTCTGCAACTACCAGCCAACATTTTTATACCTCAAACACATCATCTATTTTCCTCCGTACAGCCGTTCGTTGTCTTTTTCATTCATTTAAATATCTCAGTTGTTTGTGTTCAGTTATTTAATTATGGCTGTTTTTTTCTTCCCAGAAGCTGTGTCCTCATATATTGCCATAATGGACTCCCACTGCCGCAAACTGGCCACCACCTGCGCGCAAATAGGTGAGCATCAAAATGTGCCTGAACAACAAAATGATGTATTTCTTGTGCAGATATAACATGATTAAACTACAAAAATAGCGTGTTTTACTACAATGTTTCTGCAAGGAAATTTTCAGAAATATACAAATGTATAACTCAAACATGATGTTTGCAGCAGATAAATGCAGATTTCCACATTTGTTCCCTGTTAAACGAAATAATTAGCTAACCCGAATATTTTACTCTTAAATTATTCATTTTTAACATGCACCGACTAAAGTGGCCAACATTTATAAACCCTAATATTTGAGTGAAAAAGTAGAAAAGAGGCAAACATTTGCATAAAAACCAGTAATGAGCTGGAGTGCGTTCATGAGCAGGTAAACACTGGCATTCTTATAAAATC
Organism: Atherinomorus stipes; assembly: GCA_023101725.1. Classification (NCBI taxonomy): domain Eukaryota; kingdom Metazoa; phylum Chordata; class Actinopteri; order Atheriniformes; family Atherinidae; genus Atherinomorus; species Atherinomorus stipes. The sequence goes on from JALJCO010013720.1 coordinate 105,207, forward strand.
TTTTTTGTTTGTACATTCAGTTATTTATTCATTTATTTATTTATTGCTAAAATTCAGTCATGTCATTAGTGGAGTGCCGTGATTTTTAAATTATCATAACTGAAATTTATTTAGTTAAAGGGCCTACTTGTAATAAAGGAACAGTTTTATTGTATTTTGACTTAATTTGACATCGACTCTTCGGAGAAAAATACTATGTATAGTGTCCATTTTTCACTTAATTGAATAATTTTCTTAGAATTATTGTGATGTTTTGGCCTTTCTGGCTGGGGAAGTAATTGGCCCTAAAAACAACTTGTCCAAATCCGCTGTCTTAGAGCGCCACCCGCTGGACAAAATGCGGCACAAGTGATGGGAGACGAGTCGACAGTGCGCATCATGCAGGCGCCTGATAAGAGATGGCAGCTCTGCAAGGCTCAGTGATGCAACTGAAGTATTATCATGTACGAACACTTAAAATTGATCATACAATTAAATTTACATTTATTTGCATTTATTACAACAAAGCAAATGTCTGACGACACACAGAGGTGTGAACACACACAGAAATGATCACGATCAAAATGAAATCCTTTAAACCGACACTAGAGTAAATTCTAGCAATGTGTTATTCTCTAATGTTGTATGGGGGGAATTTTATCAGTTCTTACTTAAGCATTAAACAAATAAGCAAAAACTATGTCTGAGTCGACAGTGACGGGTCGGTGTAACTGAGCAGTATAGTTGCTCAAAGCAAACGACCATTGATCAAGAATGATAACCAAAACCTGAACTGGAGCAGGAGCTGTTAAACTCAGACACAGCAGCGTCAACTGCTGCTGTAATATATGCAGCGCTGCTTGGATTGACTCCGGGGAAAACTAAATGTATAATGAAAGCCCATTCGTGAGGAGGAATATACTAATGGAGGAATCTGATGTCTCCTTAATCCCATGTAAAAAGCCTTGTCGTCTCCCCCTATATTGACTGAATTGCTAATTAATGGCCCTCTATGGCGGAGGCCTATTGCACGCAGTAATCCGCAGAAGAGAGATAAAGCATTCAGAAGGTAGAAATGAAGAGGAAACCGATAATCCACTTCAAGTTTAGTATTACAATACGCCTGGAAGAAAAAGGAGCAACAGATTGTTTTGTGTTTGAAATAAAGATGCGGAAACCTTTTTCCAATAAAGGTTTCTGAAATTATCTTAAAGCATCACTCTTATTCTTATTCTTATTCAAATCTGATCTGTTTCACTGCAACTGAATGTTTGAAAACTAATCATTTATTCTTGTTTCGAACCAGAATGACAGATTCGTCTAAATAAATCCACTTTTCCTGATTCGTCATGTAATTGCCCTCCATGAGAGGTGACTGCTGTGTGTGTATCCCTATAAGCGGCGTGTGTGTGTGTACGTGCGTGTGTGTGTTGCGCACAGTCCATGGTCTGCTGGTATTTGTATATGAGGGTTTTCACGGGATTAGCCCAGTAACTTCTCAACTCCGCCAAGTCCAAATGCTTGGGCTGAGTGGACGTCCGCCCAGCCACGTGGAGGTTGGATGTGCGCTTTTGATTATGATGATGGTGATGATGATGATGATGATGATGATGATGATGATGATGATGATGATGATGATGATGATGATGATAATGCATTTAAAGACATCGACGTTGAATCACTTTAATTACCTCCATCTCAAAATGAGCTTTTTTTAATCACGTTTGGTCATTTATGCTTCACACAATTTGGAGAATCAGATTTTTTTTCCTTAGTTTTCCAAGTCATTATTTGGAAAATCATAGAAAATTGGAGTTTTATTTATTTATTTATTTATTTTCATTGAAAAGTATATTAAGAGTGTGATGAAAACAGCGTGTGTGTCGCACCGCAGAGTGCGGAGAGATCTGGTTAAGCACAGATAAAGTAATCCGTCTTCAGCTAGTCTGAGTCTGTGGTGAGCTGGAGGTGCGTGTGGAGGTTGATTTGACAGATATGTGAACTTTAACACTGAAGAGGTCACGAGGATCTCTTCTTTTGACAACCAGTATGATTGGCGCATGTGCCTTGCTGGATGCGGATACTTCGCATTTAAAGTCAGTTTGGTTTTCTGGACTGGTATTTAATTTGGCTTTGCTTTCTGGACTAAGCTCAGACTCTTTCAATTTTGTCCCACCATGCACCACGTCTGTATGAACTCTACAAGTGGCACGAGTACTATTTTCTGTCTCTTTTTTTATACATAGCATGCATATTTGGCAGTTAGCATCAGTTGACAAGTGGCGCACTCGCAGAATCTGGAGCAGGCTGGCGCAGCACTACTTTTGAAGATACAGTTTGTTTGTCTTTTCGTGAGATCTTTTGTGGTGTAGAAGATGTTTGTGTTTGATATTCAGTGCGAATCTATTTTCTTTGTGCTTTCAACACAATCCGCTCGGTGGCTGCAGCTTTATTCGCTGAGCCCCAGAGTAAACTGCAGTGGCAGCGAGCGCGCGGTTCAGCTGAGGTATCAATGGCACTTCATCGCTTTACTGGGCCACTGGACCCGTCTCATAAAATGAGGCCAAACTGTGTTATTTTCATTTTTATTTGGTCTTGGGCTGCTGCGCAACGCCGCGGGTACACGGTGCGTCCCATCTCTCTTTACATGCTTTTATTTGGAACAGGAAAAATAAGCGCCAGCCCCGGCATAAATACACCAGCAGACATATCTGGTTTCTGCAGGCTCCGGTTGGTTGGGCACACCGTCACATCCACATGGATGTGCCTGTCAGAGAGAATATGGGCGGGCGCAAAATGGTGACGTGGAGCTCTGGAGAGGGGCGCAGTTGGATAGACAGTGAACAGGCAACAGCTGAAATGAGCCGTGAGCGGTGTAGTGTGTGTAAGCCTCTGGATCTAATATCATCTACCTGTCCTTGTCACTCTGATAGTCAGCCAAAGGTGGCCCCACTTTTCCACCGATGTTATGGCAAACCTCAATGGCCTATTTTAAAGCGTTCTCCAGTTTAATCAGAAAGACGGCTCCATCTCAGCCACAAGAGGAACTGCGCTGTGCGTTTTTGGGAGAGCTGACCACATTCCACAATCGGACGTTCCGCTTATCTTTCCTCTGCTAAAAGCTCGTGCGATCGTTTTGTTTTCACCGATGAACTCTATGAGGGATCCATTAAACATTGACCATCATCATCTAACAGGGAATAAACTCGCCTCCACACACCACACGGCTCTGGCGATGGCTTCTAGTTTACAGCCGCTGCAACGGTCTGTGGACTCTAAGCACCGGTTAGAGGTGCACACAGTGTCGGACACATCGAGCCCAGAGTCCGTCGGTAAGAACCGTCTGTGGCACACATGCTCCCTGAAAGGCACCGCAGATGTCATCTTGATATCAAACAATAGATGGCTCTCACCAGCCTGTGTGATGGGAGCTTTGCATGCATGCAAAAAGGCGTCTCTGGTTGTCTTTTTACTAGCAGATTATTAGTCTGGCCGTTATGTGGTGTAGTGGAAAGTTTCTGTTATGTAAATGAAAGAATAATTGTCCTGTAAGTATCTAGATTACATTTTAAAAAGAGGACTAAAATTTGTAAGATGAACTGCAACAAAAAACCTCGGAATAAACTTGTTTAATTTGATTAATCGCAATGATTTTGCTAAGATTTTCTTCAGGGGTCGTTGAACCACTTTCTGTTCTGTTAATTTCTGCCAGACTCTGGTTTTACTTTCTCATTTTCTGTTAACAGAAAAGGAGAAAACACAGAATAAAAACGACGATTCTTCCGATGACCCTTCCAAAAAGAAGAGACAGCGGCGGCAGAGGACTCATTTCACCAGCCAGCAGCTGCAGGAACTGGAGGCCACTTTCCAGCGGAATCGGTATCCGGACATGAGCACAAGGGAGGAGATAGCCGTGTGGACCAACCTCACAGAGGCCAGAGTCAGGGTGAGTATTCTCCTGAGTGTAAACAAAAACTGATGTGTGTATAATGCTGGATCACTTGTGCCAATTGTCCAAGAATTACGCACAGACGGAAAACTTTTACGCATGGCTAAAATTTAATTAAAACAACGCAAGACTTTTTTCTTTTTTTCTTTTTTTTTTTTACTGAGAAACAAATAATCAGTCTTGTTTAAATAAACTGCTGGTGAAAACAAACTTTAATTAAAGGTTATCAGTTCATCTGTAAGGGTTAATATAATTTTGTGCACAAAATGCAAAAATATTTATTTTAATTCGGTTCTTTGTGTGTGATTAGTATAACATTTTGCTGTTAATCAAGAAAAATAAGAATAATATAATTATAAAAGAAAAATTGTTCACCAAGAGTAATTAAACAGCATCGAAGCTATTGACAGTTAAGCCCATTGACATCAGTCGGTGACAGATACCAGCCGTGTTCTTCTGTTCGTGTGAAAGAGGTGCAAAGCTTGTTATTTTGCGATTGTCGCCCTGGCGTTGTGTGATTAAGTTGAGAGTGTTTGTGAAAGCGCAACGGAATACACATCCTCTCCACATCAAGATGTTCCACTGAGACTGCAGTGTGTATTCTGCTCAGATAAAGACGGATTTAATGAGGCATCGTCTGAGCACAAACAAGGCTGTTAATACTTTTTTTAGTTTAGTTTATTGAAAAAATAAAATTATTTTACCGTTAAGATTAGAAGAAATTAAAAATAGGCCTGCTTTTTATTGCATTTACCTCTAATTGTTTTAGCAGTCAAAATACAAATGAATAAATAAATAGATAAATAAATAAATAAATAACATGAAGGGAAACAGAATCTCTCGCTGAACGTGTTTCTCTTTTTTTCCTTCTTCTAAATTTGCTCCAGGTTTGGTTTAAGAACCGACGAGCCAAGTGGAGGAAACGGGAACGAAACCAGCAAGCGGAGCTTTGCAAGAACGGATTCGGCCCGCAGTTCAATGGACTCATGCAGCCCTACGACGACATGTACCCCAGCTACACGTACAACAACTGGGCCGCCAAGGGTCTCACGTCCGCCTCTTTATCCACGAAAAGCTTCCCCTTCTTCAACTCAATGAATGTCAACCCTTTATCCTCGCAGACCATGTTCTCACCGCCCAACTCCATATCCTCCATGACGTCCAGCATGGTGCCATCGGCCGTCACCGGTGTGCCGGGATCCAGCCTCAATAGCCTCAATAACTTAAACAACCTCAGTAACCCGTCTCTCAACTCCGGGGTGCCAACGCCGGCGTGTCCCTACGCGCCTCCGACCCCTCCTTACGTGTACAGGGACACTTGTAACTCCAGCCTGGCCAGCCTGAGACTGAAAGCCAAGCAGCACTCGAGTTTTGGATACGCCAGTGTGCAGAATCCGGCCACCAATCTGAGCGCTTGCCAATACGCCGTGGACAGACCAGTCTAATACCTACCTGCACTGCAAAAAATAACCATCTTATCGCGATAGCCCAGGCTCGAAGTGACGCTTTAAGTTCGACTTTGCAGTTAAATAAGGGATGAAATCTGGCGGTGAGATGACTTTTACGTTTTCACACAGATGTTGAATTTTCTGGTCATCTGGCATTTTCCTGATGCAGTTGGACATTTATCCTCCTAACTGTGTCCTGGAGGCACTGCCACTTGCACCATGACAAAAAAAACATCTGCTAATTTCAAGAGCCATGTCAGATTATCTCATCCAGTCGCTGCGACCATTCTCATTTGTTTTTTAAGAAGAAACCCCATTTTGAGGGTGATTCTGAAACCAAAAGGCTCGTCATGGGGGTCATTTTTTGCAGTGTGTGGGTAATCACAAACAGCCGTCCACAGGAACAAGAGACTACTACAACTACTTTTCTCATGTTTTTTTTTCCTCACAAAAAGGGCACTAGAAGACTGAACCACTGAAACAAGCTCATCTCCAACTGAAACGGGAGTTTTTAGGTTTATTCCCTTTTGATGAGCTCAGGCCTGCTTCACATGCGCCTCAGCAAAAACGGCCTGTTTTCACTTTTCATAGCTCGTCATGAGAATTTTTATTTTTTTCTGGTGGATTCTGGACGTTAACTGATGACTGAAAAGGTTGTATATATATATTTGAATTATCATCACCTGTTTGTCGAGGCGAATGCGCTATAACCCTCCAGTCCTCTCCAGGTTCAATTTATCAACGCATGTGGAAAAAAGAAAAAAAATCCCTGAAAAAGGAATCATGTTTTGCTTGCAAACAAAAAGGGAATGTACATACTAAAACGCACCAGTTGTGTGTTTCTAACATATTATAAATTTATTATTAATGTCTGTGTGAATATCGATTTAGAATAGCAATTCTGGATTTAAAAACAAAAAAGAAGCATCCAAAAATGTTCCTGCGACAAATTATTTGTTTTTTTGTTTTGTTTTTTTGCTCTGTGTATACTATTTGGTACGGAATTATGTTTTTTTTTTTTCCAACATCCAAAAAAATATTGTGTTTTATTTAATGGAAGTAAATATATTGTTCCAAAACATTCTGCTGGGAGATTTTTATTGAATCTTTGTGCAAGAAGTCTAGTGGAGTGCAGAGCAGTGACAGTGTGTCTATAGCCTTTCGATTATGTGAGACGCTCGTGCGGCTAATCTATAGAGGAAAACAAAGGGCTGCTCCAATACACAAAGCACCGAGATGCTCCGTCAGATTAACTGCTGAATACATGTCTGCCCGCTCAGAGTGCCCGGGATGGTCAGTGGGGCTTGAAATAACACAGGAATCAACTCAAAAAGAAGCTGGACCACACAGCAAAGCCAACACTCCATTAGGGTCTGTTTGTTTTTTTCCCCTTAGCTTGATGTCAGAAGAGTTCTCTGATGTGGATTATGGGACTCCCAGTACTGCACAGCTTTAAATATTACACTTATATTCCGTTTTAAAGATGTATTTAACATAATTTATGATATGCAACAAACGAGTTGGGCTTTTTTTTTTTTAGCTTTTATGTACACATCGTGAAGCTAAAATCTAAGATCTTTCGTTCCAAGAAATCTATATTATCCTTTTTCTTTAATCCAGCAGCCTACCTGACTCCTACGTGCTTCTGTTTGCTTTTCCATTGTATCTTTTGTAGCATTGCTCGCTTTTTAGAGCGCGCCAACGCTACTAAGCAAAAACAAACCGTGATTTGCAAGCTTGAGCAAACAAAGCAGAGTTATGCAGAGGTGTAAGGAGGACCGGGGCTGCAGTGGAGCGCAGGAGGCGGGGAATGAGTGCAGCTTCACGGCTGCAGGCGGAGAGGAGACACCGGGGAGGAAATACCGGGCGCGACAAGAACGAATCCAGTTTGTTTTTTATTTATTTGTGTTTACAGTAATCGCTGTGGGATGGGAAACTGTAAAGACATAATCTTCTGAATATTCAGTTAAAACATATGACTAAAAGTGTTTTGGGGGGTTGATGTCATAATCAAAAGGGCCTAGATTGTTTCTCTCGAGGGGTTTTATGGAAAGAAATAAATCACAATTAGTCCCAAGTATTGTTTTTGCAAAACTACTAATTAACAAACAAAAACGATGCAACATTCATCTGTTTTCCTGCGGTTTCATTGTTTAACTGCTGAGATTTTTCTCTGAAGAAGCTGCGCAAGTGTCACCTTCTTGATGGAGTTAGTTACGCATAGCAATCAGCTGAAGCGGATAAGCTCAAGCGAATACACAAGTCTGCATTCTCAATACACATCCACACAATCAACATGTGAGCATGAGGGACTTGGAGAGGAGGATTCAGTGGAAACTTGTTCATTTGTCTGAGACTGCGCTCAAGATTGCGCACGTTTTGCCTTTTCCTTCAAGTCTGGGCACAAGGTAAGAATCAGTTTATAATTAATAAAATAATAATAATAATAATCTTCGCCTAAATATCCAAAATTAACCATTATTTAGACTTGTTTGACTGTTTAGCTAAAATAACATTTTTTTGTTTTGTTTTGTTTTGCCTTGGCATTTAAAACTCTGCAACTTTGATATCTAAATTTAGTTATTAATGTGCCAAAAGAGACTAATTTAACACAAAATGTATTTTGCGCCTAGACCTGCTGAAAATAAAACGATATGAAATGTATAATTCATTAGCATGTAGGTGATGCTCCAAAAAAGATGCTATTTTCTATTTTAGTCTAAAGCAAATTTCCACCTCTTCTGACTCGTTTTTGCACCTAAAACACACCCGTACATCTTGATGCGAGATTTGTTCCGCCTCCTGATTTAAAGGGAGGAAAAAAGAAAAAGAGAAGAGGGAAAAATGGATTTTCGGTGAATGGAAATCACTTCTACTCCTCTGGGAATTCAAATAAAAAAGCCAACAAGTGCAAATATCCAAACATGTATCGTTACACCTCCAGCCTCTAAATAATTAACAACCTTTTAATATTCATGCAGCGGCGAAATGGAGAGAGGCACGACCTGGTTTATTAATGGGAAGAATGTTTTCTAATTACTCTTTACAGAGGCTTCCTGCTGTTGTTTTTCCATTGGGAATATTTCTGGCTCAATCTGATTTTGGGAAAATTGTTAGGGGCAATTTCACACCCGTTATTTCCTGTAATTATGCGTCAAATGCACGAAATTAGTTTTTATCTATTCTTAATGTTAAACAAGGGTTTTACTATTTTTAGCTATTTAACTTTTTTAATGTTTTTTTTTAATGTGCTGTTAGAGTTTGTTGCTGCAATAAGCAGGAAATGTGGGAGTTGTGGGATATGGGTTAAGATAATGAACACAGATTCCGGATGTTTCGGAGCATGCACGGTGGCTCTGATCAATAGTTTATTTTTTGAAGAAGGCAATGAAGCAACAGAGCTGAATTAAATCACATCAGCACTTCACCAGACAGCAAAATCCAGCTTGTTAAAGCCAAATTTGTCCGTAGGTGAGATCACATATGCGTCACACACACACGTTTGCATGCAGGTGTGTGTGTTGTCTGCAGTGAAGCAAACATGGCTGCACAGGGACAAGATTGTGCCAATATACAACTTGTCTCAGCACTTTGCCCAAACCTTGCAGCAGTAGAGATGGCTGCTGTGTGTCTGGGGGAGGTGGCTGCTTGAGTGCTTGGCTCTGAACCAATGATGGCCCAGCAGCTTCAGCTAAAGGTCACATGGTGTGACCTCACACATTCTCACCCTCACCTAAGGCCTGAAGAGTTCTCCACAAGATTCATTACCATCCATCTCGGCTGAAGTCTAAAAAATAACAAAGCTGGTTTCTTTTTAGCAAAATAAGAATTTGCTTCTGATACACTTGCATCTTTATAACTGCTGCTGAATGAAAGCATTTTATTTAGATTAGGTGCACCAGGGAGATGAAATCTTCTCCACGGTGGGGTCCACTGCATGTTTGTTGAGCACAACAATAAACCATTTCTGCACTATTGGTGTGAGCACCAATGTGTGTATAAGTAGTGCATTAGCCCCTGTGACAGTGGGGCTGAGGGTAGGTGGTGGGCCAGAGCGTGTGAAAGCAGATAACCAGGGCGAATTTCATGACGCACACACTTCCTGCCCTCTGAAGTTCTATTAAAGAAGGATGAAAACAAAAACACACACATCTGAGATGTTTTCTCTCAAAATCAATTTCTACAGATTGAGCATGCTGGAAAGATCAGCCATGCAGCTCGTGTGGAGCTCAGAAAAAAGTGATCAGAAGAGACTTGTGAATTTATTTTGTCCAGGAAACACACTGCATTGCTTAGAAAATCTTCAAGTCTGAACTTCATCTTTGTTTTTTTTTGTTAGTGCTAGCAGCAGTCTTTTAAGAGAAGGGTAAAAATGATTGGATTATACCATCACAGGAATCCTGAGGTATTTTCTTCTCTCATAAAACCAGTTTCTTCTGTACCACTCCTGTTGCACTGCAGCAAGAACCACCTGAAGTATTTCTGTTTTCTCTCCAGCATACCCATCCCAACTCCTCCTGGATGCAAATGTATAAGTGTTAAAGCTATCCACTACACAGCACAAAACACCAGTGAAACTGCAAAACACGGCGTGCAGGCCTCATGATGCACATCCCAAATCTGTATGAGATAACCATCAAGCGTGACTTGATTTTCTGAAAAAGCAAAACGCGTGTACGATGTGAGACAAATGGGTGGCACACAGGCGCACCATGCTTCAAAAGTCTTTGTCATGCCTCTTCATGTTAGCCTGACAAGTCTAAAGCTGCATTTTAGCCTCATCTCAGGCGTCGTGTTCAGACACCTTCAGTTTACACAGTCTGCCCCCGATGGCATCCCTCAGCGCTGTTTTCTGGAGGCCTGTCATCTACTGTAACGTCTTAATTGTCGTTTACCTCTGTTTGCTGCTGTCAGCCACCCAGAGTCAGTGTCTGAAGAGAGGCTTGACGGAATAGTTTCCCAGGCTCCAGCTTTAGATAGAAAATTACACCTGAGCACATTTGTTTGTTTTAGGGTTGTTTTTGTGTGTGTGTGTGTGTGTGTGCGTGTGTTCATTTCATGTTGTACTGTCTTCCCACAAAGCATGAATTAAAGAGTCCTGCGGTAAATATCAGTTTAAGATATCAGTTTAATGTCAGTTTAAAAAATAGCCTGTTTGAAATCTCTTTTACTCATCCTATTTTATTGCTTTCTTTGAATAAACAAAGAAACACAAAACAAAGCTTAAATGCATATTTTGGCATGTTCAAACGCAAACTGTGGAAAGTTCTCCAACTAAATCTAAGTCATAGCAATAATGCTAAACTTTTTCATTTAGGACAGTTCTTCACTGTCTTTCTAAGCATACATGTAAAATCATAAAAAAAACATACAAACAGACTTGAAACCCAGAGTGTGCACAACATGTGTATGTTTTTGGTTTTATAAGGGCAGACTTCAGGCAGATTCCAGCTGTCCAAACATGGCATCTGTGACCATAAAATGCTCAGTATTATCAAGAACCCGAGGAAAGAGAGAAATAAAGATTATATTTGACAAATATAACATTCACTTCGAAGCTTAAGCTCAAACATCAGTGATATAAGTCAAATCTGTCTCATTGGAATATATAGACAGCAAATGAAACGGCAGCCTTGTCACCGATCGCACACTTTCTATCCAGTAACTGGACTTCAAATATACATACAAGTACTCACCGCGCAGGTTGGAATACACATGAACTTGTGTGGAATGCTAAGTATTTAAGTAAAATGTACTGAGAAGTAATCCTGTTTTGCATTTAGGCTGTCAAGATAATGTGGCTGCCTCTTATCTTCACTGGAGGAAGTGAGGTTACAGAAAGTTTGCAACTTTCCCTGAAATGAAACCTGAGTGTGTGGAAGAGGAAGTTCTCTCTTCCATTTGGGTTTTACAAGTTTCAGAAATAAAAAGCACCAATTCTTTAAGTGAAGGATAATATAATCTCAGATGTGCCATTTGCATTTATTGAACTAAATGCAAAACTTGATAAATCAAACACATCTCTTTGTTTCAGGAGCCTATAGAAGCAATAAGTTGAAGGCAAGTTGCTGCTCGGTCATGTTGGGGGGAATGTTAATCCATTCTTTCTTGTGTTGCTTTGGTCCCAGCACGTTCAACCAGTGAGGCTGAGGTCTGGATTGGAACCGGGTTCCTGCAACACCTTGATGCTTTTCTTTTACTGTCGTGTTGCAGACTGCTGTGCATGTTGCATGATCCAGTGTGGAGCAAACTCCAGCTGTTGGGACAGATGTTCTGGCGTTAGACTCTTCTTAAAGGTGTCCAGATCCTGTGGATGCAAAGCGAGTGCAGCTCATTCCTCCTCCACCTGAGGTTGGTAGATGTTTGACCTGCATGCTGTTTTTGGTTTTCAGCTTTGCCTTCTGAACTGTTCCTCTTCCTGTCTCATTTCTCTAGTGGACTTTGTTCTTTTGGACAAATAGGTCTTTTAGTCGGGATGCAGTTTTAAAATCTAAGTGGTGCTGCATGGTATTTTTAGAGAAAATCTTTCCCATGCAACCCTTCCAAACAGACCTTACCGTCACGGACATCGAGTGTGCTACCTGAGGCCTGTAGAGTCTGAGATGTAGCTCTTGTGCTCTCAGGATGGCTGTCATATCTTATTACTTCTTCAGCATAATGAGTGAAATCTGAGCAGCTTGCAAGACTTTGTCAGTCAAGACCAACATACCCCTTCAGGTTTATACAGTACAATATTCATCATACTCACAGCAATATTCAGTTTTTGTATATATCAGAATGCAGCAGCACCACAACCTTTACAGGTGAACTGATGCTCTTTGAACTTCTGAATGCACATGTTCAACCGTTCAATGTTTATTTGTTGCCTAACATTCTGTTTTCTGAAAAAATAATAATAAAAAAGAAAATACAGACAAATGAAGAAAATGAACCATAAATCAATCACCAAATATCCTGGTTAAGTGAAAACTTGGATTTAAACAGTCCTTTTCCCTTTATTGTTCACATTTTATCAAGGCAGCACCCAACTGATGATAAGTTATTGAGACATTTACATGTTTATGTAGTTGTTTTATGTTTACTATTACATGATGCATGATTCTACCTATGATGTTCCATACTGCTGGAACTATTGTGGTTACAAATGTCTACATTTGTGCCGCCCCATAGGGATGAAGGGCATAGACATTAAAATATTCCCAAACCACTGGTGGATGCATTTCTATGTTGCAGGGGCATGAAAAATGAGGGAGGCCATTCCTCGACTGAACTAAATGTATTAGGTTTAGTTTTCCAACAGATGAAGTTAATTGATTGACAAGATAACAGGATGTCACCCACTTTATTTCCAGTGACAAAATATTTGCATAAACATGAACGTTTTATGAAAAGCTAATTCAAATATTATGTAACAGAAATATTAGATTTTCTGGTTTTGTTAAATCATATTAAGATCAGAAAACTTAATTAATCTTTGGAGGGAAATTGAATTGTTGTTAGTACAGCATTATATTCAGGTCATACAAAATATATATAAAAATGTTTATAAATTTATGACATAAAAACAGAAAAGACAACCGAAAATAAGCATTAGTATTTAGGAAATGTCTGTTGGCTTATACACACACACACACACACACACACACTACCTGTAAAAAGTTTGGGATCACATTAAATCCAACAGGGCAGTGATCCCAAACTTGACAAAAATAATAATAAATAAATAAAAAATTGAAATGATGACAATGATTTTAGATTGTTTTTAATATTTCTGTTGAAAAACAAAGAATAAAACAAGCATGATGGGGCTTCTAAATGGAAATGTTGAACAACACTTTGAGGCAATCACTGCAATGAAGAGTTTTCTGTAATGTACTTCTGCACCTGTTGACAGGTATTTTGGTCCACTGTTCATGAGCAAGGTGCTACAATTTGTCTGGGACAGAATTTATTTTTCTTGTTTTTTTTATTTTCAGCCAAAACTCAAAAACAATCTTATATTTCACTAAATTAAGTATTTTTTGTATGTTTGCTTCTAAATATTGTGAAATTATCAATTTTTTCAAGTGATCCCAAACAATGGACCAGTAGTGTATATATACATACACACACACATATATATGTGTGTATATATATATATATATATGTATATATATATAATATATATATACATACTGGATGTGTGTGTGTGTGTGCACGCGTGTGTGCATGTGTGTGTATATATACACTACTGGTCAGTTGTTTGGAATCACTTTAAAATCTACCTCAAATTGATAATTTCACAATTTTATATGTTATATATATATATATATATATATATATATATATATACATATATATACCTATTGAGGCAGTGGTCAGCTCTTTAGTGTGTATCTGTACAGGGAGGTGTTATAGAGCCTGACAGCAGCAGGTGGGGTGGGACCTCCTAATCCTTAACTCAGAAAGAAAAGTTGGAGGAGTTTGTTGCTGAAGCTGCTCTTCCAACCGTCCAGTTTGTCTCAGAGGGGTGGGAGTTATTGTCCATCAGCAGTTTTACCAGCATCTCTCCCCCACAACCTCCTCCCTCGGGTATCTCCATCTTAAAGACAGACTTGGCCTTTTTATGAGTTTGTTCAGTCTGTTAGCATCCTTTGTTTTGATGCCCTTTGCTTTAATATAAAAGATGATACATAATTCTCATCACTTCAATGAAATTTCAGACGTCAATATTTGTGTGTGTCTATGTTTTCTGTCGGTGAACAGAATAAATGCTCAATTCAACAAATTTCCCAAATATTGTATATAAAACTCTGGCCTCTGACTCACCGAAACACTTAAAATTGGGTATAAAATTAATCTTTTTATGACATTTTGTGTTTCTTCTACACATTTTATTGAGTTTTAGTAAAGAAAAATGCTTGATTTTTTTTTCTTTCCAGCCTGTAGAAAGTATTGATGGCAAGCAGGGACCAGCAGAGTGCTGCAGGCTAGGTGCAGCAGAGGGTGGTCTTTTAAACCTTCCCAACCCATTTTGTTGCATCAATGAACAACAAAGACATTTTTTAGTGGCTCTTCACTACTTTATGCAAAATAACAGGTATATTTACAGTGATGTCAGTGATGTATTTGAGAGGAAAAGTCACCGTTTTCCCTGAATTTCTCGACTGGAAAGGTCATGTTTCATCAATTTAATAAACATGACTTTAAAACTTCAGGCAGATATTTCTATGTGAGGGAAAATGGCCTTTAAAGAAAGACAGAAAAAAAATGTCTTTGCATCTCAAGTTCAGCTGGTTTTGGATTATCGTGAGTTTAATTCTCTGCTGTTGGTCCACATAGATTTTTCAGGATCGATGTTTCCACTAACTTTAGTTTATCAGCTTTTTTTTTTTTTTTTGCTTTTTGTCAGACAGATATTTAGGTCATCTAAACTTACTGTACATTGGACAAAAAAACCTTTAGCAGACCTGAAAAATCACAAACTATATTCATAAAACCAGTCAAATTTGGCTTTCCTGCAAAATCCTGAGGGAAAATATTGACGTTTCATGAATTTTAGAATGTGTGCTATGTATGATTACTGAGTCATATATACACTCACCGGCCACTTTATTAGGTACACCTTGCTAGTACCGGGTTGGACCCCTTTTGCCGTCAGAATTGCCTTAATCCTTTGTGGCATAGATTCAACAAGGTACTGGAAACATTCCTCTGACATTTTGCTCCATATTGACATGACAGCATTACACAGTTACTGCAGATTTATTGGCTGCACATTCACGATGAGAATCTCCCGTTCCACCACATCCCAAAGCTGCTCTGATGGATTGAGATCTGGTGACTGTGGAGGCCATTGGAGAACAGTGAACTTATCATTATGTTCAAGGAACCAGTCTGAGATGATTCACGCTTTGTGACATGATGGATTATTCTGCTGGACGTAGCCACCAGAAGATGCTACACTGTGGTCATAAAGGGATGGACATGGTCAGCAACAATAGGCTGTGATGGTTAAGCCATGCCACGTTGGCCAAGAAAATCTCCCTCACACCTGCTGCCTTCCTATCAACTCGAACCAGTCTGGCCGTTCTCCTCTGACCTCTGGCATCAACAAGGCATTTGCGCCCACAGAACTGCTGCTTACTGGATATTTTCTCTTCTTCAGACCATTATCTGTAAATCCTAGAGATGGTTGTGCGTGAAAATCCCAGTAGATCAGCAGTTTCCGAAATACTCAGACCAGCCTGTCTGGCACCAACAACCATGCCACGTTATAAGTCACTTAAATCACCTTTCTTCTCCATTTGACCATGTCTACATGCCTAAATGCATTGAGTTGCTGCTATGTGATTGGCTGATTAGAATTTTGCGTTTACGAGCAGTTGGACAGGTGTACCTAATAAAGTCTATATGGGCTATATATTTTCTGTGTCTCCACTTTGTCACACTGTATCTGTGTTGTGGAAAATTTGGCAAATGCCTCCATCATTGGCACTAACGGACTATTACTTCAGACAGTTTAGTGCTTACATTTAAAACTACACATTTAGCCTTCAAATAAATCACATAATGATCATCGTCCACTGTGTGGAGCTGACACCTCAGTGAACTGAGAGATCAGACAGTCAAGCAGACTCTACATTGAGTTAGATCTGAAATAAATCATGGCAGCAAATAAACAATGCCTGGCTTTGTTTTAACTGAACTGAAATAACTTCTGGTAACAATTCATCGTGTTTTTGTTAATTGCTCATGGAGATCAACACATTTTCTGTCCACTTCCTGCAGGTCCTGTTGCTGTGTGTGACCATCCTGCAGCAGCAGCTTGTGGTGAGAGACCAGCCTGTAATTCACCACCACCAGTTGACAGCAGAACACACACACTCACACTTGGAGTCACTGTAAGTCAGTCTGGTGCGGACCCAAGTGTAAAATGTTTACGCCTCGTAAAAATATTTCTTTGGTTTGTGCTTTTATTGAAACCAGATGTTGGATATTCATGTTTCTCCAAAGCTGATACATACTGGAAGAGGTTTTTTTCTTGTTGTTTTGTTTTTCTCCAGCATCCATTTTCCAATATTTAAAACAAATAATGTGGAGACTGCATCAGTTTATTCTTCTGCTGATGAGCAACTCTTTGAAACAAATATTGACCTTATTGATGTGGAAAACACACAAACTGGAATGTTTGCACCTTGTTTGTCCAGAGTGATGGCATAATATTGCTACTGACCTCTGATTTATTCCCTTTTAATTCACATTTATGTTCTTCTCTTTGAGCTTAACTTTGTCTGTATTATTATTATTATTATTACTATTATTATTATTATTTTAGAGCTTTCATTCAGTCCCTTTCCATTAAGTCATTTACTGTATGTATGTGAATACTGTACAAGTTATGTGCATAAGCTTTTAAAGTCCATGTTTATTTATCTGTTTACTCATTTATTTATCTAAAATTCTTCCATTACAGTAGCTTGACTTTCAGTTGTATAACTCTATTATTCTAATATTCTGTGGCACTTTGGAGTGAAAAACGGTGGATTTGCAAACTTATGTGCCTAGAAACACTGTCAGTGTCATAATGAGACAAGGAAATAGAAAGCTGCACCTAGGTGCAGCACAGGTTGCAGAACACAATCTTTACTTAAAGCAGAATTAATAGATCTTTGTAAAACATTTTCTTTAGAAAAGAAAGACAGAATAGTAAAAACATTTCGTTTACTATGACGTTAAGTTGTAAATCTCAGTTAATCTTTCCACCACTACTTAAAACTAAGTATATTGAGTCTCTTTTTGAAAATGTAAGGAGAAGAAACTACAGATGTTTGAGATGAAATGTAGAGGATAAAAGTGAAGGGCATCAAAAAGATAAAAAGCTCACGCCAGTGAAGTAGCCCACATGTAAAATTCAGTAAAGAAATTGTTTCATTATTTCTTCTGACGAGGCCAGAAGAGTGGCCTCATCAGAGAAAAGAAAAAAACTCTAGTTACTGTTTCTTTTCTTTGAGGCTACAACATGGAATAACTTCGTTTTGCTTTGATTGTGATTGTAGTTTTAAAGCAGCAGCTGGACACTTAAATATGGCTTCACATACATCTGCTGAGTCACCGGCTCCAGTCCAACGCTTGCTGCAGACGGCCATCCATGCCAGTATGGAAAATGTGCATCATCGCGAAACAACAATTTGGATTTCAAATCAGAATAAACCAACCACTTACTTTGGTTTAAAGTTTAATTTGAAATGGACATTTTCATTTTCAATCTTTTAAAAGAGGATTTAATTTTTATTGTGAATTAAAGAAGAATTAAAACTCTCATGTAAATGTAGCCATTGACAGATTTTATTTTCATATAGATATATTTTATATTTTCAAATCAGATTACTGTTTGTGTAATAGTCTGTCAATGATGTCATAAAATCTATTCCCTTTGTTGAAAGGTCTTATTTACATGTGCCACCACTATCCTGGTCTGTGCCCATAAATGACCCCCCATAAAGAACTTGTTAGATCTTGAAAAGGATCTCCTGCCAATGCAGTGCACTAACTCCCTTAAAGGTTGAATATGGAACATTTTTATCAAAAGCTTTTTTTTTTTTCCTTTTTTTAAAAAATAATACCTCCACAAGGTATTTGGAGGGGTGCGGAATGAAAGTACAGCATTTCCTTGAAAAATTATATTTAGCCTGAAAATAAATATAAAATAAATTATACCTGGTTCGACAATGGCGTTATATACACCTACGTACAAGCCAATACAAGCTGCCATTGCGGGTTGCCAAATGTGGTCTCTGTGTGGAAGTATGTTTTGCACAGCTAGACTGGCACTGGGAAAAATGGTGGAGTCTGTAAGTCCAGCAGCTGCTTCAGAGCCCCAGAGACATTGTTATCTGTTTTTTGAAGAGGAGTGAGATGCGAAGAGCAAAAACTGGAGTAAATTTAGGTAAAACCTAAATGGATCCACATAAACGTTTTCCACGGCATCAAAACACAAAAATGGCGACTTTTCTCCTGAATTAGTAAGCCAACTTGGTTGCTAACGTGGCTAACGTTAGCTGTGATAAAGCTCCTCTGCAATACTTGTTGGTCATGCTGCAGGCTGCTGGTCACTTGTCGTATCGGCAGCGAGTCTGGCAACCCAGCGGCTGAAGTTGTTTTTTCTGCTGTTGCAACTACAACGTAGACACGTGATATCGCCGTTCTGTCCATATTCCATATCCAACCTTTAAGCCACTGGTTACTGCAGTCTCATTGTGATGACTCAACATCAAACCAATCACAAATGAACAAACTCACAGGTGGGTAGACAGATCCATTCTGACTGTTTCTCTTCTTTCAAGTCTTAACACCGATCCTATAGCCTCAACTCTTTTGTGCAACAGTGAGCCTACATTCTTCTCTCTGCTTTTCAAACCTTTCTGGACTGAGAAAAAGTTTTCATAGGAACAAAGTACAGAAATTAAAAAAAAAAAAGCTGATATTGACCTATTAGAAAACCATGTGATAATTGTCTGTTTATAATATTGGGAGTCACAGTTTTGAAGCAAATGACAGGTATAAAGAGGGACAGCTAAATCCAACCTGCATAATAATTGTTGACAGTTGATCAAGTCTTGAAAATGGAAAGATTGACTTTTATCATTAGACTGGATTAAAAATAGGGACAAATTTTATTCTGGGGGTAGATTATATAGGATATTATGTTGTTTTAGCTGAGCTCCAGGCATGCATTAAACAGGTGCCCAACTGACCTCATCTAAGCTGGAATGTTAAACCACTCTCACGACTGCTCCTATACAACAAAACCTCTACAAACAGCTGACAGAGATGATTTATTTGTACAAGCGGCACTGGGAAGTGAAGTAAATTGTGAACTGGTGTTAGAAAAAAAAAATCCAACACTCCACCTGGTGTAGCTACCTGGTGTCTCTGTTCATCCACCTCGATGAGTCTACAGCATTTCCAACACAACAAGAACAGACGGTGTGGAGAGAGACTTATTGGATTGGATCCTATCCAGCAGTGACTTATATGCTCAACCTATATGTCACAGATGGTAGGATTTCTGTGTGGTTGATATAGGAAATCCACTAAGGAGTATTGATCTCTCCAAGATCTGCTCTCTCTGCCTGATCTCTGCAGGATCTGAACATCCGCAGAGACCTGGAGGGGGGGGAGAGTGGCTGGAATCTCACTCTACCTTAAACAGCTAACGCTGAGATGTTGCTGGGCAAGTTCTTACAATGAGAATAACGTTATGGTCCCACAAATCATCAGTCACCCTTTGTTTGGCATGATAATAAATCAGCCTAAAACCAGGCGTGTAAGTCAGTCAGGCCGGGTGCATTTCTGCATTACTTCAGAAGCAGATCGGAGCAGGACAGGACAGAAAACAAAGAAGCAGAACATCTAAAGCTACTTCAACTGTGGCAACAAAAAATGCAAAGAAACTCACTGTTGACTCACTGTTTGCTTGCCAACAGATCTCCAGGTAGATTAAGTTTAAAACCACAGCAGTAATGATCCGTTGCCTCAAAGATGTCTCCGACATGAAGAAAAATAGGCCTGCAGATCACTCCTTAAAATAAACTTAACCACATGACCTAACAGGGTTTTCTTTGTGTAGCACCAGACATCCTGCAACTTCATAAAGTAAAGCTAAAGAGAAACCTGAATTGGCGTCACAATCAACCTGTTCCCCTTATTCTGATACAACTAAATTTGAGAATTAAGAGACAGCGGCCCTGTTGATAATTGTATCAAGCTTTAAAGAGCATTTTGTGATATCTTAATCTTATGTGAGAAGAGTTTAGAGTGAAGTTTGGATGCGGGTTCTGTCTCTATGAAAGCAACTAAATTTCTCCTTGTCTAAACTGTAGTCTCGTGATCAGCTGTTTTAACAACATGAACAAGTCAAAGGAATAAGTGGCGAACACCCGGCAGCTTCTCCCCCTCCCGTCTTCTCAGACAGTTTTAATCTCTAGTGATACAGTCACGTTCAGAGTCGTCGTCTGCCGTGTAAACTCTGGTGAAAGCAACCTGCAGCTTGTGCCTCCAGCCTCCACAGCCCTCCTTCATTACTGCACACGGCGGGTGAGCCAGAGCACACGGTGTGGTAATCCCTGCTGGAAGGCGTCACCACACTGTCATTACTGAAACGGATGCCACTCTCACACAGACATGCACACAGATGAAGGCTTGTAGTAGCTGCATATTGTAGACTATAGCTGAAGGTTTACTTCTCTGCAGGAGATGTTATGCTGGCTCAGATTTATCCTCTGCAGTGAGTTATAGGCATGTACTAGTCTTATTTGTTGTTAATGATGCCATATACAAGAAGATATACAATGTGTCACTGCTTTGAGGTTTAATGCTGTTTGTGTAGTTAGTGCAATGCTGTGATCTGTGCAGGAAATCATGTTTCTTTCAAAATCCTCTGGAGACTTCAGGGGTGACTTATACAGCTACCCTCTTTGGCTGGTGACTCACAATAAAAATGTAAAGGTCAGACCGCTGTTTTTAATTATTTAGAAAGAAAAATTAACCTGCAACTTAAAAAAAAAAACAAAAAAACAACTGTGTTTTTTCCTTGAAGGCAAATCCCCTCTTTCCATTCATTTATGCCACCTATGTCATATTGATCCTGAAGCTTATTAGAACTCTACATAACTGGATAAACTTTCAACCTATTGGTTTTACCCATATGTGTTACACTTAAATATATTTCTGCATTTTTACCAAGTTACACTGGCTTTTAAGAACTTATGGCAATAGCAAGTTTAAGTTGTGGAGAAAAGATTAAACATTTGCGGGAGAAAATATACCATAGATAATTTACATAAAATTGATTTGAAATTACATATAAATCATGAACGTTTTCCATAATAGAGAGAAAAGCATCCAAAAGCTGCTCAATAAAGTGCAAAGTTGTCATTTTTCATAGCTGTATGTTGTATTTTAGTGAATACACTATCAAAGTTAATCACTGATATTTGTGCAGAGCTTGATAACAAGCTGTCGGACACATTTAATCTGAATCAGGGAAGCATCGAAAAACTGCAGAACTGTCGCCCTCTAGGACCAGAGTTTGATTCCAGGTCCAAAGACGAACATTACAGCATTTTATTTAGTCTGGAAGAGCCAGCAGAGGGTGCCAGAGATAATTTGATTTCATTAGACAGTTTGTTCCTAGTAAATGGCATTTTTAATTAGAATGGGGCCAGTTGTGAATATATGTGATTTGTGCTTTATCAAGAAGCAGGAGAATTTCTACCAGATTAAGATGTATTTTTTAATCTTTAGTGGAAATAAGTTCCTCAATTAACATTAACTCAAAGTGTTTTTTTCACATCATGGAATATTTTTTTATACCAGTTTCAGTATTTCACAGTCATTACATAATTACATAATTGATTACATAATTTGTTCATGCTCATTATTGGTTCATACTGCTACCTGATAGTTATATTCAAGGCTTTAACCTGTAAGATCATAAAAACTCACAGGAAAAATAGTCAACCGGACTGAATGTCACATCTAGAGGGGAGGAAAATGGTGAAAGGGAAAAAAAAAAGAAAAGAAAACCTGAAGTACCTTCCTCTGCGTGACAACAGCACTGCATTCTCCTCAATTTATGAGGTATCATGGCAGGTAATGAAGCAGAAAGGTCAGGGGGAATGTGTTTTCATCTGCACTAAACCAATAGGTCAGCTTTCCACTTTCAGCCCCACAAGTCTGTGACTGCAGCTGCTGCCCTTTTGGTTAAAACAATACATTCACCTTAGCCACTCATACATCATATCATCAATTTCCCATCTTAGTGGCAAAGTCACACCGAGGACTGGGAGATATTACAGAATAGATTTACCGCAAGGCTTCGTCCGCAGCATCAGATATAAGATAAACAGGGTGTAATGTAAGCCATACATTATGAATCCAATTTGTTTGGGTGAAACTGAACTACTTCAAGTGCAAAGCAGAGCTACATGAAGACCACTAGATGGCAGTATGCTTGTTGATATGGAGACTAATGTCCCAGTGTTTTTTTTTTTTTTTTTTTTTTTTTTCCACCCAGAAAGTCTGCTTACCAAGATTGCAATGACTGATACCTACAGAAATAAATCACAAACACGAACATTTAGGTGAGAGATGATGTAATATTATGAAAAAATAAAGTTAAAGTAGGCCAACATGTCCAAATCTCTTTATTGAAAGGTTTACTGATATTTATTCTAGTAACTGTTGAAAGGTGACACTATGCAAACGTACATAATCTATAACCATAAGTCTGCAGCAGCAGAGGAGCTAAGATATATTGTAATTTATTATAAAAAGGGTCTGACATGTTTAAAAAACGTAGGGCAAAAGCACTTTTTTTGGAGAGGGGGGGGGGGGGGGGGGGGTAGGTGCATTAATATAGTTATGATTATAAGATTGTGGGGTTGCGGAGAATCTGTTCATTTTAAGTCAGAACATGTCTCCAAAGTGCTGCACATTAAAACAGAATAAAAAATAACACTCAGCAATAACAATAATTGGTCTGACATCTCTGCGTTCAGCTTCTATGCTCCACATGTCTGGAACAAACTTCCAGAAAGTCTCAGATCAGCTGAAACACTTAGTTTATTTAAATTCAGGTTGAACACCCACCTGTTCTCAGCTGCATTTACGTAGATTTTATTCAAAAGTTAAAATCCGCACAATCTCTATAGTCTCTCTTTTAAATCTTAAATGTTTTTAATTTTGAATCATGCTTCAAATTTGTTATTCTTTTTTCCCCCTTTTGCTTATAATGTTTTATTTAAAGCACTTTGAATTGTTCTGTACATGAAATGTGCTATACAAATAAACTTGCCTGTAGTCATGTGGTTCAGATGGCTGTGGTTTTTTAGGTATACTGGACATGATTTTTCCCACAACACAAGAGCTCTTTACTGACTCAGGCTGGTGTTAAAAGGGTGCTGGAGAATCCAACATAGTTGTTCTGAGCAGGTCTTCAGAACTCTGGGACTGACACCATCTGGACCTGCAGCCTCCTCCAGTTCAGTTGTTCCTTCACCTGACTGCAGGAAACAGACGGGCTAGAGGTGGAGACAGAGGAGGTCTACTCTGAGGCTCTGTTCAAGTTCATAACTGATGGAGGGTGACAGAGTGGAGTTGTGAAAGGAAAGCTGTGGGCTCATGAAGGGTGGAGGTCTGTTGGTTGGGTTGTTGTCAGTTTTGTTAGTTAGTGATGTCATAGGTACTTTGCGGCACATTCTAGAGTACGAAGACAATGTAAAATGTAAAGATAATCCAGCTGAATCTAATCATTAATCTAACCCATCCTCTGCATCCTCTTCTGTTACATCTACTAACTTCATTCCTCTTTTTCATTCCATCCATAAATCTCTTTAGCTCTTCCTCAAGTGCCCCCTGCCTGATAGTCCCAATCTCTCCCTCCTTATGGATAAATAAATAAAATTTTATAGCTTCCATGTCCTTATCATCCTGTTCCCGCGGGTCTGATGCAAATTAGTTGAGCTTGTTGTAGGCTGCACTAGAGGAACAGTGAGAAGAGTACAAACCAGCCCTGCTCCACAAGCTACACCAATCCTTACAGGCCACCACCAGCATATCTGCCCCTTCCATTGAGTTTCTTTTCTTTCTTTTTTTTTATCAAAGCGTAACTGTTGTGGTGTATTAAAGAAGACCCCACATGGCACAGCTCTGGAGATCAAGGCCAAAGCAGTGATGTTCAGACCCCCGCCTTCCAGATACCACCCAACCTTGAGCGACATCAAGCCATGTTTATCCTAATCTCTGTATTTGTGGTTATGACTAAGATAATGATAACTATCTTAATCAAATTTGTATTAGTATCATTGTGATAAAGCATTACCATATCAGCTGTGTTGACAACACTTCTGTATGTTGTTGTGCAAATATCACAGATGTTTGTAAGTGTAAGTTCCCATTATACAAGTACAACATATAGTATGTTGTTCTGCCATCTCCAGGCAGCTAGACAGGCAGACAACTCTTTTCAGACATGAGGAAGCAAGTGGCTTGTGGCCTTTTATTAGCATGTCACTTGTGGTCTAGAGTATTTCAGTAAAACTGAAATAAACAAAGACAAATCCTTAAAAACCATGCAAGTATACTTCACATATAAATCACGCAGACCAAACATCACATCAAACTGATTTACTCAAACAAACAGGCTAGCTAACATGCTAATGCTAACAGAGTACATGCTAATTGTGCTAATGCCAGCAGGCTATATGCTAATAGTTACATGCTAATGCTAGCAGGGGACATGCTAATGGGGACATGCCAATACCAACAATCTGACCAGTATAAAAGATGGCAGACTTTTTATATAATCAGGACCACAAACAAAATTCCTCAACCTAACTGTTAAGACAAGGATTTCTTAAAATAAACTTACAGGCTGTGCTCGGCATGGAACAACGGAGGTCTTGATAGTAGGTACTGCAGAAACAACTAACAAACTTGGGCCCTGTCCCAATACCCACCCTAAACCCCTGTATGAAGTGCACTGCACACTTGGCAGAAGTGCACATTAAGGGTTGGAGTGTGCAGGTTGCAAGTGCAGGAAAATGCAGAATTGGGACAGTGATGGAGCAGCCATTATTTTGCACCACAACATCATTTCATGTCATTGCTTCCAAACTGAGCCTCATCTCTGTTTCCGGTGAAGAGACGTCGTTTTAAGACCTAAATAGAATAAAGTTCATTTTATTTTTAAAAAATATTTGTTATGGAATCCACACGTGTTTAATTAATAAATAAATGAATTACTGCACTAATGTAAAGTGGCTGTATAATTTCACCAGTACAGGGTTAAATAAGTTGTTACATTCTAAAACTAAATATATAATAATGATTAAATTGTCAGCTCTGTGACTGTTATTGTTAGCATAGAATGCCCACAAATGTCCACATGTCCATAAAAACATGTATGTCAGGTAAACGGGTCTCATTTGTTAAAGACACTGCGTCTCAATGGGACTTATCTATGTAAATAAAGTTTAAATAAAAATGAAATATAGCCTAGCTACTTTAATCAGTAAACTAATAACTTTCATTATTCAAATGCTTTGAATTTTAATATTCAAAGCATAACAGGGCAAACTTCAGTATTTATTTCACCAACAGCATAGTAAAAGATGAAATACTTCAATATTTACATCTGAAATGGGGTTTTTTTTCTCACCACAGGCAGGAGCTCATTCAGCAAACATGGCCATGTTCTGCCTTTATGGTTCAAAACGTCACACGCAGCAATGAATTATGGGCAATATGCTTCCCTGAAGTCCACACTACACCAAAGTGTGGATTGAGGGCCCAAAGGGGGCGTGGCAGACCTCTGCCCTGAAGCAGCCCTGGAGAATTGGGGCACACTATGCACTTGAACCCCTCAATGGGAGCGCACACTCTAGGGGTGCAAGGGTGGAAGTGATATTGGGACAGGGCCGGGATCCTAGGATGCCAACTCAACTTATTACTTCCTATTTCCTGTTTCCTGTGATGTCACCGCCTAGCATAAGCTGAAACAGCTGAACATACAAACAATGGCTCCAATAAGATTAGAGGGGCCTGAACATATGTGTTAACCAAAGTGTTAATTTTCAATAAATATATTATCTCTAGTTTGAATGTGTTTGTGAGTCAGGAAATGGGATCAGGAAAGCTTATCTCAAACTGAAATAAATCAGAAATGGTCTCCAGTTCTCCCCCAAAGGACAGAATGCCATCCTTACTGGAAGCTGTGACATTTTTCTTCTTTTATTCCCAGTTTTGCTTAATTCTTTTCTTGGCAATGGTTAGAAGAAAGTAAGTTTGCAAATTTCGAGTGTGCATTTATTGTATCGACATGAAATGAGGAAGCCTCTGCAGTTAGGACATTGGAAGTTTCTGTGACTGTCAGTTCAGACTTCAGCTGTGGAGTGCAAGCCCAGAAAAACAGTCAGTTACACCCATGATGCAACGTCGGCAGACGTTAGTACCGACAAGTCTTTTTTATACTGAAAAACATTCTGTGGATGGTGTTATATTTTAAATTATTATTGATATTTTCTTGCAGATGTCTGCCCAGTGATCAACAGTAAGAGGGATATACAGTATCTCTATTGCCTCTGAGCTGTGATACTAATGATGGATTCAATTTATTGTTATTGAAAAGATTGTTCATTTCCAATTCTATATCTTTGAACTACATCTTTAAGTGTCATGAATTGACATTATATATATTAAAGGTGGTATAGAAGATGTTTGTGGTGATTCAGAAAAGAGAGCAAGTTTTTGAATAAAGCATCTGCGTAAGACCAGCCTGCTAGATTCACAGCTCCCTGCCTGGCTACACCTTTAAGACAATGTGCACGAGTCAAGTCCCGACATCGGCGTCTAGCAGACAGCAGGTAAAGATTCTCCCATCGTGTCGGAATCGCAAGTAAAGCAGATGTCATTGAACATTGCTAACAGAATTGTTAGCTACCTACTGTAAACATCTCGCCTATTGCCCATTGACTATTGCCCATCAATCACTCTTGCTTCGGTAGTAAGTATAGCTGTATATTGATAAGGATTTAGCGATTCTGATGCTTTATTGATTCTCGTTTAGCGATCAATTTTTTAAAAATCAATTCTTAAATATGCAGAAAAACAAGTAGTACTTGAGTGCAGAAAAGAATACAATGGTTTATTAAAATAAATCTCAGGTTTATAAATCTTAATTATTCACCACTGAGGATAAACAAATAAACACTACTCAAATGCGTAAAATGACTCCACAAGTCAAGTGGCTATGGTAAATGCAAAATTCACAAGTTAAAGCTGGTGACACAAATTTCAGAAAGTGGTGCTATATTAACCTAATTTTTATCATTATCACTATCACACCACCATATCCTGTTGTTTATGTGGCAGTTGAAGGTCCTGTCACTTTGCCTCAGAGTGATCATGCGCCCTGGCTACTTGGCCAAGGGAATACTCCTTTGGCTGAATGGTTCGCGCATGACTCTCTCCTGGGAATCTGAGGAACAAATCCCGCCCAGGATGCAGTCAGGGGAGCGGGAGTTGCAAACAAACTCACGGCCACATGAGAGTAGAGGCCCAAAGGTGCAGATTGAGCCGGATTTCACTCACACAAGTCTATCATTTATTTTCAGGGGGAAAACTCTGGACTCTACCTTTACTTTAAGTATTCCCTCTCCCCCTTTCAGTAATTCACTTTTTTCCTTTGTTTTGTGTGTTCGAGACGTTTCTGGGCAGAGATTTCTGTACTCAGGGAGTGCAGAATTATTAAGCAAATTAGAATTTTGACCACATCATCCTCTTTCTGTATGTTGTCTTACTCCGAGCTGTATAGGCCGAATGCCTACTACCAATTACTGTAAGCATATCAGGTGATGTGCATCTCTGTCATGAGAAGGGGTGTGGTCTAATGACATCAACACCCTATATCATGTGAATTAGGCAAACATAATTATAAGGCAACTTCCTTTCCTTTGGCAAAATGGGTTAGAAGAGGGACTTGAAAAGCTTCAAAAAGTCAAAAATAGTGAGATATCTTGCAGAGGGATGCAGCACTCTTAAAATGCTAAGCTTCTGAAGCGTGATCATCCAACAATCAAGCGTTTCATTTAAAATAGTCAACAGGTCAACAAACCTGTCAACAAACGTGTGGAAAAACCAAGGCGCAAAATAACTGCCCATGAACTGAGAAAAGTCAAGTGTGCAGTTGCCAAGATGCCACTTGCCAGCAGTTTTGCCATATTTCAGAGCTGCAACATCACTGGAGTGCCCAAAAGCACAAGGTTTGCAATACTCAGAGACATGGCCAAGGTAAGAAAGGCTCAAAAACGACCACCACTGAACAAGACACACAAGCTGAAACGTCAAGACTGGGCCAAGAAATATTTCAAGATTGATTTTTCTAAGGTTTTATGGACTGATGAAATGAGAGTGAGTCTTGATGGGCCAGATGGATGGGCCCGTGGCTGGATCGGTAAAGGGCAGAGAGCTCCAGTCCCACTCAGACGCCAGCAAGGTGGAGGTGGGGTACTGGTTAACAAATCATAGGCTAACAGTTAGCATTGAGCTGGGACACGTTTTCACTCACCGGTGTTGTTGTCTGTCCGTGAGGCGTTTTCATGGTGGGAACTGCGTCAGGTTTCAGAAGTAATCCCCGAGAAAAAACACTTTACTGCCCGAAATTCATGAAGTTGTCAGGAGTGAAGTTCTCACACAAAGTTGAGGGTTTTTTTTTTTTTCTCCTGATGATATAATTCAACCACTTCTGGCAGGTCGATTCATCCAGTACAACAAATAAACTCCCACACCGATCACAACCACATTTTTTCCAATTTGCCGTCATCTAGAGCTAAAAAAAAAAAAAAAGAAAAAGGAGCCTTTCTTCTGAACACTGGATCAAACGTCTGTTAGCTGATGGCTGCTTGTCTCTGAGGAAATCTTCCTGCAGGCTGTTAGTTTCTTCCTCAGAGAGTGTGGATAGGTTAGGATTCTCCTCGAGTTTCTGTTCAACAAAGAGGGCGTCTTGCTACGATGCTGCGCATGCGTATTTGTCGCTTCATGATTGGTGCCACCTTGTTGTGTATAACGGTGGTCAGTTAGTTATGTTAAGGAAGCTAGAGCTTGGCCTGAATATTCATATATATTACTCGGATATGCACAAATGAAGAAAAAAACGACTTAAATGAAGTTTTTCATGAGAAAATAACACAGTAACATGCTTAAAAGCTCTTAAAAGTCCATTTTTCATGAAACGACTCCTTTAAATGGTTTATTCATTCATCATTCATTCCACATTCATACTCTCGTGTTGGGAAGCTAGACACACAGAGCTGCCCTGAAGCCGACAGAAACCTGTAGACAGCCTATTCAACCCGCCACTGGAGGCAAGGTGAGCGGATATGATACAAATCACAAACAGAAAATGTCTTAATACAGACCTTTTTGCGTATAAGCAAAGCAATACTTCACAGGGGGCTGTTCAGCCGCTCAGTGTCTTTGGGAATTGCATATCATAATCTCACTAGTGTCTAATTAAACTAGTGAATGTTGACATTATTTCCTGTGTGGATGGCCCACAGTTCATTGCAATATTGCATTATTAATTTACAAAATTTACTGAGTTGAAACAACAGTTGACCAACCAACAGAACTAAATTCTAATTGCATTACTTCAAAATAGCTTCCATCTGTCAACACATTTTTCTAAAAGTGCTTCAGAGCCACCCAGCAGTGTTGTAAGACTAACATTACAGGGCTGCTTTAAGCCCAGCATCACGCATCAATTTGCATTTTGCAAATTTCTTTGCATAGATTTTCCCAAAGCATCACAAACGCATACCTTGCTCACTTGTTGAAGAAACCTGATAATGCTATTTAACTGGTTACCTTCTTTCTGACATGAGCTACGGTGTGTATGACCTGCAATATGATAGGGTATCATAAATATATCATATATGTCAGTAGGCATTCATAATCTGGTTAATGATGAGCCAGCAGAGCTGGACTGATAAGTTAGACTTATGCTGACATTATCTCAAAACCAACCAAGGGTGTGGCCTTCCACGGAGTCAGCAAGTCTGAGGAATCTTCATCAAAACTCCTCTGCTCTGGAGAAACGAGCAGGGTCCCCTTCAAAATTTTGAGAGGACACCATGTCTCTGGGATCTTCTGACAGGGCCTCCCCGGGCACTTCCCGGCTGCAACTACTTCATCTTTTTTTTTTTCATTTATGCCATTTATACCATTTATTGTCACTATATATGTACAATGAGATTAAAAGTATCTCCTCTCAGAGCAGACATGGGATAAGAAGGATAAAATATAAAAGGATCAAATCTATAAATAATATACATAATATTATGTACATGTAATATTATAGGTACATTATATACCTATCATATATATATATAAATATATATATATATATATATATATATATATATATATATATATATATATATATATAAAGTGTTGACAATTTCACTAAAACCATGTAAGATATAGAGTCACTTCCATATCAGCTCACCTAGAAAATTAATTAACAACAATCTGTTTTCCAAAAGCTAAAGGTTTTAAATTAAATACAATGAAAGGTAAATGATAAAAGTTGCAATTGACCTCATTCATGAAGCTTGAATTGGCCCTGTCAGTATTTCTGAGCATTCTATGGTTTCTTTGCTGTTATAGCACACACATTGCAGGTTAATAATGCGAGAGCTGCAGGGCATCCAGATCACCCCTGAAATGTACCAGATAATTCTCTTTTACAGGACAATGATTATTATTATTAATGTTATATTTTGGCCCAAGGACAGAACAGCAAGCAAAATAGCAAGTTAAGAAATGCTGAATCTTCAGAGGCAGAGGTAGGCTACGTGACACGGGGAGGGAGTGTGTCATGTTGATGTATGTTAAAACACGTGTGAGAGCCATGGGAAAACAGTTACTGCGCCTCAGAGAAAAAAAATTAGATAACACATAACAGCAAAAAGGGAAAATTTGAGCCTGGAGCACATCTCAGCACAGATAAACATCAGCAATTTGCAGAATGCCGCAGAGAAGAGCCAAGAGGACATTTCACGGTCGTGGGTTATCTGGTGAGATTTCTGCAGCTGGTATCTCTGTGATCTGCAGAGGCAGTTAAATGGTAATGAACAAAGGCAACTGTTTTATGATTCTGTGATACTGAAACCACCATGATGTCTTTGTGCAGCTGAACCTTAAGGAACCTAATGTTTGGGATATTTTGCCAGAAATAATACAGATAGAGGTGGTCAGTACTTTAACAAATATCTTTAAAACCTTTGGAAAACAAGCTGATTTAATAGATGGGTTTCCGAGTAACGTCATAGGTCAGATGCACGTGCAACCAGGGGGCAAGGAAACACAGGAAAAGCGTTATTGAACGATGAGTAGATTTGTGTTTTACTTGCAAGACTCGACTTTTAATGCAGATGCAGTCATGACATGAAAATGTCGGAAAAATATATTAAGTCCTGGTATTTATTTGTTACAAAAATAAAAATATTAAAGGATAGCTTTCTTTTTTTTTCAACCAGGACCTTGTTTCTAGGAGTTTATATGTACATTTACTCACTGGTAAAATTTATGTATCACTTTGACTCCTTCGGAAGATATTACGTTAAGTCGCCCCTCGGCATACATCTATATAATGGGAGACTCATGGGGCAGCCACTTTATAGGGCATTATCTGCAGCAAAACTCTGATTTTCACCAATACTTTATGGAGAACAAACGAACGAACGAGTACTATTCTAGCCGACAACAGCTAAAAATATCACTGCATTTACTGACCAGTTATATGCAGAGTAATCTGTGTCTCATAAAACATGAGGGAAGGAGACTAAATTCCCTTGAGGTACATTTCTCATAATTTAACTTGATTTCAACTGACTTTGCTTTAGTCAAACTGCTTTTATTGCTTTGCAAAATGTTTTCGGGATTAGTTTTTCAGTTCAGCTGGAATTATTTCCTTATGGTTCCTCCACCACCTGGTCAAGTTAAAGTTTACACTTGAAAACAATATAAATTTGTTATCCCAGTACTATTGCTGTAGGGAGTGTGTTTTCTGGTTACACCCAATAGTGAAATCTTTGTGGAGATTTACTCATTTACTTCTGAGATTTGAGATTTCTTTTACCTTTATGTACCTTGGAATCTTATTTTAAGGCCGGATCAAAAGTCTAGCATATCTTCAGAAGATTTTTAGAGTATCAAAGAAAAAAAAAAAAAGTTTCCTTGTGCTAGCTACAGAGGATCTCCGCCACTACAGAGCACGTTGTCAAGGTAATAATAAACTTAATTTGTTCAAAGGAGGAACTGACCTTTACCCTAATTCTCCAATAAGAAAAGGGAGACTAGGGACAGAAACAAATGTAGTTTGTGAGATCACCATAAAGTTGATCTTTAAACCATCAAATCCTCATTAAATAACTCTGAAAAATTCATCCCCAGCATTCATTAAAAGGACCTAAATGGGAAAGAAACAGAAGTATACCAACAAAAAAAAAATCCAAAGGGTCTAATCCTTATATGAAGTTGTCCATGCTTGATGTTCCCTGTGTGAAAAACAATGTTCACATGCATCTTCATCACCAATTCACCATCAAAGCAGATATGAAATATGGCTGGAATCAGTTTCTGCTCCCGAGTTGGGTGTTAAATAAAGAGGACAAACATATTTACATAAGAACATCGTAAGGTCACAATAAAACTGATATCTGTGCTTTTGAATATTAAATGTCAGCAGTTTTGTGGTTTAATACACACAATACCATACTGCGGCCATTGAAATGTTCTGGAAAGTCACAGTAAACCTTACATTTCAGCACTGACACTGAACTTCAATCACCAAACATCAATCAAAGTCAAAATCCCTCAACATGTTTCTGAGGTAAATGACATTTATGTCAAACAGATGTTCAGACATGAAGTATCCTGCAACAACTGTTGTCTGCAAGGAGACATAAGAACTACACTGCCTGGCCCAAAGAGAAAAGTCACCACCTGGATTTAACTAAGCCAATAGGTACGAGCCTCCTATTGGATAATTACTGCCTGGATGATTATCTTTCAGCTGGCAACAAGTTATTTAACTCCAACTGGTGCAATGAGTTGCTTCTCATTTCCTAAACAGCCATGTGGAAAGACACATCCGTGGTCTTTGAAAAGATGTTAGTCTGTCTGAGAAGGGTCAAATCATTGGCATCAAGAGGTGATAACATCTAAGAAGATGCAGAAACTACTAAATCTGGGCTCAGAACTGTCCAACGCATTATTAAAAACTGGAAGCATAGTGGGGACCCATCGTCTTCCAGGAAGAAATGTGGCTACAAAGGCAGGTGAAGTGATGCAGCATCATGCCTAGTGTCTACAAGCCTGTGGGGGCGGTGTTATGATCTGGGGTTGCTGCAGTTGGTCAGGTCTAAGTTCAGCAACAGTATGTGCTCAAAGAATGAGGTCAGCTGATACCTGAATATACTGAGTGGCCACCAGGTTATTCCATCAATGAATTTTTATTCCCTGATGACACGGGCATATTCCAAGATAACAATGCCAGTATTCATCGGCATCATCATCAATGCAAGATCTTGGTGAAAAATTAATGCAACACTGATAGAAATAAATCCTGTGACAGTGCAGAAGCTTATCAAAACAATGCCACAGCGAATGTGTGCTGTAATCAAAGCTAAAGGCAGTCCAAGGAAATATTAGAGTGTATGACACACACACACACACACACACACACACACTCTTTTTTTTTTTTTTTTTTTGGTGGCGACTTTTTTTTTTTTCTTTTTTTTTTGGCCAGGCAGTGTATATAAATGTGAGTTGACAGTCCAGTTTTGATCTGTTATGAGAATATTTTCAGCAGATTATGTTTCGAGGGTCATTGTTGAGGCTGTTCAACATTATCAAAGTAATACAATCAAGCAATTTCCTTTCTTAGCTGATGACATATTTCAGTACTCATCTGCATTATCACCAGCTTTGCAGGGAGGAGAGTTGGAGTTTCTGCTTTGGCTTTGGGGTCATGACTGTTATCGGCCACATTTTGATTCAAGAGATTCAAGGTTGCATCATCTCACAGGGTAATTTCATTAACAGCCAGCAATGACCACACGATCTGTGTTGTTTGTTTAGATTTTAAACTGATTTATTCTCTTTTTAAACATGTATTTTCAATTGGAGACTTGTGTCTCCAATTGAAAACTGCTGCCCACAGAGTCAGAACTGTGCAGCCAGTTCTGACTCAATATGTATTCTGTGGTTAAACATCTTAAAAATTTTCTGGTTCTGCACTGTTTATATGTTGGTGCACATCAACAGTGCACTAGTTCATTTTTTCCTTATAGCACATTTATCGCATCAACCATTAATGATGCAACCAACTTTTATTTCTCTGAGTTCCTTTTTTAGCTGATGCTTCTTCCTGCCAGTAATGGTTTTTCCCTTCATCTGAGAGATGGATTCCTCCTTCACTGCTTGCCATCATCTCTCACCAGCTCATACAAAGAGGGAAAGGACATAAGAGAACCGACAGTTTTTTTTATCTACTGGAGGCCACCACATATTCAGTGGCACCCTGTTGAGTTCCTGGACTATCAGCTAAATCAAAAGTGGGGAAACTGGGAAAAGTTGGATCAATGCTGGCATCATCATAAGTTGAGCAGTTATGCTCAGGATTGTGAAAAATGTACAATCAAGAGAAAAAAACATGAATTGATGGAGAATTTATTGTCATTGTAAAGAGGGCGGTGTAAATGCATTGAGAAGAATATTGAGAACTTATTAAACAAAGTCTTATTACTGGGGCGAAATATCTTAGAAGATAACAGTTAAAGGGAAAAATCCTTCACTGTTTGATAGTTTCCT